>JAWNLI010000067.1:1200000-1693998 GCA_035042405.1 Drosophila demipolita | reverse complement strand
ACATACATACATACATACATACATACATACATACATACATACATACATACATACATACATACATACATACATACATACATACATACATACATACATACATACATACATACATACATACATACATACATACATACATACATACATACATACATACATACATACATACATACATACATACATACATACATACATACATACATACATACATACATACATACATACATACATACATACATACATACATACATACATACATACATACATACATACATACATACATACATACATACATACATACATACATACATACATACATACATACATACATACATACATACATACATACATACATACATACATACATACATACATACATACATACATACATACATACATACATACATACATACATACATACATACATACATACATACATACATACATACATACATACATACATACATACATACATACATACATACATACATACATACATACATACATACATACATACATACATACATACATACATACATACATACATACATACATACATACATACATACATACATACATACATACATACATACATACATACATACATACATACATACATACATACATACATACATACATACATACATACATACATACATACATACATACATACATACATACATACATACATACATACATACATACATACATACATACATACATACATACATACATACATACATACATACATACATACATACATACATACATACATACATACATACATACATACATACATACATACATACATACATACATACATACATACATACATACATACATACATACATACATACATACATACATACATACATACATACATACATACATACATACATACATACATACATACATACATACATACATACATACATACATACATACATACATACATACATACATACATACATACATACATACATACATACATACATACATACATACATACATACATACATACATACATACATACATACATACATACATACATACATACATACATACATACATACATACATACATACATACATACATACATACATACATACATACATACATACATACATACATACATACATACATACATCAACCAATCCTCAATCCTTGTGCTGTTCAGGGACTTCTACATCAAATTGCTATGATGTACTTGGAAAATTCTTTGTTATTGGCAGAGTATATATTTTAGATTGGAAAATGGCTCAGTAGACTTACTTTTTGTTAACTTTCTGTCTTTGTTACAGTTAACTGTTTCTTGTTTTTTTATTATCATTATTATCATTATTATCATTCCTATCATTATTATCATTATTATCATTCTTATCATTCTTATCATTCTTATCATTCATATCATTCATATCATTCTTATCATTCATATCATTCTTATCATTCATATCATTCATATCATTCATATCATTCATATCATTCTTATCATTCTTATCATTCTTATCATTCTTATCATTCTTATCATTCTTATCATTCTTATCATTCTTATCATTCTTATCATTCTTATCATTCTTATCATTCTTATCATTCTTATCATTCTTATCATTCTTATCATTCATATCATTCATATCATTCTTATCATTCATATCATTCATATCATTCATATCATTCTTATCATTCTTATCATTCTTATCATTCTTATCATTCTTATCATTCTTATCATTCATATCATTCTTATCATTCATATCATTCTTATCATTCTTATCATTCTTATCATTCTTATCATTCTTATCATTCTTATCATTCATATCATTCTTATCATTCTTATCATTCTTATCATTCTTATCATTCTTATCATTCTTATCATTCTTATCATTCTTATCATTCATATCATTCTTATCATTCTTATCATTCTTATCATTCTTATCATTCATATCATTCTTATCATTCATATCATTCTTATCATTCTTATCATTCTTATCATTCTTATCATTCTTATCATTCTTATCATTCTTATCATTCTTATCATTCTTATCATTCTTATCATTCTTATCATTCTTATCATTCTTATCATTCTTATCATTCTTATCATTCTTATCATTCTTATCATTCTTATCATTCTTATCATTCTTATCATTCTTATCATTCTTATCATTCTTATCATTCTTATCATTCTTATCATTCTTATCATCCTTATCATTCTTATCATTCTTATCATTCATATCATTCATATCATTCTTATCATTCTTATCATTCTTATCATTCTTATCATTCTTATCATTCTTATCATTCTTATCATTCTTATCATTCTTATCATTCTTATCATTCATATCATTCTTATCATTCTTATCATTCTTATCATTCTTATCATTCTTATCATTCTTATCATTCTCATTCTTATCATTCTTATCATTCTTATCATTCTTATCGTTCTTATCGTTCTTATCGTTCTTATCGTTCTTATCATTCTTATCATTCTTATCATTCTTATCATTCTTATCATTCTTATCATTCTTATCATTCTTATCATTCTTATCATTCTTATCATTCTTATCATTCTTATCATTCTTATCATTCTTATCATTCTTATCATTCTTATCATTCTTATCATTCTTATCATTCTTATCATTCTTATCATTCTTATCATTCTTATCATTCTTATCATTCTTATTTTTATTTTTATTTTTATTTTTATTTTTATTTTTATTTTTATTTTTATTTTTATTTTTATTTTTATTTTTATTTTTATTTTTATTTTTATTTTTATTTTTATTTTTATTTTTATTTTTATTTTTATTTTTATTATTATTATTATTATTATTATTATTATTATTATTATTATTATTATTATTATTATTATTATTATTATTATTATTATTATTATTATTATTATTATTATTATTATTATTATTATTATTATTACTATTATTATTATTATTATTATTATTATTATTATTATTATTATTATTATTAATATTATTATTATTATTATTATTAATATTATTATTATTATTATTATTATTATTATTATTATTATTATTATTATTATTATTATTATTATTATTATTATTATTATTATTATTATTATTATTATTATTATTATTATTATTATTATTATTATTATTATTATTATTATTATTATTATTATTATTATTATTATTATTATTATTATTATTATTATTATTATTATTATTATTATTATTATTATTATTATTATTATTATTATTATTATTATTATTATTATTATTATTATTATTATTATTATTATTTATTTATTTTTATTGTCCACAAAGACTTGCCCCAACTTACCCACTTACCCAGCAGTTGTTGCATGCAAGCCGTGTGCTGCAGGTTGCAGTAGCTGTAGTTGAGCTGATTAAATTCAGATGTGTGATAGAAGAAAGGGGCACAGTTGCAAGTGACCAGCGACTTGCGAAGATGGCAATGTGGCAAGCAGTGCACCTGCTGCTTATGTTCCGCATCAAAATGGCAGCCACGCTCGGCCAAAGGATAAGTGCCAATTTGTGCCTCATCAGCCAACATTCGAATGGGTTGCACCTGCACGAATATTGCATCGCCTGGCGCCAAACTCAGCCTGCCCAGCCACTTGGGCAGGTGTAGGGTAAAGCCAGTTGTTGGCCCAACATGGGGCATGCGAAAAGTGTCTTGCAGCGAGGCATTTAGTCGTAGGGTTAGCGACTGCGTTATGTTGCCAGGATGCTGCAAGACACAGCAGCAACCATCGCTGGTGGCAGTCAGCTGAAATAAATGCGAACAATTGTGCCCAACTTCATCCGCAATGCAGTCGAGCAACAAGGACTCGCAGCTGGGCGATAATTGCAGCAGTTGCGCACGCACATCCTGTGGCCAAAGTTCACCCAAAGCCACTTGCAACGTGGCAGCAGCGGCAGCCGACACCGACAAGGGATAAAAGTAACCCGCAAGCAGACGCAGCTCATCAAGCCAATAACTCTGCGAGTTGCCCAGCGATTTGGACAAATCCCTCGCAAGAAGCTGCATTTTGTGGCGACTCAATTTATTCGCACTGCAAATGCGAATCGAGGGAAATGCAATCTCATCGCTTGCGGTGCTCAATGCCGACAGAGCCGTCACAGTTGGCAGCGTTGAGAACTCCAGCAAAGTGATAAATACCGCAAATGTGGCAGCAACTATGCCCACCGCAATGAAGAGGAACCAAAAGAAGCGCTGAAAGCGACGTCGTCGTATGAAATACAGAAGACCAAAACCATTGAGACTCGTCTTCTTGAAGTACTCAACGGACGTGCCACAAACTGCTTTCTTCAGGCGCCACATCAAAACCACAACTGAAACCATTAAAAACCGAAAGTGTTGCATGCAGCAGTGTTGAAAACCATCTGATTTGCCGAAAACATGAACATGCCACAATAAACAGTTAAATTGCTATAATTATCCTTGCTGCACGACAAGTAAAAAAAGACACAGGGCAAAGGACAATAAAAAAAAATGTTGAATGTGTCTAAACTAGATTAGAGCCAAAAAAAAAAAAAAAACCAGCAATTATTTTCGAGTGGGTTGTGCCAGACTGGGCTATACCCTCTATGCCTCTTTTAAGAATAAGATTTTCCTTTTATTGCTTTTACTTTTACTTTTATTAGTCTGCGGTTTTACATCAAAAAATATACTCGATGAGCGGTTTTTTTTGAAACATTTTAATTAAATTAAACTCTTTTTTCAAAATTGAAATATTGTTGATAATATTGATAATATTGATAAGAGTGATGAGAGAGATAATAATGATAATGATAATGATAATAATAATAATAATAATAATAATAATAATAATAATAATGATAAATAAATATATATATAATAAATATATATATAATTAAATATATATATATAAAAATATATATATAAATAAATATATATATAAATAAATATATATATAAATAAATATATATATAAATAAATATATATATAAATAAATATATATATAAATAAATATATATATAAATAAATATATATATAAATAAATATACATAAGCATTTATATATACGATAAGCTATTGGAACAATAAAAAACAAATCTTAATCAGACAACTAATGACAACAACAAAGTACATTGAACTCAAATTAAAGAATTATTTACATTTAATCAATACTTATTAATTTTCTGTTAAAATGTTGATTAATATTTATGTAATGATGCCAGCTTGTTGCAAGCATTTTTTAGAAAAGCATCAACTTTGTTGCACCTCTGCTTAATTTGCTTTTCGACTACGATACTAGGCGCCGATAACGATACCGATAGCGATAACGAAAACTACAACTAGCTTTTATTACTAACTTTTATCGAAAATTAAGAACGATAAACCCTATTTCGACATGTCCGTATCAATTTATGCACTACTTCGTTTACAATAAGTTTATTGTTAAAATTTTAGATATTCATTTAAATTATACAGAGTATTAATATATAGACTTTCAAATATGTTTCATTTTTTTTTATAGCCATTAAATGAGGCTTGCCTGCTGGTGTGTGATATAACCCAGCCAAACCGCAGTCCCCCCCTCTTAGCGCTTTCCCTAGTAGCAGCTGCAGAGTTGACGCCACAAACACAACAACAGCAACAAGAATGCGGCAAGTCTACTATAAATTCTAATAGGAAAAAACCACTCACACACACACTCACACACTCACTCATTCACACACACACACACACAAATGGAGACGCAATCGACGCCCACACAAAACCTAATTTCCGGTTCAATTAAACGCTTGTTTATTTATTTATTTGATGCTGCCACAGGCGGTGGCTATTTGGTGTGTGGGAGAGGTGGTTGTGCGGGCTATGGGGGGCATCTAGATAGGTATTTGTATCTGACGCTATTATTTTCATTTGCATATTCAAATTGAATGTGGGCGCAAAACTAGCCACTAATTTGTTTATAATTGAAAGATTAAAGCAGAAATAATATCAAAAAATTGTGTCGATCAAATTAGAGCAATGCAATTTTTGCAAAACACTGTCAAAGCTAAAGCCTAAAGCAATTTGGCAGCAAACAGAGTGATAGAGAGAAAGAGTGAGAGAGAGAGGGAGACAGAGAGAGGGAGACTGAGAGAGAAAGAGTGAGAGGGAAGGATTCTCCAGCTAACCGCAAAATGATTGCATACTTTAATGGGCGAAGCACTTAGCCAGAACTTGTCGTGCACAATCAACAACCATCCCTCACCCCTCATCCCTTTGCCCACTTTTGAGACTGCCATGTCTAAACTGTAACCTGCTGCTGCTGCTGCTGCTGCTGCTGCTGTTGCTGCTACATTTGAGTGCAACACGATGGTGGATGCTGCAAATTGCAATTGAATCAAACTAACTGCGAAGCGAGAATGCACACAGAATGCGAAAGGTTAAAGGCCACAATGCGTGCCACAAGCATTGCAGTGGCAGGGCTGTGCTGCTGCTGCTGCAGTGCGGGGTGTGAAGTGTTTGCCAACCATTTGGTGCACAGTGTGCGAATTTAACTGTAAAACAAGCACGGCGAAAATGCACTAGAAATGGTTACATATTCATGCAAATAGCAGAATTTAAATTGACAGCAGCTGCAATTTGCCCCATTTTTAATTATAGCCACTATTATTAACAACTATAATTATTAGCGACTTGCTAGCAACATTATAACAATCCATAAATATTTACTTGTGTTTAATATTTAAATTGAGTTTTTTTTATTTATTTTTGCATATATATAAAATCAAAAATAATAAGAAATAAATTTATATCTCAATCACTCAGCTTTCAATATATTTATTTAACTTAAAACTTCTACAATCTCGATTTAAATACTTAATTTGCATTCAACTTAAATCGCGACTTAAAATGTAAAAATCTTAGTTGAAGCAAAACTGCCAAATTACTGTAAAGGGCCTCTGTGGCTTGGCAGCTTATTAAGCTCACATAACAAATCGCTAGAAAAGTGCAAAAGACAACAACAAGAAACCGAAAAAAATCACTTTGCACTCAAAAGGCTGTCGAGCAAGCTGCCCACACACGCACCCGCACACACACAAGCACTTAAATTCTTTAACGCAAAAGGCGACGACAAGCAGCAAAGCCGAAGACGCACACACATACTCACAAGGGGGGGGGCAAAATAAGGCAAGGCAAATCTCTTGCACTTTAAGCACACACACACATACACTGATTTTACAGGGCAATAAAAAATGCGGCGCTGCCGCCGGTCGCAACGGAACGAAGCTGCGCTGTTTCTATAAAACTGTTAAGTAACAGTGCAATAGTTTGCCATAAAATGAGTGAGCAATAGAGAGAGGCAGAGAGAGTGAGAGAGAGTATATGGGTTGAGCACGTGCGCATGCACTCAAGCAATACGATGCCGTTGTGACGTCGTCGCCTCGGCAATGACGTTTTGCCACGGCAAAAAATGCGAAGATGCGAAAGTGCGTAAAAGCAAAACTGACAACAAGCAGAGGAGGCGCTGCAGCGTTTGCTGTTGTGTAGTGCTGTGCTGTGATGTACTGTGTTGTTTTGTGCGAAGATAAGGCGGAAGGAAACGGGACGCCGAGTTGACAAATGAGAGAGAACGAAAAGAAAGAGAGACAATGAGCTAGGGGGGCAGAAGAAGAAGAGCGGCATAAATGCTAACGATGCGTGTTTCAAATTCGCACAAATACATTTGTAAATGTATGTGTGTGTGTTTGTGCGTATGTGTAATACGTACCTTTGAAGCAAGCACAACCCATGATGTAGCCCATCATCAGCGTGGCTTTGATGTCACCTCTAAGCTGCTGCTGCTTGTTGTTGTTGTTGCTGATGTTTTTGTTTTTGCTGCTGCGACGTTTGTTGTTGTTTGTGTGTTTAAGTTCGTTTTACCGTTAATAGTTGTCTGATCGAATTGGTGTATCAATTAATGGCAGTTATGGGAATTGAAGAAAGATTATCTCTCTATCTTTCTCGCTCTCTCTTTCTCTCCTCAGCACTCGTCTCGTGTATTATTCAGCACGCAATCTGCTTTTATCGCTTACGGTATCACACTTAACGGTTTAACGCTGTATTAAGAAATACATATGTACATATGTATGCATGTATTTGTGCAGATGACATTCCTAATTATATATTTATTGATGACAAACTTTGATTTACACTCAACTTTTATCACATTTACAAGTTGTTGGTTCGAATACTTGTCTACACAGCTAATAAAGCATTTTCAATTTGATTTCACTTTTCGATTTGTATAACGGTAAACACGTACATAGACACACATATGTATTTATATATACATACATACATCGATTTTTATAATTATTGATTATCACTTATTGCTGCAGATTCTTCAAAGTCGAACAAACAATATTTGTGCGTTGCTTGTGGCAAATTTATGCTCTTCGATGATTTCACTCGTTGCGGCATTTGTTGTTGTTGATGTTGTTGTTGATGTTGTTCTTTGAGTTGTTGTTTCATTTGTGCGTTCAATTTTACTTTGTCGTTTGGTTTTTTTTAAATTTATCAATTTGATTGTGCGATTTTTGTTGGTGTTTTGCTTTTGCTTTTGTTATTTCTCATTATAAATATATATGTAATTTACAATATCACAAAAAGAATCGCTGGACACGAAACCAAAAAAGGCCAATTAAAATTCAATATATTCTCATGTTCAGTCAGAAATGCATCAAACAGCAAACAAGCTATTAAAAAATGCTAAATCAAACAGCAGTTGACTTCAGGTAGTCTATTTATAGAAGTGACAGAAAAACAAGGCAAATGTTCGAAAACATCCTTAAGCTGACTACAGATTGACGGGTTGATTTGAAAAAGTGGCAAACAACTTTAGACTTTAATAAGTATATTTAAAGCGCATTTAAACTTGCTACAAAAGTAATTCAAAGGTTAATACACAGATTAAAGCTTATAAAATAGTTAATTTTCAGTGGCAAAGTGCAAAAAAATCGACTAAAAAGATTAATGAGGATATTAAAATGGAATCTCATTTTACAAAATATTTCCCAGCAAATTACGAATATAGACAAAAGCTGAATAAATTCAATCTCGAAGCAAATTAAAGGTTACGGTCAAATCAGCTCAGAGACTGCTCAAATCCCTTATTTTTATGTCAAAAAAAAGACAAAAATAGTTAAGTAGAGCACAAGATAATTTAAACACTGACAGATCACAATTGAGACACGCCAACGCACAGAGAGAAAAATCACAGTTTGAGCAACAATTTAATTGTGCACAAAACGAGAAAAGTGACACCAGCAGCAAAAAAAAAAAAAAAAGATACTTGTTGAGAACGTAAGTTGTCCGAGAACAAATTGATAAAGATTATAATCCCAAAGTTGACGAGCCAGGCACGATGTGGAACCAAAAACGAGCACTTCTCGAGAGAATCAAGAGAGAGAGAGAGAGGGGAAACGACGGCGGACAAGTTGCATTCATTGATAGCTTCACACACACACACACACACACACACAAAAGCGAAAATTCAATTGAAAATTTTAATTCATTGGAGGAGCAATTGAAAATTGAAATTCGGAATTGGAATACACAATGTGGGGATGGGCCGGCAAACGAGCAGAGACAAACAACAAAGGAAAGTGAACAAAAGAGAGAGGGAGAGAGAGAGAGAGAGAGAGAGAGGGAGACTGAATACCGGAAGCTGCAGCGCGACAATTTAACGGCAATTCTGCATAATTAAAAAGAACAAATAAAATGTCTGGCGTGGAATTATTATTATTTTTATTAAGGTGATGGAAATATAATTGATGACCGAAGCAAGGCGCCCACAAGTATTCCCCTCTCTCTCTCTCTTTCTTTTTCTTTTTCTATCCCGCTCTCACTCTCTCAGCAGCACAGACTGAGACAGCAGCGCAGCGTAGCTATTGAGACATTGACATTGTCATTTCTCGACTTTTATGGCGTCTTAAATGTATCTCGAAAAAAACGGTAGCAAGCAAAACAACAACAACAAAAGT
Organism: Drosophila demipolita; assembly: GCA_035042405.1. Classification (NCBI taxonomy): domain Eukaryota; kingdom Metazoa; phylum Arthropoda; class Insecta; order Diptera; family Drosophilidae; genus Drosophila; species Drosophila demipolita. The sequence goes on along the minus strand of JAWNLI010000067.1, from coordinate 1,684,025 downwards.
AATAAACAAATATAAAAAAAGTCAACAAAAAGCATGTGGGGGCAGCAGCAGCGGCAGCAGCAGTTTTCTTAATTGAGGCAAACAAGAAACGAGAGACGTGATTTTTTAGCTAGGCGACTTTTAAATGCGCTTTCAATATTTAATAAAAATTATCAGTTAAAGTTTTTTTTTTTTTTTTTCATTTTTATCAGAAATGTAGTAAATAAATTGGTATCAGCTAAGTTAAGAGTTGAGTGTTTGCCTAGAAATCGTATTACGTAAATTGAGTTGGTCATGGTATGAAATTGCTTTAGGCCTTGAATTGATATTGAAATTGTTGGCAATGTTGTTCAAGTTTATCAACTATTTATTTCCACAGGAGAGATTAAATGTAAAAAGTACGCGCGAATAATACGAAATAAAACAATAAATTTGTTTACTAAGAATTCCAGCAAATTCGCAGAATCTTTTTAAGATATTGAAAAACTGGCAATACACATAAATCCAACATTCTTTCGTTGGGCATTTATTAATGAAAAATGAAAAACACTCGCTAATTCTTTATATTTTTTTTTGGGTGGTTGGCTGTGTTTACACAAAATCCGGACAATAATAAATCGAACACTGAGCAAAAATGCTAATTAATGTGCGAAACGGAAAGAGGAAGAGGAAAGAGATCGCTGCAAAACATTTGTTAAGAAAATTAAACACAAGGAATGGCAAGAGTGGGGAGTGGGGTGTGTGTGTTTGTGTGTGTGAGGAGTGGGAGCAACTGGCTAAAACAGACTCATTTGCATGTGTCGTTAACGGAAACCGTCTAGAACAAAACACAAGAGAATCAAGTTTGAACAGGATAGGCGGCAGAAAGGAAACACAGACGAGTGCTTTTGGCCAAGTTGATAACGAGCCAATGTCATGCAAGGTTTGAGGAGTGGCCAGCCAGCAACAGAACGGAACTGGACGTGGTCTATTTAATACACTCAACAAAAAATATATAGACGAAGTTTGCAAATTTACTCAACAAAACGACAGGTTTAACAAAAAAAAAATACAAATAGCATAGAAATTATAAATTGTTTTATTTTTTTTAGTTTTAATTTGGATTTGTTCCTTTTTCTTTCAGTGCAGAGCCTATTGACACTATTTCAACATGGGGTTAAACCAGCCTGTGACAACATAATTAGCAAATTAAATTCAAAATGCGCAGGTGGCCAAAACATAGCACGAATCGATACACAACAATAATTATTTATACTAGCAGCCCAAAGGCAGCTAACAATTTGGCCTAATACGGTCATTCATCATTTAAGCCAAATACCACAAAAGTTGGTAAACAAATGGATAGCAAAACAGACCCAAACTTGGTTAAGACTCAACTTACTTTTAAGGCAACTTCTGAAGCAAAAATGTAGCTAATGAATTTTTTAAATCATTTGTAATCAAAAGTTATCAATGAGTGGAAGTTTCTACCCTAATTGCCAAGTTGGAAACGTTTTGTTTGCCTTGGCTTGCAATAATGACTAAGCTCAACGAGATAACTCAAGCAGCAGCAGAGGTGGAGGAGTAGGAGGAGAAGGGGGTTAATCTTATACCCAGCTCATTTCTAAATAGTAACTATGGAACTTTTTTATCAAGATAAATAAAAGAAATTTATAAAAAAAAAAAAAAAAGGAAAATGGTTTGGCAAAAATTTTTTTTTTTGGCACAATTTCAAAATGTAGAAAAACTGAGTGTTTACATGTAAAAATTTCACTACATATTGGAAATAAATAAACACCACTTTCAGCCAACATATTATTGGGTATTATATATGTGTTTAATAACTAGTTTACAGCAAAGGACACATGATACACACTCTCAGATTACAAAAATGTGTAGAGTATGGAGTGTTGTGGAAAACATTTCTCCTTGCCACGTACCACATCTCAATTCGCATAACAACAACCGACTTCAGTTGGCTGCCTGTCTAATTGCATTATCTCAAATGTGGGCGTCGCACACAGACTCAATTATATGCGGCTGGATAAATATATATATATATAATCTATGTCTATATATATATATAGGAAAGCTTATCTGGCAGTGGCTGTGTAGCAATTTATCTGAGCGAGCTAATAAGATTTTATTGGAGAACCGGCATTTATAAAAATAGCATATCTTATTAGATTAGAATGCGACACGAGCGAAAATCAAACTACGTAAAATACAACAAAAATTAAACAAAATATTCAAGTATTGAGAGGATGAGCATATTGTTATAGAGAGTAGTTCTAGTCTGTTCCAAAAACCCATAAATTCCTTAAGATTTGAGCTTGCCAAGGGTTGCATGCTTTTGTGGCATTTTGCAACACTGCTGCTTGCTAACCTAGCACAACACAAAAAGAAGCTGAGCAACGAGAGCCATCAATTTGATTGCAAACTATTAAAAATAAGTTGAGCAACTTGTGAAATACATTTATATTTCCAATGCAACAGAAGACACACACACATACACACACACATACACACATACACACACACACACACACATAGACAGCACTCGATTCCGCGTCGCATCTCTGACGAAAGCGCAGCGAAAAAGGAAAAAAAAGGTGGACGACCTCAGGATGCAGATGCGGTCAACGAGAGCGCAGTGAAGCAATCAACACACACCCAAGCACACACACACACACACACACAAACACACATAGCCAACTATAAAGAAGTGCACGATTATTGTAAAACTATTTAATGCTTTTTTTATTATTTATAACTTTTAAAAACTTTAACTTGCACACAACGAAAAATTAGCCACAGTCTGCTGAGCCTCTATTTTTTTCCTTTACTTTAGCAGCAAACACAAAACAAAGTCAGAGAGAGAGGGAGAGAGAGAGAAAGAGAGCAAACGCAGCGAGAGAGCGCAACGAATAAGAATGTGAAAAGGCAAAGCGCAAAAAGGATAGGGCAAGTAATGTGAGAGAGCGCTTGCTTGAGTGAGAGAGAGAGAGAGAGAGAGAGAGAGAGAGAGAGAGAGAGGCGAGAGTGTCGCCCAATGGTAGGCAACAATTTGAATGCTTCCTCTGCTGCCACACGAAAGCCACTTGGCCAACGCGGCGTATGCGTAATGTGTAAGCCACACAGCACAGCACAGGCGGCGAATACCAAGCCAAAAGTGGAATGACGGCAAATTAAAGTTATTCACTCGCTTGCCTGCTTCCTCGCTGCAACGCACACACACACACACACAACACAGCACAAAAAAAAGATTAAAAAAAAACTAAGACGCCGCTCAACCGAAAACCACCCAAAAAGCCAAGCAAACCACAGCAACAACTACTTCTACACACACACACACACACACATATTCAAATTTAAAATGCTTTTGCGTGCTTGTGTTTAATACGCCTCAACCCAACCCAAAAGAACCAAACCACCTCGCCCCTCTCACACATTTCTTGATATTGCATTTTTACACAGAAATTCCTTTTACACAAATATTTTTTTGGCATTGTGCTTTGTGCGCCTTTCGTCATTTGTACCGTTAGACGTTGGTACTCGTCTGGTTTGTTTTTGTTTGGTTTTATTATTTTGAAGCGGGTTGGGTGGTGGGAGTCGGGTGGCTAGGCTCACAGCTCTCTTGTTGCTGTTGTTGTTCTTGTTGTAGTTGTTGTTGTTGTTGCTGTTGACAAAGCCTCAATATACAATTGTAATTGCATTCGTTTCAATTTCGCTGACGCTGCAGCTACGCTTTTTTTTTAATTGAAATGCGAGTTGTTTATTTTAAAACGGTATATTTTAAAGGTAAAATGAGCAAGCAAAAATATTTTTACCATTAGTAAGAATTAGTCAACTGATTTCTAAGAACTAATTATAAAAAGTCAACACAAAATGGCATTCTAAAAACTAAAACCAGCAGCGTTTTAATAAGCAAAAATAACCATTCCTAATATTTAGAGAAAAACGTTTTGAAGGCTCTAGAAAAGCAGCTTCACCTTGAATTGATGCACAAAACAAGGCGGCGTCTGACTGAATGACTTATAAAAATTGCAGCTATCAAATATTACATATTTAGACGTGTACAATTGTTGTTCAACACAAACACACAGACACACAAGGGAAAGAAAGAGAGAGGGAGAGAGAGGAGAGCGACAGCGAGACAGACATAGAGAGGGGCCGGACAGCGGGGGGCCGACACTCAGGAAAAAACAAGAAATAAACAAAACACAAAACAAAACATGTAACAGTAAACACAATTACGAATATTTGCGCATATTTTCCGTGTATATGTATTATTTATTTTATAATTAATATTATTATTATTTATTTCATTTTTTTTTATTGTTCTAACGCGACGAGAAAAACACGCGCTGCTCTAGCGGGCTGCGTTTTAATGTTAACTGAACATAGGAAATGACGGAGCCGACAGGCAGCAGAAACCGTTTGCCATAAAAATGCGACGCCACCAGTCGAATTCAGTCAAAATCCAACAACAAAAACGACGCAGTAGCAATGATAAAAAGTAACAGTGGAGAGCGTAAGCACTAAGAGAGAGCATACACTCGCTCTCCCATCCTCTCCTTCATTACCTCTCACTGACTCGCTCTCTCTTTATCGTTGTCTCTGAGCGAAACAAGTGCAAAATAAACAAAAGCACGAAACGTGCGCGTCGCTAGAACGTTGACGACGACGGTGACAGCGAAGGAGACGAAGACGAGGAAAGAGCTGCGCGCAACAGCAAGAAGCACATGCCGGCTATTAAAGCTTCAGATATCGTCGCATCATAAAACAAGCAAAAATAAGAAAACAAAAACAAACAAACACAAAGCGCAATGGCAAAAAGCTTCAAGCACACTAAATATTTTCATAGTCATCAAATATGCGAAGGGCTCATTATGGGAGAGCGAGCTAGAGAAATAGAGAGAGGAAACAGGAAAGCAGAAGCGCTGTTTGTTTACCGTTTAAAAAGCCAACAATGTGTGCAAAACCCCCTCCCGCCACACTACCGCTACAACTATTTAAGAATTTGTTTGTGTTTTGTTTAACATTTTAGCTGACTATTTGGCAAGCTGCGGCAAATGCTGACAACATTTTTTTCCAACAATAGCAAAGCAAACACACACACACATGTTGGCGTATATGTGTATGTGTGTTTGTGGGGAGGCTGACTGACTGTTTTCGGGCATTAGCTGGCATCAAATTGGCTTAAAGCGCGTTAAATTTACGACTATTGTTGATGTTTCTGTAATTGAGTTTTGCCCGCCCAAACACTTAAAAGTAGGCAAAGATATTTATCGCTTTGTGGCACAGCCCCAAAGTATGCAATGTTTTCAGCGAAGTTATGCTAATTTTATACAAAATTTGATAAATTAAAGTAATTTCTCGAAATAGTATATAAACAGACAAGTAGGGAACAAATTAAGTACTATAAAATAAATTAGTGAACTGAAAACATTATTAGACATATAAAATAAATAAGTTGATTGACAACATAAGCAAATAAATAAGATATGGAAGACTTATGTATTTCTATGAAACAGAAATAATATTGGTTGAGAATATATAAAAAATAATCTCGTAAGACTCGAGCAAACAAGAGTATTCTCCAACAGTTCATTGATATTCCAGAATATTAGTATATTGTTATATATAATAGAATTATGTATAATTATTTATTCGGAATCTATTCAGTAATTTTTGTATCTTCTCTAACACATAATAATTGCAATAGAATTGCAACATATTATTTCATATATTTAAGTAACGCAGTTTTTGCTTTCTTCGAAATATATTCAATTAAATATATTTATATAAATATAGTAAAATTTAATTCATCAGCAAAACTTTTCAATTTATTTTGGAAGTAAATATGAATATTTCCCTTTCAATTGATACATTTCAATTTACTGTAAATATAATGCACGACAATTTACAGTTGTTCCATTTGCAAAAAGCAATAAATTTTTAGTAAACACCCCATTTTGCAGCCCATTTTTAATTTAAATAATTCTCGAACTTACCGTTATTATTGCTGATGGCGAATCGCTGCTGCAACTGTTGAGCCAATGCTTGATGATGCTGAGCGAGGGGAGTGAGCGGTGGGGGCTGTCCCTGCTGCTGCTGCTGCTGCTGCGACTGTTGCCCCACGCCCAGCTGTTGCGGTGCCGACTGCGAGTGAGGAACTCCGCCGCTCATCGAGGATGTGTCCGAGGAGGCGCCATCCGAAATGAGGCAGCCATTGGCCATGGAATTCTGTTGATTGAGGCTGGCGCCGTTGAGCATGGAATTTGCATTGAACTGTTGCACGGATATGGAGCTGGGCACGCCACCCGACTGTTGCAGCTGCAACTGCTGCTGGGCGCTGCCATAAGTGGTGGCATTTATGGAATTGTTGGCTTGATTTATGGAATTACTATTGTGGACGGCTGAGTGTAGGGAGCCATTGGCATTAGCTCCGCTTGTATTATAGTACGACTCCTCGCCTGTCAGGTAAAGTAAAAAAAAAGAACACATAAGTAAGCCATAGTTTAAATATAAATTAAGATAGACTAAATTAATTATTAAAAAATTAAATATTTGTTAGAAATGCCTTTGAATAAAATTGTGCTTTGCATTTGGGTTTTTCTGCCAGCTATAACTAATTTTGTTTATCATACGAAACCTAAAATGTAATGAGAAGATTCGCGTTTTAAAAGTTTATTTATAATTGTTTTTATTTTTTATAAACAACGTAAATATTTATTTAGATTTCAGTTATTTCACTTTTCAAAATAAAGCTTTTATTTTTTGCTGTGTCTACTTGCAGTCATTCATAAAAATGTGGCGAGCTTTAAGCACAGCTCTTTCATTCTTTCGTTCATTCAACTTTCTCGCCTAAAGCTTTCACTTGCAAAAAAGAAGAAAAACTTTCTCCCCGAGCTGGCGCCATCTGTTGTCTAGTGGCAGCGCCAAGCTTTGCCCAAATTGCCTGACTCAAGCAAATCCAACTTGAGGTAGGTTCGTTTTAGCAACCCTCCCCCCTCGCGCCAACAACCAACCACTCTTATCATTGCCGCTCGTCATTTGTCTCTCTCTCCCTCTCTCTTGCCCCTTGCCACTTCTTATTGATTTTAAATGCATTTCACGTGCGTCTTTATCGTAGAAAGGCTTCGGCTCGATGACGTCTCGCATCGACAATTAGCCATTTGATTAATTGCCAACGCCGGGGAAGGTTGCACTGTTGCAATGTCGCGACATTGCCCCGTAGAGAGTCTAGAGTGTTAGCTTCACTGCTCCAGCTGTTGCAGCACTAACTAACTGACGTCTCTCTCGTCCATCCCACTCTTGGCCACTCTTTAGCCTTTCGCCGTTATTGAGGCAAACAATTTAGCAAAGTGGCAGCGAATGCTTGCACCTGACACCAGCTGCGTGACTCTGCAGCTAAGCTCAACGGCTGACTTGGCCGTCGACTAAATCGTGCGTGGCTTATGGCCAATTTCCGTTTGTTGACTCAATCAGTTAGCCAACTAAGAAAACATTTTACTGCTTGTTTCAACAAATTGCAGTTCGAATAAGAATGGGACAAAGACAGAAGAAGAATGATTAACTCAAGTCTGTTTTTGGCTAAATATTGCTTGTAATATTATTAAACACGAATAAACAATGCTGTAGTCGAGTGAGCTCGACGCAAAACAACATTTTCAACAACATTTTTCGAGCAACATTTTGCTGCATTGCTGAAACAGCAAAAAGTATTTAGCGATATTGATCGATAAACGAGAAACGGAGGCAGTTATCGATAAATTTAAACAAACTCTATCTGCGTAGCATATGCTAGAAACTATATTCTATTTTTCAGTCTCTAAAGTCTCTAGATTCAACCATTTTAATGGCATAAAAAATATGAAAACATTTTGCTAAAACTGTCAACTTTGTCCCGCAACATTTTATATGTGCCACAGCCTGTTACTCATTGAACATATGACACTTCGAAAAACAACAAATAACTATGACTGCCTAAAAAAAAATGTGATTAATGAGTGAATAATTAAAAATATAAATAAATGAGTAATGTAATCTGTATGACCAAAAATAAAGAAAATAAACTGAGTAACTTATCTCTCGTATTTAGTTTTGACAAAAGGAAAATATTTATTTATGATAATTGTTGAAGCAAAGCTGTTATTTATTCGATTAATTACTCAAACTAGAATTTAAGTGTGACCAAATAGCGATAAATATAAATGTAGAACTCGCAAATTCTTGACCTAAAATGTGCTTCCGCAGGACCATAAAAATAATCAGAGTTTCAAGAAGAGGTTGAACGTTTTTACACAATTTAAAGTTAAATTTAAACAAATCTTAAATTCAAGAGTTGTGTTCAGCCCCTTCACAGCCCCGTCCCATCATCACACTTACCCGGCTCTGGTATGTTGCCCAGCGGACTCTCCGGCAGCAAAATGCCCTTTTGCACTAACTCATCGCGATTGGCACGTACAGAAATCTTGCGCTCCAAAGCTGTAAATATGCCCCCCCAAAAAAAAAAATATATATATTTATTAAATATTCATTCGAAAATTTGTAGTGGGAAAAATATATCAAAAAACTTACATTTGGAGGCTGCTTCGAATTTTTCGCTCTTCTTTTTTCGGCGCCATTTCCACGGCTTGAAGAATCGTCCCAAAGCGCTCAGCTTGCTTTTGCGCTCGAGGGGTGGGGTGCGGGTGCCGGAGCCCAAACTATTTGTGCGTATGGCCGCGCCATTTTGTTTCTTGGCTGCAAAAAGACAGAAAGAGAGAGAGAGTGTGAGAGAGAGTAAAGATTAAGAGAGGTGTTGAAGTAAGCAAAGAGCGCTTTTGAGTCAGATTAATTAGCTGACAGCTCAAATTGTGTCAACGTCATTGTGAAAATGCAACGGTGCGCGGAAGCGGAAAAGCGGATGACTGCGACTGCATGCCACACCCCCCATACCCCATACCCCATATATATATTTGGTGGCATGCGGAATATTGCAATAGTTGCAGTTGCAGCCACATATTTGCCCATCGAAAGCAAAGAAATTGAAAAGCGAAAATTGTGAAAAAAAAAAACAATAAACAAAATTATGCGCTTGCCGCTGTTTGTTGTTATTATATAATCCACAAACATCAACAACATTATCAACAACAACATCATCAACAACATTGGACAATTCAATTACGCATTCAAAACAGGTTTCTGCTGTTGCAACTGCAACAACAACAACAACAACAACAACAAGAGGCAAGTTAACTGCCTGCGCATAAAAGAATTCTAAGCTAAATTGTCAGCACTTCGGCTTGCATACAAATAAACCAGCTAGTTGAGTTGGCCAACAAGTAACCAGCAAGATGGGCGCAACTCAAATAAACCCCCTCCCCCACCTCGATTGGTACCCCTTTTCCTTAAACCCGCACTTTAAACACTTTATCAATTTTTAGTCTTTGATATTTGTGCTTGAATATTGATTAGTTGGCATTGCCAATTGCCTAAAAATAAGGGTTAGCTGAAAGGGTTAAAAAGCAAAAGAAAAAACTGTGAAAAAAAAGTGAGAAAAAACTAAACAAAATCAAACATTCCATTTCCATTTTAAAGTTGCCCCATTCGAGGCAGCTGTTTCTAGTTGTTGACTCTGCGATGCTGCCTTCGATAAGCTGGGCACACACACATGCTAAAACACACACACACCCACACTATGTCTAGTCACACACACTCACACATTAGTATATGTTGCTATGGACAGCAATTCAAGCGTTGAAATTAGGCTACCTACAAATAGCTGGAGAAGAATTCCAAAACCAATCGAAATGCAGAAGAAAAAAAGTGTCATGAAAAATAACAAACGACAAAATCAAAAAAACAAAAAAAAACACTCAACGAATTTGAGTTACACTTACAGAAATAATTGTAGCAGGAAACGGTTTAAGAATTGATAAAGTTGACGAATGAAAAAGATAGAAATCTGCTGATCAAAATATTTGTAAATTAAATACTAATAAAGAGCAATAAATACCTAAAAGCGAAATTTTGTTCAGTGTATTGCACATTACTTTTAAGTGCAGCACAACACTTTAATTAGTGTTGTAAAATAGCGTTTCTATTTAACTGGAAATGAGATCAAAAGTTGCCAGTCAACGTTTGAAAGTCTTTTAAGCCGCACTTTTACAGTGTATTTATAAATACCGCAAACTGTGGCAAATGGGCCAACAACTATTTGGCTTCCTTAACCACAGCCGACTCCAAGCCGCACCTCATCTCTTTCTCCCCCTCTCACCCTTCAGCTGCTGTGTGTGTGTGTGTGTGTGTGTGTCAAAGTTCTGTCCCAATTGTGGTCAATTGTTGAAGCAGCTTTTCATGCTTGATTTGTGTTGCACAACGGGGAGACGACACAGCGCCGAGATAAGGCAACCCCAGCTACTTAAAGAGCGCGCTGCAAAAACAAAAATGTGTGTCAAGCAGATGGAGTGGAGGGGGAGGGGGAAGGGGCGCATGGAAGTAGTAAAACCACTGAAAAGTTTGCTGTTGCCGCTGCCGTTGCTGTTGCACGTGAATGACATGCAGCACAGCCCGAAGGCGACAACCGCAACGGAAATGATGCCTCATTTAAATGGCGCCACGGCAAATGTAAAAGAAAAACAAATAAAAAAAAATATAAAAAAAAAATATTAAAAAAAAGAACAAATCGGACAAAACTTGGGCGAAAAATCATAGCATGATTTTTAAAGCAAACTTTTTTTAAAGCAACAAATTTTCTGAAACGCAAAAAACTATGCAAAATATATATAAATAAATAAATTAATCATAGCTCGGTTGGCTCCCACCAAACATTTATAAATGGCTCTTTTTTATTTATACATATTTTTTGTGCGCGAGAAACTGGTTTTTGGATTTTGGGAGGCACAGCTGCTGCTCCACGTTTGAATGGATGCAGCATGCTCTAAAGATTTGACTTTATAAAAAAAAGAGACAAGGGCGGCAACAACAACAACAACAACAAACTGGCAACAAATACAACAAAGCTTGTAATATTTTTTTTTATGTGAACGCGTGGAAAACGAGTTTTCGCGAAAGTTGTTTGTGGGTTTCATTGTTTTCATTTGTTGTTGTAGCAGTTGTTGTTGCTGTTGTTGTTGCCGTTGTTGTTGCTGTTGTTGTTGCTATTGTTGTTGCTGATGTGTGACTCCAAAGTGTTGTTATTCTCGCTTGAATACCCCCAGACAAAACAGCAAATTCAGCTGACAAATGCAAAATTGTAAATATTATTTTAGCTAGCAAAAATAATGTGTGTAAAAAAAAAAACAACATCATCCAAAATGGAAAGTTGCTCAATTGAAGTGGGAAATGTTTCTAAAAAATAAAATGCATAAATTATGTAAAAACACAAATAACATGACAAATAAATAATGAATAATTTGATTATTGTATTATTTTTATTATATGCTTATTTTTAATGTTTAAGTGGGAATTTTTTGGTTAAATTATTCATTTAAATTGCATTGTTTGCGCAAGCAAATTATGCAATATTATTTTCTATACATTTAAATATAAAACGTTGAGCAGTTTATTTAATGGAATTTTAATGAAAGACTAGCAGAAATTCCCATTTTAGTCACGTCAAAGATTAAAATACACTTTCAAGTTTTCTGTATAAATGAAAACACAACTTTATTAAACACTTTCTATTCAAATTAAAATTAACTGACACTTTCATTAGCTTTTATTTTAATCAGTTAAAGTACTGATATCAATTGCAACTTTAACATAACTTCAATTTTCATGTCAAACAACCATAAAATCGCCCACTTCAATGTATATTGATATAAATACATATAAACAAATATATATATATATATATATATATATAAATGTGTGTGTGTAGATATGTATGTAGTTATCTGTGGCAGCTTATGCAAATTGACAATTGTCGTGTTCCACTTAAAGCACAGTCAAGTGCACAAATGTATATATGTATATGTATATTACTATATATATATATATATATACAGATATATATATTAACATAGATTTAGCAATGCTGATAACTTAGCCACGCAAATTGACAGTCAGCCGCAAAACCTGACACAGAAATAATGTACTATAAATAATAATAAATAATAGTTTGCACTTTTGGCTGAGTTACAATTTCTAAGTGAAAAATGTCATTGAAAAATGCAATACAAAAATCATACGAGGAAAAAATGAATTATAGCCAAAAAGCGAAAATTTAAATATAAAAAACATTGCACAAATAAATTATATAAAATTAACTATTAATAATAATAAATTATATAATTTGTTTTATAAAATGTAGCCAAAATGTGTGTATGATTTTTTTTGCACTGATTTCGGCAAGCTTTCAAAACCTAAAATTATATTTGAAGGTTGCAAGTGTCGGTAATTGGTGCCTCAAAAAAAAAACCAAAAAAAAAATGCGATTACTGAGCTAATTTACTGTGCTTGTCTCTCGATTTTGATTGCTGTATGTGAAACCCGAAATTAGTTGCAATTACGCGCCTTGCGAAAACACAGATAAAAAAGTGCTGGCAACGTGTGTGGAGGGGCACAGAAAGAGCGAGGGAGAGGGAGTAGGAGAGAGTAGGTGGCACAGTCAATTTACCTTTGGGGCTGTGTCACGTATTTTGAGGGAGGAAAATTGGAAAATTTGAAAACTTGAAAATGAAAATGGAAACTTTTGCGCCTGTTTTTTTTTTTTTATATTGTTTGCAACAAGCGCAACAAAGCGTTCAACATGCACGCTGCACAAAATTCAAATCACATTACGTATACGCAACGCTGCGCAAGCAATACAAAACGTGCGCGAATCAAAAATTGACACTCCAAGTGGGGAAAGCGGGGGGCGGGAGGAGTATACAAGCAGTTACCACTGGAATATTAGATCAGTGAGTGAGTGGGCTCGAGTGTGTGTGTGTGTTGGTGCGTGTGTGTGTGTATGAATGACAGCTGCGGCACTGAAGCGCAGCATATCCATCGCCAATGTCAAAAAAGTAAAATAAGTATAAAAAAAAAAAAAAAAAAAAATACTTATGACAAGTGACAGAAAAAGGCAGCGGTGCGGGGGGATTTCTGGGCGGATAGCTGTTTATGACTTTTGCAATCGATAGTTGTTGACTTTGGAATTATGATGTGCACTGACAAGAATCACAAAGTTGCAACAACAAAAAAAAAATATGCATACTCTACAAGTTGCAAAGAAAATTTAACTTTGCAAATTTAAAAAAAAAAAGAAAATCGAAAATTTGCATTTGGTAAAACTTTGCTTGGCTTGGCTAAAGTTTGAAATAATTCAATATTTCTGACAGCGTCTTTGGAATTTATTTGCATTTATTTAAAGCAACATTTTACTGAAAATGCAATTTTCTATCTTTCTAATTAATTTTCTTTATTTTATTATGCTTTGGACTGCATTCGTAAACCTTTTATTGACTGCATGGTACTTATGACTTTTGATTGCATTTCATAAATTGTTTCATGAACTGTTTTTCGTTAACGTTTTATTATTCTTTCAAACTGCAACCATAAACTGAGTGCACTTTTTTTTATTAGTCTTTTAACAGCTTTTCCTTATTATTCGATTTTATGGTTTAATTCTACAAAAAAAAACAACTGTAACTTGTATAAAAATCGATTTTGCTTTATTATTTCTGGCCAGACACAGCTTTCATTGTGGAAATAATTCTCATAATGCTTTTAATTTGAAGAACCCAACCATTTCTTAGCTTTTATTATTTAATTATTCTAGCTATATAGATATCAATTAAAACTAAATTTTTTAAAAATTAATTGTATATAATTTATTTACAATTAGTTTTTATTTTGTTTGCTTTTGTAATAAACATAAAATATAACATTTAACCTGATTTATTATGCAAAAGGGGCAACTATTTATGCCGCAACTTTACGCTACGTTGTTATCCAATCTGCTCCCACCAAGTCCACATACTTTCCACCCGCAATCCCCTCTTCTCTCCCCCCCCCACCCCTTGACAACTTGCACGCGTATATCAAAGTCAAAGTCAATTGCGATAGACAATTGTGACGATTACGTATATTATGGCAAACTCGTAACTCTCTCAAATGTCAAAAAAAAAATGTGACGATAAGTAAAGAGACAAATAGAGAAAGACAGAGAGAGAGTGAGAGGGAGAATATGAAATTGAGAGATTTATGAGCAAAAGCTATGAATAACAAATAGCCATGAATCATGGCACAATGGCAGAGATATCATATGATAAGCACTTGGATATATAAATCGGAAAAACACATGATTTATAAATATAGATGACACAGCTGTTTGTTGTTGTTGTTGTTGTTGTTGTTGTTGTTGTTGCAGCGGCACGTGTTGCGTGCCACATTAAAAGGCTCTAAGCTGCAACTCGCAGCTAATTGCATTTCTATTAACTGACATCTGACATTTTTATCGTTGACATTCAATCAACTGAATTATGGATAAAAATAGCGCTGGAATTTGATACATTTCAGTATCAACTAGAAAGCGCTTCAAGCGCCACTCTTGAGTGGCACAAGGGGTGTGAGGGGGGCAACGGTTAAAGGGGGCAACGCTATAATAAAGTTATGACCATAAAGAGCAGCAGCAAAAAAATTATCTTTTACATTTTGAACTTTTAGATACCCTGTAAGCAATTGAATTTACTGTAAGATTTTAGTGTAAATTTATTTTTAAAAAATATATAGAAATTATTCCAAGTTTGATTAAGTTAAACTTGTTAACTAAAATGGTTATTTATATATATATATATATCTCGTTTGATGCATAACAAAATAATAATACTCTCTTTATATGAATATATTCCACATTTCAGTAAGTAAATCTAATACTTGTTGGCCAGGCGAATCAAGATATATTTACCTATATATATATGTATATATACTCAAGAATATATTTTCTATTTACTTAGATATATGTATATATACTCAGGAATATATTTTCTATTTACTTAGATATATGTATATATATATTTAAGAATATATCTCCCTTAATAACAATAAAATAAAAAGTAAGAAAAACTACAACGCCAAAGATTTCATACTCTTGCAGAGCGAAGTCAACCTTTTGATATCTATATTTCAATATATATCTAAAAAAAAAATGCTGTTTACGGATTGATGATGTAGTTTAGTAGTATTTATTAAGTTAAGCCTGAAGAAAAATACGCATTTCTGCCAATCTTTTATTAGCATTCAGTTCAAAAGAGAGGAACTAATTTTCATGCAATTATTTCATCTACTAACGCTGACTAAGAATATATATAGAATATATATAATAATTATGAAGTCGACCACATTTTCTTTCATGCGTCACAAACTTCTCAACGGAATCAGAATACCTTCAGCACGCGCTTCAAAAAAAAAAACCTGCATTGAAGCGTGTTGTAGCTGCCCCGGGGGCAGCTCAAGTTACTCAACAAGCAACAACTTTTTTTATTCTTTATTTATTTTTTTTTGGTTAATTTGACAGCGGTTGAGAGGTGGTGCTGTGGTTCTGCTTGTGGTTTTTGTCTGGCCTGGTGACATGCTGAAAATGTCCAACAAGGTTCTCTGTTGTCCAAATGTGAGCGGTGGGCAAACAAGTTTATTGAACAGACGGTCCCAAACAAAATAAAACAAGAACAAAAACACACAGAGATAAATAAAAAAAAATTGTTACACAAAACCCGAGCCTAAAAAACGTCCTCAAACAATTCAGATGAGCAGCATGTGCCTAAACATTTGCAAAAAAAAAAAAAGAAAGAAAAATAATCATATAAAAGAAAAACAAAGAAAAGCAAATAAAATCCCATTTTCAATTAACATAAAACTCGTGTAAATCACAAACGAACCATTTGCATTTTATAACTAAGAGCATATGTGGGCCATTGTATATACGCACTAATTTACATATGTATCTGAGAGATACATGGGCAGAGATAGAGATACAAAACACAGTGATACACAGAGAATTGAGCGCCAAACCAATTAAAAAACATTTCAATGAACTCTGCATTTGACTGGCGGCAATTAAAAGCTGCTAAATTGCTTGGCTTTAAAACAAAGCAGATGCAAATTCTGCGGATTTGTTATTATTAATATGCTGTCAGTTTGCAATTGTTTGCACAACATAAAAAATATATTAGCAGAGCATATTTTAGGATGTATATAAGAATGTTTTGGTTCAACAGCCAGAATAAATTAAATATATAGAAAAGAATATACACTGTTCAGGGTATCTCGCAGTCGAGCAATATGAAGCGACGCAAAATATGTATGTATATGATTTGACTATTTGTACAAATTGTTGAATAATAAAAGAGGCAAATATTTAAACAAATTGCTGGCCAGTCGTCTGTTTACACTGCACAGCATGCAACAAATTGATTCTGAAACTGTGACAACACTGCAAGCAGAATCCTTTCGACAAACACATTTTAAGTAGATGCTGGATGCCAAAAGCAAATCCCAGAGACAAACACACACACACACATAGTTGAGGTAAACCATCGTTGTGGACTTTAGTTAAGTCCTTTGTGTGCAAGTAGTTTGCATTTAGTTGGCTGACTAAACTTTAAGCACAGTTAATGCATTTGCCTCGCACAAAACTTTCTCCAAACAGCTGTGCAAAAAAAAAATAAAAAAAAAAAATAAGCAGGACTTGCAACTCTAGAAATTGGCAGCGAGCCAAGTCGCATACACAACTGGCTAAAACCAAGACAGACACCTGCAGCGCTCACAATGGCAACCGGCGACGTCTAATAGATAATGGACATAGTTTTGCAATGTTTTTATCTATACAAAAAGTAAAACAACTAAAAGAAAAAGGAACAAGTAAGAATGCTTTAATCGTGTGATATCGACTACGATATACCCTTTTAAATTTATACTAATTTTATTGGCAAATTTACACCCAAATTTGAGCAGGCTAATAAATTGAAGAGTAAAAAAAACGGATGCAGCGGTTATTTTTAGTCACAAGCCCGAACTGATCCCTAATTGGCTGGCTGAAAACTCATGCATACACATACAAACATACATACATTAGGTAAGTAACGGGGTTCTGCAAAATGCACACAATGTCGATCATCATGCCATCTCTTTCTCACACATGCACTTTGCATATTTATGCATACAGAAAATGCTTGCGGCTGCTGATAGAAATGAGAGCAATATGAAAATATATTTTTGACCATAACTTAAGTGTTTCTTATCCGATCTTGATTAAATTTAGACAGTTAATTCATAAAATGCAAATGTATATTTTGCTTTAAAAGATAGCTCTTATAATCTCTGAGATACGCCTGTTCATCAGTTGAAACTGATTAAGTATATATATATACTTTTTTGGGATCAAAGATAATTCCATCTGTATGTTACATACACTTGCACAAAACGATTATACACTTGTTTAACCATTTGTAATGTGTTGAGGGTATAAAATCTGATTGGCAGACTGACTGTGCAGCAATTGTGTGACACGTCTGGAATTGATATGAATGACAAATGGATTGTTGCAAACTTTTGACCCGCAATGCAAGCAGCAACAAGCTTGTTTTTTCTCATTTCTACTTTGTCGCTTTAATTAAGATAAATGAAAACGGGCTGCAAAGTGCAGCGGCAAATAGAGGGAGAAAGAGAGTGAGTGAGACAGAGATATATATTTATTAATAATGAGAAAACTGCAAAGATAAAAGCATTTTGTATGGTAGTTGTTGCTGGCCACGTGCCACAAGTTGAGATTATTCAGCCATGAGATCATCAGTCAAGAAATCGTCTCATCACTTAACGACTGATGAGATTTGCATATTATAAATAAAAGTACAAATAAAATGGACTCACAACTTGGACTTGGAAACTTCAGTTTTCACAACATTTGTTGGCATTTTTGATTAAGCATCTGATTAATTTAGTTAAACAGAATAAATAATGATTACAAATTTGACAATTTATGATCCACTTTTGAGAGAGTTGAGAGTTTTGTAAATGATCATTTTAATTTTGGCTTGTAAATCTGATCAAATTAGTAATTGATATTTAATTTGTAGTTTAGCAGCGTTTATTTTGCAGATTTATTCTACAACTAAAATTTAAACCACAAAATTTAACTGATTTACAGATTCTGCATCTGAATGCTAATTTCTTGGTTGTATTCTCCACATTTTTTTTATATTTCTTGACCTTCATTTGGAGCAACTCGTAAAACTCATTAAGACATTCTTTTAAATGTTAACTCGTTGCTTGTTCAGCTTGTCTCTCATTTTTTTCTTCGAGTGTAGCCAGCTGGGTGCGGCACTCTGATCGATCAGTGTTCGATTTTGTGATATGTGACATGTTTATTGGCATAGTTAAAAGAGTTAGTTAAATGAGACTGAAGTAACTATCTTCAGAGGGTCATTAGGAACAGCGTGTCGCATTAATCACGCAGCTTGGAAAGACTTCGATTTCTGATGGGTTCATCATGGCTTTTATGGTATGTTTTGTGTTTGTTGTTTATTTTTTTCTGTTTTTTTTTCTTTGGTTGCCTCGAAGCTAAATACGCTTAAGCTGGTTAATTGTAGTTTAACTTTAAGGTAAGTGGCAATTTGTACGCCAGAGGGTCACGTTGACCTACGAAGTGTACACGATTCAAACTTGAACTTGGAACTCTTTGGTGAGACTTCAAGTAAAGATATTTGAAACTAATAATCTACAGATTTAAACTTGAGCAACTTGAATGGATTTTTTAATGATATTTACTCAAAAAGTGCTTTTCAAAATATGTTTTAAAGCACTTCTGACAACTTAATCACCATAAACACAAATTGACAGCATTTCACAATTTTTATAAATTTAAAGTTCATTTCACATTTAGCATGTTGGCAACACTTTTCGCTTATCAACCCGATAATTTCTCACGTTTTATGCACAAATTTTCCTTATCTGCGAATTACGCAATGCTTATCGATGACAAAGAGTTACTTTTGTCTTGGATTGCAAGATTGAAGGCGTAGTTTGCTTATCGAAACGAAAAAAAAAACCCACCTTACAGCAAAAAAAAAATATATATATATATATATATAAAAGCAGAGTTTTGTTGCAGTTAATTTTAAATCGTGACTGAAAAGCATTTAAGCAAACGATGTGAACAACGACAAAAACAACAACAATAATAACAACAACAACAACAAAAAGTAGCTGATTATTATCAAAACCATTATTAGATGAGGTTTTAGCTACAGTTGAGCCGCATTAACACCTCAGACAGCGTTGCTCACCCACTCAACTTGTCGCAATTGTGGGCCGAGAATACAAGCAGACTCAAATTGTTGTAAACAAAATGAAAATGTTAACAAGTTGGCAAATCTCGATAGAAGAGAACCGAAGGCAGATTCACAAACAAAAATAACCAAAGTTATTCAGCAAACACTCGACGTCAATTTATTGATTAATACCCTTCGATTAGCGTAGCCATAAAAATATTGACTGAATGGACTCGTAATTGCGAAGGAGGGGCAAGGGAAGACGTGTCCAAATTTGTTTGCATTGGTGGCGCCAACGTCGAGACAATGTCAGCAGCGCAGGGCAGCTATTTCAAGGGTCTAGGTAAACAATGTAGCAAGTGTTCAAATAGCAAACACCCTGTAAATAAACTTGCATTTACCTCAAGTTGAAATAATTGCCAACTTTTTATTGGAAAAATTGCATTCACAACTCATAAAAAATGCAAAGTGCGAAGAAGTTTTTCAGGCAGTTGAAAGGAGAAGCAGTTTATAGTCAAGCCGCAGCAACCCATTCTTCAAGCCAATTTACAGGTCAGAGGAATAAAATGTTATTTTAGGCGCCACAGCTCGAAGAGTCGCCAAATAGCTGTTGTTGTGACAGGAAGGAAGGCAGCCAAATCGACAGGCTTCTCTTTTTCGCCCTGTTTGCAAAGCCTTCGGGCAGCGCTGCCTTTTTTATAGATATAAATAGCCTAAGCCCCACCCACAAAATTATGCTTTGGTCGTCACAACACAACAAAAACAACAACTGTTTTTACCTGCCCTCTCCCAGACCACTCCCCCCCATCCTCCTCATAAAACACATGCCTGTTTTAAATGCATAGTTGTTGTTGTCATCAGCCACCATCATTAATATTGTTGCTGTTGTTCTTATTGCATTCCATATTTTGTAGCGTGATTCGTTTATAGTGCGGGCTACTGTAAAAAAAAAAAATAATACAAAAAAAACTCGTGAGTGTTTTTGGTTGTCTGTCTGACTTTATGGCTGGACCCCAACTCCTCTTCCTCATTTTCGTTCGCCACCTCCTTCTCCACCTGCTCATCCTTTGCGTCTTCCGCTGTGCTGTGATTTGATGGCTACTGTATTTTTGCAGAAGTGAGAATCGCCGACAGCAAAATTGGCGTGGAAATTGAAAGAATGGCAGAAGCAGAGCGCAAATTCGCTTCACGTTCACATCAAATGAAATTAAAGTGGTTGGCAAATGGGGCGGCGCTGACATTGAGCGCTTTATGGGGCGGGTTATAGTGCAATATATCGATAGGCCAGGTACAAAATTTTTTTTATCGATTTCACAGCTGGATATAAAAAACAACAAAAAAACGATTGAAGTTAAGTGCAAGATAGTAAGTGGCTGGAAAGGGAGTAGCAAGAATCGAATGGATAAAAAAAAAACCGTTTGATGATTGCAATTGAAACGAAATTGGAAAACGTTTGTACACAGTGACGGAAATGGAGGTTAAAAGCGATAAATAGAAAGAGAGTGACAGACCGAGAGAGATAGAGAGGGGATGTGTGTAAGATAAAGATAGAGGCAGCAGTCAGATCGATTTATGTTTTATTGAAGGCAATTTTCTCGTTTAGTTTTTGTTGCAAAATAATTGCCAGATGTGAAATTGTTTTCTATTGATATAAATTTCGCATTCGTTTGATTTCAGCCCAGTCATGGGAACAAAGTTGAAGGCTCACATCTCTAATTAATTTATAAGCGGAAATTAGAACAATTGATTATTTGTTGAGGATGAGGAAGAGGTGGGGGTTAAGCTTCCCAAAGCAATAACGGAAGCGACAAATGCAGTATTATGGGTCGTAAGAGAAAAATGTAAATCTTGATAAGCAGTAAAACATGTATTTATATTGATTGCTAGCAGACAAACAAAGAAAATGCGTTAACAATTGATTTCAATCAAGTTTTCTTTGTGCCCCAAATTCGTAAACGTTTAGACACCGCAGCTATGCTATCAATTTGAAAAGCCAATGAACTCTCACTTCAATGATCTTCTTGATTTCTTGATATTTAAAGTGCTTACCACATAAAAATCGCACGCAATACGAGTGGGATGAACTGTTAACGTATATGGAATTTCCGCTGAGATGTTGACACACCCATCAACAACAACAAATTTCAACAGGTTACTGCTTACAATGTTGTCACAGCCTTTCTGCGTGTTTCAAGTCGCATAATTGAAAAGACACATTCTCAGTTTGCTGTTTGTTCAAATCTTGTTTCAGCTGCAATTTCGTAAATTATTGCAAACAACAAAATGCGCGGAATGCGGTTAACAAAAGCAAGCGAATAATAGCAACAGCAACAACAACAAGAAAACAGCTATTTGATAGACTGTTGACTGAGACGTCGACGAAGACAAAAGCAAAGGCAAAAGCAAAACCAATGAAATGATTCATCAACTCACTTTGACACACTGCTGAATTAATTATCCGTGCCAAACGATGTAATACTCTCCCACCCTCTCTCACATGGCCAGGCGACAGCTATCGGGCACGTGCGCGCTCTCGCGCTCTGTCTCACTCTCTCATTTGAACTTGAAATACGAGCATTTTAATTGAAAACAAATTTAAATGCCAATAAACAGCAAGACACAGAAGACGACACAAGCGGACGATGCCAAGTTCTAAAAATACACACTTAATGAAACCCTCTCCACTCTCCACTCTCTTACTCACTCTCACCCTTTTTTGTTGTTGTTTTTATTGCTTATTTGTTGGAATGTGTTTGCAATTGCAGTACAGCAATAAAGCTTTCTGCGATTTAAAGAGCGATGAGAGTGGCAAATCACAGCTGCTGCTGATCAGCCCACCCTCCCTCTCTCTCTCTCTCTCTTTGGCTCGCTCTCTCTCTCTCATCAGATCTGACACCCGCTCGTCATCTCAAATTTCTTGATGAATTTGATTGATGATGGTGATTATGACTCAGTCTGTCAGTTGCCAAATATCAGCAAAGAGGGGGGCGGCGACACTTGAGTGAGGCCATCATATAAAGTGTGAAAAGCAGAGGGAGGGATAGCCGGAGGGCAGCATGCTTCAACTGTTTAGGTGTGAAAATAAAAATGAAGTATTCCAAATGGCAATATGCAAATTGTTTTTTTTTTTGTGATGTCTAAATTTGAATTCATAGAAACATATATTGAATTGGTTGTATTTAGCAAACAATTTGAACAAAGAGCTGCACCTGTGTGTGGCAGCCACAACAATCGCCAACACGTAATCCACTTTTGCCCCCAAAAAACAGACTAATCCCCTTTGAGCATTGTTTGCTGCAGCGGATAGATAAAGCGTTTGGAAAACTCTTCTGTCCATTTGTCTATGCACTCGATGCCCAATTCCGATTAAATAAAAACCCTAAAGCCAAGCCCCATTTTTCAATGAATGGTTGTCCCGCACCTTCCCCCCTCTCTCTCTTTCTCTATCTCTTATGCGTCACATTCAAGTGCAGTGAACCATTTTGGGGCACGTCGCTGCGCAGCAACAACAAAAAGTACAACAAAAAAAAAACATTTCCGTTCTGCGGCAGATGTGTAAAAAAACGAAAAGGTTTTATTCGTTTTTGTTTGGTTTGCTTTTGTTTTGTTAACAGACAATCAATAAGAGTGAGGGGGGGGGGGAGTAAAAACCAATTGAATACAATTCAAAATTGTTGTTAAAGTCATTTCATTTAATTTCAAAACGGTAGTCAAGCAATCGAAGCGATTATTGCAAAATACACATTAAAATACATTTTTAACATTTATTTTTTTGCCTTCGAAATGATTCTAAAAAATCCCACATCAAGAGCTTATCTTACCAATTATGCTGAATATGAACTGATTACAAATACGCATAAGAAAATTTCTCAAATTTCATTTCAAAATTGAATAACACAAAATTTATTTAGACAAACTTTTGGCCAAAACTTTTATTGCAAAGTTTATTGTTGGCCGTTTAAGATGAAATTTAGAAGCCATCCAAATGTGCTGAGTTTCGAATTTTTCATGAAATTTTATTTTGTTTGCAAGGATAGCCAGCTTTTCGAAATTTAATTCGACAGAATCCCAGAGAAAATATAAATGCAGAATGGAAATCAAGTTTCTTGTTGAACAGTTGCAAATAATCAAGTTGGCTGTGTGGCAAAGACAACATTTTATTTAAAACTTTCAACTTTTCAATTCCCCGGTTGATTTTAAATAGAAAATTCAAGTTTTCCCCCTAATCATGGCCAAAAAAAAAACTTACCACCAGTGTTTGCATTGATTGCATTTGAATCCTTGGCATTGTTGCCATTGTTGCTGTGCAATATGTCGGAGAGGGACAATGAGGATGCAATCAGCTGACGCTTCTCCTCAAAGTTGAGAAAATCCATTGAGTTGCTGCGCTGTGGCGTCACTGTGATCGTCACAGATTTCTGCATGTTGGCCACAACGCACAGCTGTTGCTCCAGCTCCAATTCAGTGACGACGGATTTTGGTGAGTCCGTTGTAAAAATTCCGGCTGGATGATGATCGATGCCATCGGTGAGATCTGGCGGTGGCAACGATTGTTGTTGCTGCTGATGCTGTTGCTGCTGGTAGGCGAGATGTTGTTGCTGTTGCTGACTAAAGTAGGCGAATGCTGGCTGCGCAGTGGCGGCGCTGTAGGAGGGCAGTCCAAGTGTGGGGGCATGTGCCACACGTGAGGCAGCCGCTGGAGATAATTGATAGCCACTGCTGCCGCCCTGTTGCACCCCATCGTTCTGCTCGTGGCCATTTATGGCTGCCACCAATGTGGCCAGATTGTTGCGACTTGTGGCGCTATTGTTGTACTTGCCACCATTGGAGAGCTGCTGCTGCTGTGCCTGAAATTTATGTTGTTGCTGCAGCTGTGCGAGCAACTGTTGCTGCTGCTGCTGATAGGCCATGCTGCTGCTGTTGCTGTTGTTGCTCGCTTGTTGTTGCAACTTGTTGCTGCGTAGCGACATTTTGCCACCTTAGAACAAGAATAATCCGTTGCGTTCCACAGTTGTCAACATTTTGTTGATTGTTGAAGGTTGTTTGTTTAGTTTGTAATTGGTTGCACTCACGCGACCCTCGCCACTGACGCGTGGGTTGCTCATTTAGTTTGTCACAGTTTGTTTCACTTTCAGCGCCTGCTTTATGGTTTCACTTTTTCATTAATTGCTGCAATCAAGCAATTAAAAACACACATTTATTTATAACCCTGCCCCAAAACGACAACAACAACAACAACTAGAAAACACAAGCATAAAAAACTTTTGACACCCATAAAGAGGTTTTTATTAAAGTATTTTTGAAGACTTTTACTTTTAAATCATCTTAAATAATTTTCATTTATTTTTATTTTCTTTGCCGATTATTTATGCAAAGTTGACTTTAGTTAATATATTAGGAATTCAGAAGAGTGCAGAAAAGAGCGATGAAAACCAACTCAATGTGAAGAGCAATTCAGAAAAATGATTTTTAATTTGATGAAGATTAACCTAAAAGATGAATGCACTTGCAACTGGAGCCGAGGGGCAGAAGATGCGGAGGCAGCAACAATCAGACAGCAACTTTTCAACATCATCAAGCAAATGGAAATGGAGCCAAGAATTGAAGAGTTGCAGCAGTTGAGTTGGTGGCATCGAAAGAGAGAGAGAGAGAGAGCTTGAAGTGGCAAGCAGAGTTGCATGCAATGCCTGAGGAACACTTGACTGAAACAAAGCGAAGCGAAATGAAACAAATTGCAACAAATCTGTCAAATGGGGTAAATTGCAAAAAGGAAACGAACAGAAGGTGCAGCTGCAACACACACACACACACATATATGTGGTGTATAATTAAAGGATATTGGCCAGAGAAAGGGCGAAAAAGGGAAGCAACTGAAGAGCAGCCAGCAAGTAGTCCTTCAAAGTTAAGTTCAAACAATCCAATGCAGAGCTCGACAAATGTTGAGTCAACATTCTAAGTTATTTATTATATGCCTGGAAGCATGCTGAGTGCCACAATCAAAGCATGAAGAGCCGCAAAGCGTTCTCTTTAAAGTTTAGATCAAAGAAACGTGCGACTTTAAATTTACTTTAAAATTTCCCACAATATCATTAATATATACATAAATCACATCAAGATGATTGCTGGGTAAGAAAAGCCTCTCTTTTTTTTCTTGCCTTTTATAAATATTTATGATTATCAAAACGACGGTAAAAATTGGTAAAAGCTTAAGCAACGTTGTGAAATGTTGTGTGAAATAAAATGAAATTGACATTTACAGTTCAAAGAGAAGAAGAGCAATCGAAAGCAATTCATTCAATCCGATTACCTTTAAAAGAAAACACACACACGCACACATTCTCAAATATAAAATCGGTTTTTTTTTTTGCTCTAACCTTCCATTTACTATGTGCCGCAGACAGAGGCAATCCTTTTACAAACCAGTTGCCAGCTCCTTGCCAGACAAATCTTATTAAAATACACTCAACTGCAGAAAGGAGAGGTAAACAGACAGAGAGGGTGATAGCGAGAGTAAGAAAGAGAGAGAGAGAGAGTGGATGGAAGAGGATAACAGGTCAGGTAGATTTCAACGTTGCTTAAGTTCAGATACCGATACATCAACAGAAAAGCAAAGAGAGGGAGACAGAGAGAGTTGCAGAGGGACAGACGCTGAAATGCACAGGTAAACGAAATAAGAATAAGGTTAAAGATGACGACGGCAGCAGGATACACACAACAATAATAACAACAACAAAAATAATATAAAAAAATTATGATACGTGTGCCGACAAGTTCTGTGAACTGCAGACAAAGGGCGTTCTGGCTGCGTTGGAGAGAATTTCAAATTCAAGCCGTGTGTTCGCTGCTAGACACAACAACAACAACAACATCAGGAGAAAAATTCAAT
The DNA here is from genome assembly GCA_035042405.1 of Drosophila demipolita. Classification (NCBI taxonomy): domain Eukaryota; kingdom Metazoa; phylum Arthropoda; class Insecta; order Diptera; family Drosophilidae; genus Drosophila; species Drosophila demipolita. The sequence goes on along the minus strand of JAWNLI010000067.1, from coordinate 1,657,940 downwards.
GTTTAATTATGTTGAAAATCAAACACGCAACAGTGAAAAGCAACTATCAACAATTTTAGTTTTGTTTTGTGCGTTGCTGAAAAACAGTAAAGAATCAAGCAGAAACTTGGCTAACTGTAACAGCGATTGTTAATATTACTGTTTATTCCGGTCCGTGTTGTTCCAGTGCGGTGAGTTTTTGGCTCGTTTGTTTGGGGCTATTTAGCTTGGGATTTGGCGCGCGCCGCTGCCAAAGCGTATTAAACACAAAACGCGGCCATGCCAAAGAATCTGAGAATTGGTTAAAATGTGGAGCAGTTGGCGCAACAACAAATCAACAACAACAACAGCAAATTCAACTATAGTAGGCATAAAAATCAAGAGCTCAGCATCAGCAACAATTACAATATGAAGCGTTTTATGGCAGAGAAAATGGCAACAATATTTACTTTAACGAGTGTCCAGCTGTGCGAGCGAGATGCAGATATATGTCTGAAACGCATGCAAGCGAGACACAATTTCATAGCTATAGACTGCAAACATACTCTGTTAAGATCGCTGAATTAAAGTTAATTGACAATGCTGTATTCTCTTCTTCTTATTTATTAAATGTTAAATATGAGTATTTTTTATGATTACAGCTGAGTGATACAGTTTATGGCAACGTTAAAGTGTATTACAGTACAATGTCTGCTCATTAATAAATCAATCAAGAAAAGTCGATAAGACTCCAGTCGCATTTAATTATAGGGTATGCATGAAAAGACATGATTAAATTAGCAAGTGCGTCGTCATCCACAGACGCACCAGCGGGCAAGAAGGGGTGGGGAGAAGGCAACACCAAGTTGGCGGCGGCATATTGCACATATGTGAAAACGGAAAAGCGATGACGCTGGCAACTTGTAACTTGCAACATCAGCGGTGCATATTAAATATGCATAAAAGGAATAAAAAAAGAGAAAAAAAAAGCTTAAAGCATTTGTGTTTGTGTGTGTGAACAGCAAATACAACAACGGCGCTAGCTGTGGCAACAACAACAACAGTAGCAGCAGCACAATGGACTCTGACTGTGGGTCTCTTGTGGCGCTGTGGCAGGTTCAGTGAACCCTTACAGTTCAGTAGTTTAGCGATTTTTATGCCACTGTGGCACACAGCATAAAATGTTTATTTTTGTTGTTGCATTGTTTTTGGGGGGCTGCGCAAACTTTTGGGAAAGCCGAAAGCAAAAAGTCAACAGCAACAAAAGCAACAACAATGCTGTGCAAATGAAACAGAAAGGAAAGCGTTGAGAAACAATTACAACAAATGGAGAAGGCTTGGTTAGGAGGCGGTGATGGCCCAGCATCGATTAATATCTGAGCAACGTTGAGATTAAAATTATTATTGGTGCTGCACTGCTCTAACACACATATATATGTTAATACAATTGTATTTATGAGTGGATGGCGCCTGCAGCGCCTAAATCCAATCAAATCCAATTAACAGAAAAAAAAAGTGCAAAAGTAACGGAGAGAGCGAGGGGAGCAGAACTTTGTTTCAATACTCGAGCACGTTTCGCGCCATATGTAAACTGAGTAACAACAATAGCAACAACAACAAACAGCTTGCAGAACACGCGACTCGGAACAGAAACACAGAAGCAAAAGCAAAAGCAAACAAGAAAGCTAAAGTAGCCGCAGCTGAAACTCTGCAGCCGCAATAACAGCAACAACAACAATAACATTCGTAACAGTAACAGCAGCCGCAGTAGCAGCAAATACTAACAGCAACGGCCACCGACCGAAAATGCTCTCTGACCATCCAGCTGTCGCCCAGGCCTTGCTTGCACAGTGGCATACAACTGTTAAACAAAGATCACCAATTTTATATATACACATCTTATAATGTTGCAAAATAAGGAGATTAATATTAACAGTAGTTACGATTTAATTTATGAAGTATTCATAAATATTTACAAATAATGTCTACATCCGATTCCACTTATATATGCACATTTTTTTCTAATCACCCTCAGTCCTGTTCAATATGTATACGCAACTAGTTCAATAACCCATACCCACTGTGCCACTGTGCTACTGCACATACTTTCACACACACACATTTATTCGTTTGTGGGGTTGTTGCTAATGGAATACAATTCACAGGGCGGCTGCTGCAAATGGAGGCATTTGTAGGCAACACAGTCTCATCATCGTCTCTCCGTCTGTCTTTGTCTGCATGCAAGAACAACTGAACAACAACAAAAGAGAAACAGACAGCAAATACCATTGAATGCCAGACAAAAACTCAAAGCAAAACTGACGGTGCTGCTGGCGTCGACTGCGACGTCGCCGTTGGTGTCGGTGTCAAAGTCCAAAGCTGCAAAAGTTTTTGCTGTAACGGTGGATAGGGGAGGAGTGGGGGTTATGGCGAGGGCGACAAACCGTCGCAGTTAGTGCGTTGAAATATTCGTATAAATTTAAATTTGCCCACAAGAAAAAACATTCAGTCAAGAAACGTGCGGGGAGGTGTTGTGCTATAGGCAAAGGGGCTGTAAATGCGATTTATGGGGTTGCTGGATGCTGCCTTTTTGGGGGTTGTGTTTTCCTCGAGATGAAAAAGCAAAACACCAACAAAAAAGTAGTAAAAATGGCAGCAGACTGTCAAGTATGCGAGCAAACAGATAGAGAAATTTGATAAAAAGAATTCCCCACAATGCATTTACCATTTCTCTTGCACACGCACACACTGTACGCTTGTGGCTTTCAATAATAGCAACAACAACAAGAAGAAGAATAAAACTGTCTAGACTTGGAAGTAGATAAAAATATATTTTCCAAAACGCCCAAAAAGAAATTGCTCAAAAATATGGTAAACAAGAAATGTGGAAAATTATGTTGCAATGTTGCAAACTATAGGAATTTCCGATAAGGAAGTAACTGCAATCAGCGGGCGGGCGCAGGTTTGGGAATTACCACATCGCTTGCGGATAAGATAAGCATGAAAATCGAACAACCGTTGCTTTCATGTTCAAATTCAATTTTGCCATAACAGCGGAACACGAAAAATTATAAAATAACTAACAGCAGAAGATAGAGGGAAAAAGAGATGAAATTTGTTTTTGTAATTTCTGAGTATAACAATAGTTAATTTAATTTGATTTTTTTCTTTCTTTTTTTTTGTGTGTTTTGTTTTGTTATTGATTTCACTTTTTTTCATAAATATTTAATGACTTTTATTCACAAATTGCAGCTGTCGGCGCTGACGTCGGCGTCGATGTTTAAGTTCTGCCGATGTTGTTGTTGTTGTTGCTTATGTATAACAGAAATAGAAAAACTGAAATTCAAACTGCGCTTGCTGCTGTTATTTTTGTTATGTTGCTGTAGCTAACACCTGTGCGACGCTGTTGTCGACGTCAACGCTGACGTTTCGCAGCTGCTGCTGCTGTCGTTGCTGCTGTTTTTTTGTTCGTTTCGTTAAGTTTCGCTCATTAAAAGTTTAATTCACACCTGCACTTTTCAAAGGCTACACACACACAAAGGCAGCATCAGCAGTAATACAAATTTTTACAAATTTATTGGAATTCCTCACAAAATGTATGCAAGAAAATGTGAGAGTAACAAAATAGCAGCACACAGATTGCGACGACGTCGACGTTGACAGCGGCATCGGCATCGACATCAGAAGTTGTAAAACCGGATTTTCTTTTTGGGCGCTTTGTAGAAGTTGTTGTTGTTGACTTTGCACTTTATTTTTTGTTTTTGATTCAGATTAAAAAGAAAAACCTATTTTTAATAGTACAACAGTTTTTCTCTATTTTTTTATTTTGTATTTCATTTTATTTTATTCGCTCGCACAGCGAGGCAGTCTTCAACTTTAGCGTATTCTTCTTCTTCTGGTTCTGCTTATGCTTTGCCTTCGCATTCCACAGAACGCTGCCATTTGTTTACCCGCCGTTGCGGCGTCTTTCTCTGCTTCTTCCTCTTGCTCTAGCACTCTACTCAATTTTGTTTCTCACTTACACTTGCCTGCAGCTGGCGATAATAATTTTCGCAAGTATTTGCGTGTTTACTTTTCAGCTTTACTAATGATTTACTAATAATGTAATAATGCACAATACACTCACAAAACAACACATACACATGAGCACACTGACATCTGCAACGCGACGCGACGCAACAACGAGGAAAAAAACGAAAACCGACTAAAAAACATGCAAAGTTCGTACAACTATTTGTTAGTTTGTTGAATTAATTTTTAAAAACAATTTTTTTTTGTCGTACTAATGCGTTTGTTGTTTTTTGTTTTACATGTATTAACCGCAGACTACGTCCAACTCGTTCAACGGTTTTTTTTCGACTCACGTAGCGAACAATCGGCCGAGAGAGACACACATCAACAGCAGAGGTGAGCATTGCTGGCATATCTGTTACTGTTCACCAATATTTAAAGTAACATGTAAAAATTTCAGTGAATACAGTGTTTTAACCAACATGTTTCGATATTTCAAGTATGATATATCATTATTGAATATATTATTACAATTACTATCGCAATTATTGTCACTATATTTGCTGAAGTAGCAGTCACTTCAGAGCGTTGCTCATCTCTAGAGCATCGTGTGTATGTGTTAGTGTTTACCAGCTGCTTTGTTGTTGCTTTCCATACCAAATACTCTCACGTCCGCTTGAATCGGTGTCTGTCTGTTAAGTTAACAGCATTACGCTCAGCGTATGTTAACTTAATAAGCAGTTTATTAATATACACAACGATTGTTGTTCTTAATATATAGAACGAGTATCTTTAATATTATAAAACTTAGCGATTAAATAGTTTCAGGTTTATGTAACAAGTGACTCAATTTTAATATTTATCAAATTTAGCAACGAATGTACAGTCTGGCAACGCTGCCACTTGAGCATGGAAATAAACAAATAAAGAGAGTGAGTGACAAAGAGAGAGCGGGATAAATTTATAGCATGCGACTGGCATGTGAATAACATAATTCCCACAAATCAAAATAAAAAAACAAACACAAGGCAAAGACTATTGAAAATTATGAAGGGGATTAGGGGAATTAATTAGCAGACAGACAAAAAAATGTTATTAATAAAATGAGAACGAATTATGTTTTTAATTTGCATTATAATTATTAAAATTCCCATTGATTTGGAAATGCTAACAAAACTTTATTTGATCGAAAACACTATTCTGCTCTTTTTATAACTTATACACTTTTTTACTATTAGTAGTAATTGTCAATTTCAGCAAGCAAAACAAATAATATGTGGAAATGTTTGCCCCAATAAATCCCATACCAAAGCTATTTACAATCCACTTAAAATGCGTAAGGCTCCACAAAACTATCTGCATCTCTTTCGCCCACACATACACACAACAGGCAAAGACAATAGCAGATACGGGCTTGTAAATATTTATGTGTGTTTTTCTCATCCCATTTCCCAAAAGGCAATTTTTGATTATTTCCCAAGCAAATGAAACAATCAAAAATGATATGTGGATGTTGTTGTTGTTTTTCCATTCCACTTCAATAGTATATTATCATTTTTTCGAAAACAAAAGAATATGTTAAAATTCCATTATTGTGGAATTCTATTTTTAGGCACAAACACAAATAGTGTGTTTTTTTATTTTCTTTTAATTTTACACATATATATATATATATAATGTAGATATGTAGCACAGGAAACGGAAGCAGCATAAATATGAGGGGGTGGGGTGGTTTAAGCGTCTACCCAGGAATTGTTTGGGTAAAAATGCCGGTAAATATCTCAGCGCAGGCGTTGTGAGCGAGAAAGAGAAAACGCAATAACAACAGTTGCACAGTCACGCAGCAACAGTTTAAGCAGCGCTGTATTTTGTTTTTATAGCATGCGAGAAATTTGTTGCAGACCGAATGACCGTCAAACTGTTTAAAGCTGTTTAAATATGAAGTGAAAAATGGATTAATAAATGTGCAAAAGATTTAATTTTAAGCAGCTTTCAACTTTGACTAAGACTTTTAATTTATACATAATAATTGAAGCTTAAAGTGACAAAAGGAAAAGATTAAGAGTTTTAGTTAATTATTAATGTTTTTTAAGTCTTTTTGGTTTATAACGACCATCCAAAAACTATGCTTGATTATTCAACTTAAAAGTGACCCAATTTTATGGGGCGCACTTGGAAAATGTTCAGGAAAATCTTGATTAAAATTACCATTTGTTCTGGGGACTTTGAAATATTAGCTGAATGTCAAATGGCTGCCTCAATTGCCAGTGCCACTGTTAACTTAATTTATGTGGCATTTAAAATGCAAAAATAAGCAGCAGCAGCAGCAGTTTCCAACTGATAAGACAAAGCAGGGCAGCCGAAAGGATCCAAGGATCCCAAAGGAGTTCCCAGTGAAGACGCAGCTGTCAAATTGCATTAATTTACCAACTTGACAAATTGAATGTTTATCCCTATAAGACAAGGAGCCAAATAGTGAAAATGCAGCAACAAAACAAAGAACAAAAAATGCTGCAGAATTTTTTTACATAATTATTTGAGACAGCAACGAATTTTCAACTTTTAAAACAAAACTACTGCAATATAATTAACATTATTTTTGAGACAAAAACCAATTTTATACTCAAAAAAAATTAATTTTCTGAAAGGAAAAAGCTACAAGATTTTCAACTTTGAAAATAGAATTTTTTCGGATCGAAAATATATTGCAAGATTTTTAACATATTTTTTTTGAGACAGAAACGCATTTTAAACTTAAAAGTATACATTTTTTTCCAAAAAGAAAAAGCTATAAGATTTTTAACTTAAAAAATAGTATTTTTCTAGCTGTCCAAATATTGCTTTTTTTTAATTGAAGAAGCTTTGGCAAAAGGTTTGATCTATACTTAAAAGTACTTTTTGAGAGAAAGTATTGCGAATTTTAACTGTATATATATATATATATATTATTATTCTAGGGATTATACCTGAATTTAAATAAAAATAATTTGTTATCATGTTTTGGCTTTGGAAAGTTTTGACTAGTTTGTAAAACTTTTTTTGGGGTATTATTTTAACATGATTTAACTAGAATTGCGTAAACAATTATTAATATGTTATATAATTAATATAATATATATATATGAGTAACAAACCGAAGTCTTGAATTTTGGAATTTAGATATATATATATTTTTTTCTAAAATTTATGATCTATTTAAACAACTATTTTATTTTGTATAATTTTAACATTTATTTTTGAGCTACATTCTTATTAAGAACTTTAAAGTTGATCAAATCTATTCAAAATTTGAAGTTATATTTCTTGGCATACACTTTTAAGAGATTAAAAACTCAAATCTAGGAAAGTTAATTATCCTTTAAAGGATCTTCAAGCAGAGTCGCTGAAATTAGCCTAGCAACAATTGGCAATAATTGCTCAAGTCACAAACCGATTAACATTGCCCAAGGTCCAAGTAAAGCATTTGGTTATTTTAATTACTTCCGATTTTGGTGTCGATAGGGAATTGAAGGGGAAGTTGGGGAGTGGGGGGGAGGGGAGGGGGAGTGTAGGTACATCTACAGACAAGGTAAACAAAATTAAACGCACGGCATCCATTAGAAATGCAGCGCACGCCCCACGAGGCACATAAAGAGCAAAGACTTTTGGGGCCAAAAGCAAAATTACAAAAATAAAAAAAATGCATAAAAAAAAACCAGACACACACAGCAAAACGTGCCATGGTCAAATGTTCTCTTTGGAATTGTGACTTGTGACGTCCACAAAAAAAAAGGTAAACTTTGCTATAAAAGCGGCAACGATTCCGATTATAAATCATATCAGTTTCTCATCTGCAAGCTACAACAATCCCAAAAACCTATCAAGATGTTCAAGTTTGTAAGTATCGAAAAAAAAAACAGTGATTTTGGCAACAAAAAAAATCAGTTTTGTGTTGAAAACTAGACTGAATTTGGACAACACAGAAATACTTTTAACTTTTATTCGACTTTAATTGAGTCAAATAAATTAAAAGTGTTCAATTATCGATAAAAAGTTATTTCAAATTAATAAGTAAAAAAGTGAAAAAAAAATTAAATAAAATAAAGAAAAGTTGGTAGAAAAGAAAAAAATTAAATAAAATAAAGAAAAGTTGGTAGAAAAGAAAAAAAAAATAACATAAAGAAAAGTTGGTTTTTTAAGCCTTTAAAAACTTGTAAAACTTTTCAAATTTATGCAACTAATTTGCTGGAATAATTATCTAAGTTTTATTATATACTTAAAAATATATAAAGCAACTTTATTCATGGAAACAGTTAAGTTCTCTGGAATCCAGGATTTTCTTATATCGAAACCATTTCTCGATCACAGTTAATAAACTTTATAACTGTTAAGGATTAAAAACTAGGATTTTCTGATAAATATAAATACTGAAAACATTTTCCGCAACTTTAAAAATGATAATTTCTCGAAAAACAAAAATTCTCTCATAAATATAATATGAAAATTTTGTAAAGCTTTATTTTTCTTCACTTTTCTTTGGTGTTGTATTCGTAAACGTTTCACTGGCTGCTGCTCTATGGCAAAACCGACTAACTCAATATTTTTTCTTCTTCTTCTTTTACATTTTCTAGTTCGCTTTGTGCCTGTTCGCCGTTGTTGCTCTGGCTGCCGCCAAGCCTCAGTTTTTGGCCACCTACAGCGCTGCCACGCCCTATGTGGCTGCCAGCCCCTATGCGGCGGCCTACACCAACGGCGTCTATGCCTCACCCTATACGGCTGGCTACACCAGCGGCGTTTATGCCACGCCCTACGCCTACAGCGGCTATCCTTACAGCTCCGTCTACCTGAGACGTTAAGGATCAATCCTTCCACTCATCCCTCAATATGGAGTAACTACTGTAACCTTGCTGACGTGACCTGATGAACAAATAAAACGACAAGCTAAAAACCATTTGATTCGTCTTTTAATGGTTGCACAAACTGCGTGGCAGTTGCAACATTTTCGAATATATATTTACGCATTTGACAGTTGCTGTTTTTGATGTGCATATTTAGTGCAAATTGCAATGGCTGCCACATCAAATGCATGCAACGCGCCCCACTGCCTCACTGCCTCACATATTTATCATCATAAAGTGCGGACAGCACAGGTTGCGGGGTGGGGTGGGGTATGGTTGGCGCTGAGGGGATCGGGGTTTGTCTGCCTGTCGCCTGCATGCGTCGCTTTCTAAAATGTGCAAATTATGGCAACTAAGTTGCTTGATGTTGTCCCAAACATGCATGCAAGGCGAAGGCGAATATACGCACACCCACACAAACACCCACTCACACACATAAACTAACACCCACACACATGAGCAGACAGCCACAACCAGAGACTTACCCACACACACGCACTTATTCGCTTCATGTAATTTGTAATTTGCATATTTTGTGTAGCATGCTTTCAGGCGCATTGTGCACAGTGGTCCCAAAGCACATGCAAACATGTCGAGTCAACTAGACTACAATATACCCTGTACACAGCTGTTAAATATATACTCGAATTTTATTGGCAAATTTGCACACACAAAATAAACGAATGAAACAAAAAAAGCCCAAACTGATCGCTAATTGGTTGGCTGAAACCACATGCATATACATACAAACATACATACGTTAGGTATGTAACGGGGTTCTGCAGAATGCACACAAAAACATATGTCGATCATCATGCCATCTCTTTCTCACACTCGTACTTTGCATATTTATGCATACAGACAATGCTTTCGGCTGCTGATAGAAATGAGAGCAATATGAAAATATATTTTTGACCATAACTTGGATGTTTTTTACCCGATTTTGGTAAAACAGTTTTTGACAGTTTATTCATAAAATGCATGTGTATATGCTGTATTAATAAGAATTAATTATGTCAAAATTTGATCGATAATTGTGAGCTGGGGACTATTATTGATCGAATAACTCAATCTTGATCTGTGCCGGAACGAGAGAAGCATATTTCAAATTTCTTATAGTCTTTGAGATCCGCGTATTTATACAGGCAAACAGACGGACCTGGCTATATCGACCCGGCAGTTGATTCTGATCAAAATTATATACACCTTATGTGGTCGCAGATGCTTTCTTCTGTCTGTTACAGGGTATATAACCCCCTTAAAACAAAGAACAATTTGAATGATTCGCAATATCAATAGCAGTTAAGCAAATGCATTTGATTTCAAACAAAAAACCCGATAGTAAAAAAGTTATTTAATATAAATAAAATCAGATCAAGTTTGGGATTTGATTGGCACATTGTTTGCCAATTTGTGGTTTGTACAAAACTCAAATCAAAGCCGAAATTCTCTTTTGACTACCAAACAAATGTAGAAATGCAAACTTTTAATTAAATAAAAAAAAAATAAATATAATTGAAAACAATTCGAGTTTGTGTTTCTTATTTGATACAAATGAAAGTTGTTCAGTTGTTTAATAATATAATGAATATAAATATATATCAACTGAAAGGCGATATCTTAACAATCGGACAACGATTTATATCGATATTACAGAACCAGCTGCAATTATCAATAAAACAAAATAAAAAAATGTAAGCATTGATATTTCAAATCTAAATTATCTAGCTATTAGTGGCAATGCTGATCAAGAATATATTTATATATTCTATAAACTTTTGCACAATTTTATTAAGTCCATTTAAAAATTAAAAAAAAAAACCGTTTTTAATTGTTATGTTTGCCGACAAAGTCTTTGTGTAAATAGTTGTGCATTTTATATAGTCAATTAAAATAAATCATTTTTAATTAAATGAATTATAAAATGCAATTTATGCAATAATTTTTAGACTTTAGTGCAACAAATACAAACTTTTATACGAATTCAGATACCCAAATATTTAAATAAAGCTAAATACATAATTTATATAGTTATCTATATAATTGATGATTAAAGTTTTAAAATTAAACTTTTATCATTCGATTTTTTGCCACAGCTCTCTCAACAAAGAATGTTAAAATTTTAAGCTAAAATTAAAGGCAAAAACGAATCAAAATTTATATTTTTGGCGTAACATTCAAGAATGTAATTTGTTGACGAATACTTTCAGTAAATCTAGTTATCAAATAGTTTTTTAAACTTTCTCAAAAACTCTCAGTTGAAGTGATATGTCAACAATAGCCACAACAAAAGTTTTGCGCACAAGATTCACTTTTCTTAAAGTTTTACTTCACAAATTTTTTGTATATGAATTTTACAACGGTGGCTTTAACTTGGCATCTTATGCTAATTTGCGACATTTTGTGGCAACTTGGAAAAAGTCCAAATCTTTTCCAGCCAAAGCTCCCAGCCACAAATGACATTTAAGACTGAAGCGAAACTAAATCTAATTTTGTAATAAGCTCAGCCGAAAAAGAAGAGAAATAATATTAAATGAAAGCGAAATGAAAAGCCAACGCGTCAGCAAGGCTCTGCCGCCCGCGCACAGTGGGGCGAGAACAATTGAAATTGCGTAAACATGAAATACCTTGAGATATGCGTCTACTTGTTAAAATGTCACACAATATACCGTTAACAAAACAGGGCCGAGGAGTTAACGTTTCATTATTATTATCCTTGGCAAATGTCGTCCATCAATGTCAGACTTACCTGCAAAGAGAAAGAGAGAGAGAAAGATTGAGAAACGGGAGAGATTGTTCAGAGAATAGCAGGTTAAATAAAGTTAAGTGTTCAAAAGATGCGTGTAAATATGAAATATGCTTGCAACATGCTCAATTGCCACAAATCTGCACATTAAATACTCTATAAAAAAAAGTATTTTTCAAAATTTGTTTGAAAGATACAAAAAAGCTCAAAAGAGGCTTACATAAAATATAATTTGTAAAATATAAATTTTGAATTGAGTTATGTTTAAATATGATGACTTTTATCAGTTTTTAATCACATATTACAAATAAATATAAAAAAAAAATTATATTTGGTTTACTTTTCATTTTATTATGGCTTTTTTCAAAAACCAAAAAATTAAGTAACTAATATAATGATTATGAGACTTTCTTCAGATTTTCCACAAATAGATATATATTTTTTAAAATCAGTTATCAGTTTTTAATCAGGATTTGAATACCCCAAAAAATACCAAAGAGTTTTTTAGGTAACTAATATTATGATTATGAGAAGATGAAAAGTCTTCCTTTAGATATTCCATTTTATATATGTTCTATAAAATATTGCCTGTTAAAAATCTCCTGACTTTTATCAGTTTTTAATCAATATTTGAATACCAACGATTTTTTTTAAGTAACAATTACTACTAATAAAATATAAAATATATATAAATTACTAAAAATTTTATATGCACATATTATACAAATAAATAAAATAAATTATATAATAAATTAAATTAGATCATTAAATGTTCCGCATTCTGCACTCAAAAAAATGTTGAAAATTTATTAAAAGAAATAACAAAGTTCTACTTTGTAGAAATGAAATAAATATTCATAATACCAAACGAATAGAAAATATAACCAATTTTTTTTTTTATGAAAAGGGTATGCACATAAATATAATAAATGTTGATTTCAGTTTGTCTTTTGATCCGCCTGACAGCCCTTTATATAAATCTAAGTTAAATATACATATAAAATGGGATTTATTGACATTGTTTGGCAATCAAGCTAAATAAATGAAACAAATAAAAATCAATGTCTGATTGCTTAAACAAGCAACCAGAGAGGAAGTGTGAAATAATATTATTATATAGAAAAAATCAATATGGACTCAAGCTTATAATCGTCTAGGGAATATCAAATATCATCTAACGAAATGCGACGGAAATGTTTTTAGGGGAATCGCATTTTGAAAGGTGCATAAACCGTTTGGGAATTCTAAGTAAGCAGCACAAATAAATTGAGCTAGATGTCATTTCGGATTATTTAACAATCTGTTGTATGAAAAAAGAAGCAAAATTTATATTTGCATTTGTATCTATATTTGTATCTATATATCTATATATCTCTCTCTTTAAATCTACCCCCTTTTCCAACTAATATTTCTTCTCTATTTTTATTCTACTCATTTCATTTTATCAACACTCTTTTAAGTGTTATCCTGCTTAAATGGCCTTCAATCGTTATAAATTGGAATAAAATAAGTTGAATTCCTCAAAATGTTAAAGCAATTTACGCAACATTTATTATTATTAATTTAAGAACATTAATTTAAGAACAGCATTTAAAAACAATGCTTCACTTTGTGTTGATAGCAGGCATAAATCAGTTTTGTTTTTTTAAATAATTACAATTATCAAAATTTAGCTTGATTAATTTGTGCTAAACACTGAAACAACAACAACAACAACAAACACTTAAAATGTAATTAATTGCCCAGTTCAAAGATGCTCCAAGAGCAGAAGAGCTGCGTTGAGTCAACAAGGACACAACAAAAAAGGACAAAAAGGACAAAAAGGAAGAAAGGCGGTAAGGAAAAGTGGCAAACACTTTCAGCTTGAGGGTGTGGCAATCTCGATGCTGGGCCCTAAACCAATACTCAACCGATTAAGCCCAACCCAGATTGCAACAGGTTGACGTTCCAGATCGAGAGCAGATGCGTTACTCAACCGTTACATAAAGCCAAGAATCGAGGCTGATGAAACGCGTTTTTAAGGCCCACTGTTTGCTGCCTGCTGCTCATTTATTTAAGGCTCATAATTGTGGCAAGGTGAGGCAAGTTGAGGCAAGTTGAGGCAAGTTGTGGGGTGGCAGGCGCCAGTTCATTAAAAATTCATTGCTTAATTCAGCGACGAGTTGCACAAAAATGGCGCAAAACAATGCGAGTGGTAAAAGGTGTATGTGTGTGTTTGTGTGTGTGTGTGTGTAGGGCAAGGATGTGCGTTGAAAATGAAAATGGCGTCCGACCTGTGTTAAAAATGCAGCGCAACAATTTCCGTTTCCGCTCGCCCGACGAACGTTTCAGCCTCAATTGTTGCTGCTGCTGTTGCTGCCGTCGTTTGCGCAACATTTTGATAAATTGTTTGGCCTATTAGCGACACACACACACACACGCACACACAAGTCAAGGTGCCATCCTGGCCAACAGCTCAAACTTGACACACACACAAACACAGCACATTTATTCAAGTCTGGCTTTCAATTGAAATCTGCTCGTTTAGAGCCAGGTTAACACAACTCTGGTTTTCCTTTATTTGTTGACATATAATTGATTTTTTTTTTATGCCAATTTTACAGCCGACACGTTCGCCGCAACACGTTTAGAAGAAAACTAACTGCAAATCAACTGCAAAATACCTGTCAGCAAATTAGTTTTCGCTTCTGCTTCTCATTTTTACTTTTGTTGTTGGCCCATTTAATATGCTGCCGCTGGTCAACGCTCGCAAAGTGGCAGCGAAGGCCGTCAACGGAACATAAGAGCCCCCCAAATCAATAATACACTCTAGGAATGTGCCGGCCATATCAAAATGTGGGCAAAATTAAGCCAAAGAAAACGGGCATGGAACCGAGGTCTTCGAACGCCAAGTAAAAGTGATCCAACTAAGTAAGCTCGACTAGCAGATACCCTTCCTATGTTTAATTGTGCTTTCTAATTTATAGTTTATTAATGTCATTTTTATTTCGAAAATATATGTTAATTATTGGGTGGTTTTCATCCTGTTACCTGATTTTGCAGAGTTTCATTCAACCCGTTTTCTAATTTTTAAGGCGCACAAATATAAAACTAAGAAAAACACCGCCAAAGCAAATGAGTAATAAGCAGTCATGCGAAAAGCCCCAACAATGAGTGTACTTATAAAAAAATAAGGCATTCTTACAGTGGAGGAGGGGGGGGGGCGGAGGGGAGTCGAACTCAAGTGTCGATTCCCTGGAACCTTAAGGACTGTTTTGGGCGCCAACCAAAAGCACAACAATCATAGACGCAGCTCAGACGGGGGAAGGGGGTGTGTGTGTGTGTGTGTGTGTGTGGGTGTGTGCGTGCGTGCGTGTGTGTGTGAGTGTGTGTGTGTAGAAAATGTAGTCTCTTTGAAAATGTAATACTCAATCACAAATTGCATTCAGATCGCCTTTTTTATTATGCAAATTAATTTTTTGATCCTGCTTCCCTCTCTCTCTCTCTCTCTCTCTCTCTTTCTTATTTATTGTTGCTGTCCCATTTACCTTGTCTGCTGCTGTTGCAACTACTTTATCAGCATGCTACTCATGTGCTGCACATAATTGCATTCAAAGCCACCACAAAATCCTCCCGTTGAGTGCCACACTGACTCCTCCTCCTCCTCCTCCTCCTCCTCCTCCTCGTCCTCCTCCTCCTCGTCCTCCTCCTCCTCCTCGTCCTCCTCCTCCTCTTCCTCATCTTTCTGCTTTCTTCTCTCTGCCTCGAAGTCCAAGTCACTTGAACTGCTGATGAGCTTGTTCTCTGTATGTGTGCATGTGGCCAACATTGTTGACCAGGCCAAGTCACAGACCTCACATACACTCAACAAAAAAATATATTCTTCTCAATTATAGCAGATTAAAATGAACTTCAATAGAAATTATAATTTTTGCATTAATTTACTTAATTAACAACAAAATTGGTAATTGTAACTGTAAACAAAAGCAACATTTTTATTCCACTTTATTTTTTCAACTTATATTTTTTCCAAGTGTACTTCAAGCGCTCTCTTGTCGCCTATGGAGTGCCACGGCAAATGACAATAAAAGTGGTTACTTATACGCCACGTTGCACGCCACCAGGCGGGGCACACACACATGTGGAAGACTGCGTTTTCCATTATGCATTTTCCATTGAACTGTCATATGGATGTCATTGGTCGGTTTTTTTTTTGTTATTATTGCAGAAAGTTTGCAGATTGCATTTATTTACCAATTTACCAATTTCACTGTAATTAAATTTATTAAGTTGTGCAAAGAAAAAAGGTGATATGGGATTACATTATAATGCTTACTCACGATTAAGGGATTATCATGAAGAATAAAATAATAAAAATTACTTAATTATGATTTTGTAACTAGTATTTTAACTCGACCAGAAGTTGAATTATTAGCTAAAATAAAAAGCGAGAATTTGGTTCATTTTGTGAATAAATCTTAATAAAGGAAAGACAAATGATTCAGTTTTCTTAGCCAAAAGCAATTGCCAGCTTTAATTAGCCAGTTTGATGACATATTAAAATAAAAAAAAGCAAATTCACATTCAAATAATTTGTATGCACTGAAAACCGCTGTTGAAATTTGTAAAAGATCAGATTCAGAGGCAGATGCAACTTTATGCATTTAATTACAGTGAAATTGGTAAATAAATGCAATCTGCAAAGTTTCTACAATAATAACAACAAAGCAAAGCGACAAATGACATCCATGCGACAGTTCAATGGAAAATGCAATCCCCACTTTGTGTGTGTGTGCCCCGCCTGGTGGCGTGCAACGTGGCGTATAAGTAACCACTTTTATTGTCATTTGCCGTGGTACTCCAAAGGCGACAAGAGAGCGCTTGAAGTACACTTGGAAAAAAATATAAGTTGAAAAAATAAAATGGAATACAAATTTTGCTTTTGTTTACAGTTTTTAAATAACCAATTTTTTGTAAGTTGAGTAAATTAAAGCAAAAATTATAATTTCTATTGAAGTTAATTTAAATCTGATATAATTGAGAAGAATATATTTTTTTGTTGAGTGTATGTGAGGTCTGTGACTTGGCCTGGTCAACAATGTTGGCCACATGCACACACACAGAGAACAAGCTCATCAGCAGTTCAAGTGACTTGGACTTCGAGGCAGAAAGAAGAAAGCAGAAAGATGAGGAAGAGGAGGAGGACGAGGAGGAGGAGGAGGAGGAGGAGGAGTCAGTGTGGCACTCAACGGGAGGATTTTGTGGTGGCTTTGAATGCAATTATGTGCAGCACATGAGTAGCATGCTGATAAAGTAGTTGCAACAGCAGCAGACAAGGTAAATGGCACAGCAACAATAAATAAGACAGAGTGAAAGAGATAGGGAGTGAGTGAGAGTGAGAGAGATAGAGTAGCAAAAAATGAATTTGCATATTTGCATTACATAATAAAAAAAAGTGACACACAATCTGAATGCAATTTGTGATTGAGAGACTAAGAGACTACATTTTATACACACACACACACACACACACACAAACACACTCCCCAACCCCCCACCCACCGTCTGAGCTGTGTCAATGATTGTTGTGCTTTTGGTTGGCTGACTGGATGAGCACCCATAAAAGTCCTTAAGGTTCCAAGGACTCGACACTTAAGATGGCTTCCCTCCTGTGCGTGTGCACAAATAAAGATTATCTTTCCCTTCCCTTCCCTTCCCTTCCCACCAATGCCAGCGATGTCGTCTCCATTGCCATTGCCATTGCGCATTTTTATGGTAATTCGCCTCGTTGCTGGTGCCACTGACAGCCAGAAGAAAGCCAAATACGAGAGCCTAGACGCATAATGGCCAACATGAATTGCCACTTGAGGTTTGCCTGACATACAACAAGTTTCAGGCATTGGCATTGACATGGCCTAATTCAATGCCAGATCACGGCACGACTGAAAATTCACTACCAACAAACACATCATTTAAAGCCAAGTGGAAATCTTCAAATGCAACTTAAGCCTGTCTACAAAACGCATTAAGCCAACATTTAAATGTGCCACAGACTAACGGTACTCAAAAGCTGAAAGATTTTGATTACCAAAAAACTGCCATTTTGTTATTCAAATATTTTCGTTTATTCTGCTCTTGAACATAATCTCAAATAAAACATAATTTATTTATAATATCTGCATGTATATTCGAAATCATATAAGATAAAAACTTTTTATCATGTATAATAAACCAAATGATATCTCAATTTCCAACTATCAAAACATTCAAATATCACATCAGGGTTTTCTGTCTCTTATAAAACATAATTTTTATATATGTATTATATATAATATAACGAAATTCTCATTGAGATCAACTTACTATATCATTTATAATAAACCAGTTGATATCTTATTTTCTCAACTTTTAAGTCTTTCAATCTCTTAAAAAATATATCAGTGTTTTCTGTCTCTTATAAAACATTATATATATATATATTGATTCTGTGTATATATTCTGAAACATATAAAATAAAATCTTTTTATCATTTATAATAAACCAATATTAATTGCTCAACTTTTAAGTCTTTCAATCCCTTAAAAATATATCAGTGTTTTCTGTCTCTTATAAAACATTATATATATATATATATATATATTGATTCTAATCATACAAAATAAAATCTTTTTATCATTTATAATAAACCAATCTTAATTGCTCAACTTTCAAGTCTTTCAATCAGGGTTTTCTGTCTCTCAAAAAATATAATTTTATATATGGTTTCTTTATATATATTGTAAAAAACTGTAAAACTATAATGAAGCAATTGATTTATAAATTTCTCAACTATCGAGTTTTTCAATCGTGGTTTTCTGTCTTTTATAAAACATAATTTTATATATGTTTTCTTTATATGTAATCTAAATCATATAAAAAAAAAAAAAAATTACTATCATTAATAATAAACCATTTGATATCTCACTTCCAAGTTTTTCAACTATGGTTTTCTGTCTCTTAGAAAATATAATTTATATTTGTTTTCTTTATATGTATTGTAAATCATATAAAAAAAAAAAGATTATTGATTTCCCTTAGAAGTTTACCAATTTATCCACACATTTATTCTAGTATCATTTTTGGCTCTCTGAGGATGAATTTTGCTAAATCTATTTTTGCATAGATATATTGAAATAATAAATTAGAATTGGCGCTTTGTGGCACAGTTAATTATTTGATTTTATCTATTTATGCAACATTGAATACTTTTTGCCTATTTGCCAGCCAAAGCAGCTCATCTATTTCCATTTGCCACCCACTCACCCACTGATATCATTTTTTTTTGGGGCTAATGACGTCAACGTTTAGCGCACACACACCCACTCCCGCCCCCACCCCGCGAATCGATAGGCCTAGAACACAAGTAAAACTTATGTGGCAACATGAACCAATTTTTTTTTTTTGGCACAAGTTGGCAAATTAAATTTACATTTCATGCACGTAACCGGGAGGCATTTGGTAACATTATCACGACACTGCCCCAGCCCAGCCCAGCCCAGCCCACACTGCCACAAGCCCCTTAATTGTGTTGCCAACAAAAGGATGCTGCAGTCCCGAGCAAATCTCTCCCGCCTGGCCAGCTGCCAAGTTGAGCCAATTATGTGCGCTGCCAAACAGGCAAGTGAAAGCAAAAAAAAAAAAAAAAAAAAAGAAGAAAGAAGCGAAATCAATATGCTGCAACATTAACTGGAGCCGCTAAGGACACGCCATGGACTCATTAGCCTTCACTTCACAAAAAGACACTCAAGATGTTTCACAGCATGTGTGCTTGTGTGTGTGTGTGTGCGTGTGTGTGTGCGTGTGTGTGTGCTTTTTCGATTACCAGCATAAATGGCGTTTGCTGTGCGCAAACTTGTCATAAATGGCGCCAAAAAGACAGCAATAAAAAGCGGCAAACAGCAAAACCACAAACTGATTGCTTACGGAATGAGCCAAGTTAACAAAATCCTCTAATTTTTTTCACTTTACGGCTATTTTTGAACCCCTAATTGCATTTCATGAGACACATTTTTCGGGGGTCTTCTAACTTTATTTTAATCGGAATTTTAATTTGTTGGGCTCTTTTTTTTCTTTTGATTTTTATGCAAATCTTTAAACTTTTTTTTTAGCAGTTTCTGTCCACTTTTTATGCTAATTTGTAAGCTATCTGAAATTGTTAAACTTTATAATAAACAAAAAAATTAATTGTTTAAAATAAAAATATTTATATTAGTTGAATACATTAAATAATAACTTTAAATGTATTATTAAATGTATATTTTTCAATATTCAAAATATTTATATTTCTATATAATCACAGCTGGCGTTGTTTATCAACCGAATGAAAGATTTTAGCCCCAATTCTGTGAAGATATATTTTAGTCATAGATCAGCCAAAAAATCTCGAGTTGTGTGTAAAAATATATTTTTTTTTTGCTGCAAATCCAATTTTTTATTTTTCTTAAAACAATTGCCAAATAAAATTGAATAACCTCAATTTGCGTGCTCTGGTGAATAATTTGAGATTCTTAAAGTCGATAATTTTAATAATAGTAAGCTGTAAAAGTAAAATTCAAAATTTATACGGATATAGATTTTTGAAACCCATGCATGAGCCAAAATGTCCAAGGAACAACGAGAAAAACGCTCTTTCTTCTGCCGCTGAAGAAGATGAAAATAATTTGGATAAAGCGAAAATTGTGGAGAGCAAATGTGGGAAGGAGGATCTCTGTGAACTCCTCAAAGATCCGATACAACAAGGTGCAACCGTCTTCAATCTGCCCCAGCAGAGGGTAAGTGTTGATGCCTTCGTCGCTGCCTGCAACTGGATGAGCAGCGACAGTTGCCACTGTGCCACGAATAAGTTGTTGGGTCTTTGGTTGGCCGCAGAATATTTGCAGGCAACGGAGCTGCAGGTTGGCATTGTGGCGGCACTTAACGACGAGCGCTACTTCTCCCATTTGGATGCACTGATCTGTTATGTGGAGGCCACCAAAAGGAATATCAATGATGTTGCCACATTAATGCTGAGAAATGTTGGCATCTCTTTTCTGGCGTTCGTCGCCATGGCAGAGTTCCGTGATCTGGATGTGATGGAACTCTGCAATTTGCTGAGCTGCAATTTGTTGGCTATGCACTCGGAATTGGAGGTTTTCTATGCGGCTCTCTTGTGGATTGTAGCCAAATATGAGCAGCGCAAGATTCATATGTGTCGTGTGATGAAATCATTGCATTTCGAGCAGTTGCCACTACTGGCTCTGTTCAACGTTGGCCATCGACTGCACCACCTGATGCCGGAGGCGACAGATCTGATTTTCTTTCTACTGCATAAGCCAATGGTCATTGACCAGACGCCCTCTAATAAGTCCATCAATCCATTGTGCAGTCGCACCTTCATCCGGGATCCGGAGTGCCCCTATTTACATCTGGTAGATGAGCGCCTCACCGAGATTACTGTAGAAATGTTTGTGGACTATGTAAATAAGCTGCCAATCTTGGCCGGAAAATATCGAAAGCGTTTAAAATGGCTCGCAGATATGAAAGAGGCAGAGGAAGCCACAGCAAACCTGCTGCAGATGCCAACTATTAACATATAATTATTACTAGAATAATATAAATAATTTTATAGGTGTTAACTGGCCATTAAAAATGGTCATAAAATGGCGGAACTAGTTTGCAAAGTCGTAAAAAGACTGTTTCCCAGTAAATATGACCAAGAATTTATATATATCATTTATGACTTCCCCACGACAAAATTTTCTTATAGAAAAGGGAAAACGCTAAAAGACTTTTCCACTTTAAGAATATAATAAACAAAACTTGAACATAATTTTACTGATTTAAAAAAAAAAGAAAATATAAATTTTTATCTTAGTTTATCATTTAGAAAAATACTGCATTCATGTAAAAAAACTTTTACTTTTCCACTGCGCTTATTTTGTTCAAACAGAATCAATTTTCAACATTTAAACTAACATTTTGAATTGAATTCCATTTATTTTACGCATTAATACAATGTTGTTGTTTTTTTTTGTTGTTGGGCATATAAACAAGTGTTGATATATGCCACATTTGCAACTTTAACAGTGCCACAATCAACATCTGCAACACAGCCTCATTAAATGGAAGATAGTGCAAATGTTGCAAATCGAAGTGAACATTTCAAAAGATACGAGGCACTTTACGACCTGGCCTCTCGATATATTCAGGAACACAGGGAAGAGGAATGGGGAAGGGGAAGTGGAAAGGTGGCAAGGTGGCAAGGTGGCAAGTGTGTGGCAGCTTTGGTGTCGGAGTGTGCGTTGTAATTTAATTAAGAGGCCCCAACAACAAATGGCGGCACACACATAAAAAGAAATGGCAAAAAAACAACAAAAAAATCAGTTTCGCTAGACGGCGCCAAGGGAGGAGCAGAATGGGGAAAAGCGACAAGCGACAAAGGACAAAAGGACAAAGGACATTTACTGTTACTGTTGCATTTGCCTGGCTACGCTTAATGGGCTGTTTGGCGTCAGCCGAGGGCGGCGAGGGGTCTGCCAGACAGACCCACTTTGTGCAAATGAGACTGAAATGCATTTTAATGTTGAACTTTGTGTAAAAATTGTGTCTTTAGTGTGAAATGCTGAAAAGTGTAATTGGCCAACTCGAGTTGTTAACAAATTTTGCACATCACCCCAACCCCCCCCCCCCCACACACACACACATTTGGACGGGTACCATTCAACACGGTTATGAATAAACGAATGCTTAATCCCAGCACTAAACGAGCCAAGTTTACTGCATAAAAATAAAAATAATTATGCAAATTTCAAAAGCAATACAAAAAAATATGCAAAAATTAGTTGCAACTTTTAATTGCGTAGCTTAACTAGTTGGAAATAGTTAATATCAATTAGAATTAAGTAATAGCACTTAAAGTGAATACCAAGCGAAGTATTTATTTTCGATTTAACTTAATGCTTAAAACTATTAGTTTTATTTTTACTCCTCACAATTATATAAAAATAACGATAAAATGAAATCAGTTTGAGCAGAATTTTGGTGAAATTTTTGTGCATTGTTGTATAAAAGGAGTTTTAATAGGATTTCAACTTAATCTTAAGTTGTGGATTGTATATAGAATGTGTATGTATATAGAATGTATATATATAAAGAGTGTTTATTTGTATATAGAATATTTATTTGTATTCATACTTTAGAGGAAAAGCTGTTATTTAAAATCTAAAATAATATTCAACTGCAGTAGCA
This sequence comes from Drosophila demipolita, assembly GCA_035042405.1. Lineage (NCBI taxonomy): Eukaryota > Metazoa > Arthropoda > Insecta > Diptera > Drosophilidae > Drosophila > Drosophila demipolita. The sequence goes on along the minus strand of JAWNLI010000067.1, from coordinate 1,635,104 downwards.
AACATTTCAAAAATGTTGTAAAAAAAAACTAAGCAATTTCTAAAAAAAAAATTTATTTAAAGCCACAAAAACTTTCTCAGATTAATGTGAACAAAAATGAATCTTTAAGAGATTCCCATTTTTCTTGTTTAAATCAAAAGTAAATAGTAAATTAAATACTTAATTATGTTTCTCATTTTACTTATTTTAATCATAAGATTTGTTAAGTAAATTATAATAATGCAAATATCTTAAATAAGATTCTCATTTTACTTATTTTAATCATCAGATTTCTTAATTTACTTAGTTAATTAATAATGCAAATATCTTAAATAAGATTTTCAATTTCCTTAATTCAATCAAAAGAGTTTCTCAAGTAAATAATGTAATATATCTTAATATATATATTCTTAAACTGATATGAATATGTATATATATATATATATTTTTTTTTTTTCACATATCTAGCAACAATTCACAAGGATTTTTGGCAAACAAACAACAAACAGAAACTGTTCATTGTTCATTGGTTCAACTAGTGAAATACTTGGTGCATTTGGAATGCCTTTCGGCATGACCTTAATCCTTAATTGGCGTGTCATGGCGTGTGTGTGTGTTGTGCACAACAACTCACCTCGATACATGGGAAACTCGCCATCGCTGTGGCTGTGACACAGCATAATGGGCGAACGGCAACGTGAGGCTGCAACGAGGATGCCTGTCTTGTGTTGCCCCGCGACGGTCAGTTGAGTTGGCGCCACCTGATAGCTGCTGGCAGCCGAACTGGCTGCAGCAGAAGCAGCAGCAGCAGCAGCAGCGCTTGATGTTGCCACATTCACTGACATTGTTTTAACCGCCTTCGTTTGGGCCGCAACGACCGTGTTGGCTGGCGACATTGTGGCACAGACGGAATAGGAGCGTGCCACATGACTCAAGGTGCGACGACGAATGGTGGCCGCGGCCATTGTTGTTTTTGTTGCTGTTGTGGCACGATAATGATGCTGCGGCGTTGAGTATTGACAATGATGGGCGGCGGTGGTGGCTGTGCTTGGGGGCGTGGCCTGCTGTTGATAGACAGGCGCGCCGCCTAACGACAAATGATGTTGCAACGGCGGATGGGCACGCGAGGAATGGGAATGCGCTGCCCCATATTGGGGATGCGTTGGGGCAGGTTGCTGCAGCGGCTGTTGGAAGGGGGGATGCGAGTGCTGATGCTGCAGCAGCTGCTGGCGTTGCTGTTGCTGCTGCTGCTGTTGCACGGCGGCCATTTGGAATTGCTGCTGCAGCTGCTGCAGTAGATCATGCTGCAGTTGCTCATTGCTCTTGTCATTCGATTGGGATTGCGTTTGGGTCTGGGACTGGGACTGGGATTGGGATTGGGTCTGCTTTTGCTTCTCCCAGGGTCCGTTGCTGTCGCCGCTGTAATCCAGCTTGAAAGTTGTCTGCCTCAAAGCGTATCCTTTGATCCACTAATTAAGGCGCCGCACGTTGCGATGCCAAAAAATGGGGCAACATTTATAAAGGGCAACCGAAACAGCTGATGCACAATTCTCACTTATTTATGGATCATGTGTGTGTGTCTGTGTGTGTGTAAGTGTGTGTATGTAAATAGTAGTATGTCGGTCACACAACAGGACCTACTTGCAAACTTTCAACGAGAGCAGACGCGAGCATCTGACACATACACACACACATAACACACTCTCAATCAAGGAGACACAAGACGCGCTTCAAAGCTCGACCGTGGAACCGAGTAATCGACCAGAACCGTTGGGCTTAAGTACAACGACTGATTGTGCGAAGCTTTGTTATCCTATGAAAAAGCTAACGCTGATGCCAAAAGCACAGCAAGCTGAGACAAAGAATGAGAGCGAAAGAAAGAACGAGAGAGAGCGTGATGCTGCTGCAGCGAGTGAGAGCCTAAAAGAGAGAGCTTGGAAAAAGCGCCCAGAACTGGACCAGTTCTAGGAGCAGGGTGTAGCCCTTAAGGACTCTGTGTGTGTGTGTGTGTGTGTGTGTGTGGCTGTGTAATGTGGACTGGGTAAAGGCTTCACTTCTGCTTCTGAACGTTCTTTTGCATGCAGCCAGCGTATGTTTTGCCAACTCCTCCGCTTTGTTTACCGTTAAAGCGTACCACAAGAAATGTAAAACAGCCGACAAAACGACAGAGCGCTAGACATTGTCACAGTGGGGCAAAAATATTGTTTAACTAATTAAATATTTATCAGGCACTTCATTTTGTCAAAACTGAAAACCATTTTCAAGTTGTTTGTCTCAATTAATTTGATTTTTAAAGTATTTCTCATAGTAAATAAATGCCGTAAATTAAGCAAAACTGAAAACATTTCCAGGTTGTGTACAATTTAAAGCAGCGTTTGCTATCTAAATTTATTTAAATAATAATTAAGCATTTATTATTTTTTAATTATACTTTAAAGTAAATAAATGCCATAAATTCAGCCAAATTGTATATAACTCAAAGCTGTGTTTTTTGTCTAAATCAATTTCAATAATATAATTTTTTTTTTAATTAAAGTATTTCTATGAAAAGTAAATAATTTTCCTAAACTGCCTTAAATTCAGCAAAAACTGAAACGATTTCTAACAATTGAATGTGAATTTCAAATTGCTACAAACTTGTATGCTTTGCATAGTTTATATTATATTGATGGCGCTGCATTTGAGGGGCACCACCCATTCGACCCAGTGAGTGAGGCATTGAGGCACAAAGCCCAACATTCTGGTTTGGCGTTGGGTTCATTCACCCAAACACACACGAAATGAAGCCCAGTCAAACAGCTGCTGCTGGGGCCAGGACCGAAAAATAGATTTCAAGAGCAGCTGCAAAGCTCTCCAAAAGCTTCACACACAACACAACAACACAACTTTCCTGGGATGAGCGAACAAAACGAAATCCCGTTGAATACGTGTTTTTTTACGTATGTATTTACAAAATATACGAAGTCGTCATCGTAATTTATTTATATATTTGTCACTGGGTCTTTTGATATAGTTGTTGCAAGACAATTTCAATGGTACCCACAGGATGTGTCTAGCACGGGGCGCCAAAGGACAACAGAGGGTTGAACAGGTCCGCCCCCACCCCCCTCCCCCCCTTGATAAGGACGTCAAGAAAGTCGATATCATAATACAAACACGGAACAGGCGCTCAACAATGCACAGCAAGCAGCGGCCACAGCACACCAAATTGGGATGTTAACCATATCAGGATTGGTGCTATTGGTAGCCGCCTCCTGCTGATGGGAGGCTGCTGTTTACTGCGTGGGTTGTTTGCTTTGCATGCGCAAAAAACAAGTACAACAGGCGAGGGAGGAGGGAAAGAGACGAAAGCGCTCGACTAGCAAATATTCTGTAAGAAGTTTAAATTTATTAATGTAAATAATATTGCAATTGCTTAGGGATAATCGAAATCTTTGCTTATTTGTAATTGCTGAGCTTTGGTTAAAGTTATCGATATTTATCGATTTATTTATTTTACTTTTGCTATTCTAAAACTTTTCTGTCAAACCTAAGCTTATAGTTTTATTTATATTAATATTTGAGATTTGTAAAATATATTTAATTTTATAAAATATAATAAATATTATTTAATGCTGCACAAAGTGTCACCAAAGCAAGTAGACCACTTTTAAACATTAGAAATAAATTACAGGGTATACAGTAAACTGCAGAGTGATGGCAAAAACTGTTGTTTGTGTGGCTTGTGTCGCTTGTTACAAATTCTGCAGTGCTGTGGTTGAGGGTCGATTGCTTTAGGGGCGTTCCGCAGAGTTTTGACGGTTCAACTGTTTTCACGCTTGCACTTACCGTATGCATCACGATCTTGCAGATAGCTGCTGGCACTGCTCTTAATGCTGATGCAGTCCAATGGCGTTGGCTCGAAGATGTTATACGATTCACAGGAAATGGCACCAGGCGTTGTGGGCACCTCCACTGAATAGGAAAAAAGAAATAACAAAAACAGAGTAAAATAATAAATGCGAATGCTGTGAAATCGCCCAAGAAACTGTTTCAGAAATAAGACGCATAACAAATTTCAACTTCCACATAGAACTTATTTTTATATTTAATTTCCAGCTAAAATCTATTTTTCCAAACAGTTCACTAGTAATAAATAACTATGATTTAATTTCATGTTCACAGTGCTCCTTAAACTGTTTGATGTTGTCGCAGAGCTGCCAATTAACATTTGCCACAATATTCAGTTGATTTTTACTCAAATGCTGAAAGATTCGAGAATACACCTCTATTGGCAGTCCCATCAGCGATGGATGCAAATGGAGACTGATGGCGAGCAGCTGCTGGGCACGCATCGGTTGAAAGAGCTGCTGGCGCAGCTGCAGCGAGAGCTCGTCCAGCTGGCGGAAGCGTTGGTAAATCGTCTCCAGCTTCATGTTGAGCACATAACGTCCAATCGACAGGCAGACGCTGTAGCCCCGCTCCTTTGACGGCGCCACGGGACTGAGTGTGACCATCAGTAGATCCCCCAGCACAACGGCCATGAGACTACATTTCAGTATGGACACTTGAAATGCCTCCTCTTCGCTCTCCCTCTCCCGCATGGTGTGCAGTTGCATGCGAAAAGCAGTGTCCTCGAATTCACGGCTAAAGCGCAACGGAAGCTGGCTAAGCAGGCGAACATTGTAGATGTGAAAGCATCCAACAGCAGGCACTGGTTTCAACATCTGACCATGCTCCGCATACGTTTGATCCTCCACAAATCCCGACTCCAAGGCCACCACATAGATGAGTATCATCAGCAGCTCAGCATCGCTAGTCTTTCCCTTCAGCTGATTCAGCATCTGTCGCAGATGCAGTGGCACAGACTTTGCCGTTGCATATTCGAGGCACAGTGGCTCCTCCTCCGCTTGAACTGTTGCTGTAATGAGGCAAGTTTTGGCAATGAGAACAGCATGTTGTGGTTGTTGTTGTTGTGGATATTGCTGTTGCATCGGTGTTGTGTGTGTGGTTGTTTTTGGTTAGAGGGATGCGTTGAGTCTATGAAAATCACAGAGATTAGTAAAAAGAGTTTGCGAAACATAAATAAAACATATAAATTAAAAACAAAAACTAACCTGTGTGCGTTTGTGTCATGCGGAATACCAAATGTGTGTCTACGTGCATTTAACTAATTGTTTTTTATTTTTAATAATGGATTATTTAGACACTACAAATTAACACAAAAACTTAAAAATTAATCAATTACTAAAGATCGCGAGCGAAACAACACGAAATCATCGTGTTCGCGATAAAACACGACTCAAAAACGATTACTGTGATTTCTCGCAAATTATTTTCATTAATTAAAATTTATATATAAATTTTTATCGTTAAAAGTATCACAGAAGAAACGCTTTAATTTATGAGTTATCACTGTATTTTAAAAAGCAACAATAAAAATTACAAATAGAAACACAGAATTTAATATAAAACAATAACCAAAGTTAATTACATATTTATCAAACATAATCAAACATCAAAAATTCGAATCGTGCTTAGAACTACAGCCCCGTGTCGGCGTTGCGATGTTTCGTGCCGACACGCGCCCATCTCTAATCGCCAAGTTAGTCACCCAACAAAACATAAACTAAGTCGATCATGTGCAGCAAATGAATGAAAATCAAATGAAAATCAAATCTCACATTATCTATATGTACATACAGTTTTAGAACGAATATATTACACATACAGAAATTTGCATGTATTTTAATGCCCATTTCAGTAGTTTTACTAACCTGCCATATCCAATTGCTCAGCGGCGGCTGCAGCAGATCCGACTGCGAGCTGAAGTGGACGAGGGGCGGTCGCCCCCGCGCTATCTGCACCGGCGTCTGAATTTTTTTTTGTTGAATCAGACATTATTTATTTTGTGTACGTTATAATTTCTTTATTTGCATTACGTTAAATTTAAACACACGACTTTACAATTTAAAGAGAAACATTAAACATTTGATTAGGACTTGAACGCTTTCTGCGTTTCCACACACTGTAACACTTTAACACCGTGCACTTCAGATCTGGACTGCGCGTGAGGAAATTCTGTGATTAAATTACGTATTTACTAAATAGCGACTGATAGTTTGTCATGTCAAAGGCTTTTGTTTAAAAGTTGCAACGCAATACACGGAAAAAAATAAAAGCTTGCAAAAACCACCTGTTTTAGACAAACCACTATCGATACTATCGATAGTATTTCAACAGTATCGCTACTGCAAAGTTGCGCACTTACCAAGTACAATTTTAACTGAAATGGAAAGAAAATGTTTAATGCAAGTTGCAATTTTATGTGAAAATAATACAACAGAGTTGGCAATACATATTTGGCAAGATTTCGGAGCATAAAAATACATATATAAGTCAGCCACACAAGCAGCGTGAAGTATCGTTATATTTTTTTATCGTGTATCAGCGTACTTCCCTAAGAAAATTGTTGCACATTTGTATTTGGCTCATCTCTAATTCCCGACAACAATAAACTTCGGTTGCAACAATGACTTCCATCGATGAAAATGAGATTTATATGGTAAAGCAGGCGGAAAGCGTGCGCAAAAGCGATCCCAGTTCGGCCAAGGCATGGATCCTCACCGCCAAAACGCTCTTTCCAAATGCCTTCAACGTGCAATACGAGGCATACTTGCTGGAGCGCGATTCCAAAAACCACGAGGAGGCAGCCAAATGTTTCAGTGTCATGTAAGTGGCGTCTCAAAGGGAAAAGACAATAAATAATCGGTAATTCTCTGCCCATAACAGCGCCAGCAACTTTACCAATCAACACTCGGAGCTTTGGCAGGAGGTGAATGCTCTGACAAATGCGCTGCGCAATGAGACCGACAGCTCTCCGGAGCAGGAGTTCTTTGTGAAGATGTACAAGCATTTGACGCCGGAGGTGCAGCACAGCATATTTGTGCACACGATCAACAACAGCGGCGACAATCTACAGCAATGCATTCACAGCTATATTCTAATGTTCAACAAGTTCCCCAAAACGGCGGCAACACAAGCACCCCGTTTGCTGGAGATGATGGCGGAAGGCATGAAAGCGAATCCAGATCTGTATCAGTGCATGCTGGTCGAGGAGGTGCTGCCCTTGATACAAAGCAATCCGCCAGAGCTATCGCCGATGTTGGCCTGTCGATTATACACAAATTCCCTGGAGTATTATCTGCGCCAGATCATGGACGATGATAAGTGCGACACAGTTGAGGCATGGAAGAACATATTCAAGGTGTTGGTGCTCTGTGGCCAGATGATGGGCTGGGAGCCCTTTCTGCCCTTCAGCAAGTATGTCAATCAGAACGTCTACTGGGATAAGTTGGTCAAGATTCTGCGCGGGAGTCCAGCCGGCAGCTCCCAGGTGCTGTTCTATGCCACAACACTGTTCATCTACTCTCTGCACGGCTATATACGCAAACTGCGCATTGAGGATGCCGATGTCAGTCATGTGCTGGTTGAGGGCTTCATCGACTGGTCGCCCGAGGGTGGCGAGGTGCAGAGCATGGATTGGACATCGGATGGCGGCGAAGTCCAGAGCATGGAACCGCCCAAGTTCTCAGCAACGACGGCCATTAGTCAGGAGCTATCTGAGGCCTTTCTCCATGCCGCTCGCTGCTGGCAGTTGCTCAATACGGAACAATTCCAGCGTGATTTTAGTCAACTGATGCTGTCTCTGCCTCTGGCTCCTTGGATATCGCGCTTCCTCTTCGATCTGGCCATATACTTTGGACACCGCGACGAGGCCAACAAACTGATGGCGGACATGACAGCGCAAAGCACCCTGGTGCAGAGCCTGCAAATCCTCAGCCTCAATCTAATGCAGGGTAGCATGACGGTAGGTGAATCATCTCATCAAGAGATTTGAACATTATCTTATCCAACATATTTCTTCATCTCATACAGCTGCAGGGCTTTCAGTGCATTCTCAAAATACTCGCTGAGCTGCCGGCAACAAGCGGCCAGTTGCTGGATAACATTAGCCTGAAGAGTCATCGCCACATGATCTTCTTGCCATTGACCAAAATTGCCCTAATCCAGTATTGCACACGTGCCATCACCAGTCGCCTCAGCCGCATGGTCTTCGAACCGAACTGCTCGGATCGGCTGCTGGCCGATCTGCTTGCTCTGCTGCAAATGAACTCCGACAAGGATACGCTGCTCAAGCAGCACATCTTCAATTTGATCACACAACGCAAATCCTTCAATTTGCACATTTTGTCCAATTACATTGTTGCCACGGATATCATTGAGGAGCTGGCGTTTATCTGGAACTCACAGCAGCAGGATGATGCCAATTTTGAGCTGACAGGCTCACCAACCAGTAACGGTGGTATTGGTGGTGCTGGAACCACTACTGGCACAGCACAAAGCCGTCGCATTGGCACCAGGGGCGCCGACAAAGGGGCACGGGATGAGTTCAAATCGCTGATTCGTCAGCAAATTGCGCGATGCAATGAAAATGTGCCAACGCTGGTCGCCAATCTCATCAGCCAGGAGCATCTGACGCTGGCCCAGCACATCTTCGGCATTGCGCCGCCGGTGGAAACAATTGTCATCAAGTGATCGATGGCCATTCAGAATCGACAAACATAATGTGGATTAAAACTACTCCTGAAAAATATAATTTATATTAATATTATTTTTAAACTATAACATTTTATGTATATATAGAAAAGCTAATTTCTGAAGTGCATCTAAAAACATTTAAAAGTAATAACTAAAACTTTAAAAAACATAAAGAAATGTAAGAAATTATGTAAAACATTTATTTATAAGATTTAAAGCCATTTATAATTTTTCAACAACTGAAGTCTTCTTCCAACATGTTATTTATTATATAAATCGTAGGAATTCTTTTGAGTATCTCAAATATTTGTACACAAAAACTAAGATATCAAGAAATTAAACTTAATAATCAAAATAGTTAATTAAAATAAATGTGCATTGTGTATCTAGATATGTATTAAGTTTATAGTTAATGGTTATAATTAGAGAATGTGTATTTAGCCATATAAGAATTTATCCATATTTTCTGATTTACATATATATATATATATACTTATATAGACTCCACATTAGATATGTAGATTTGTGGGATTTTTCTAGATACATTTATTGAAAATAACTCCATTTAAATAAAATTATATTGACAAGAATTCACTTAAAACAAGCTACAATAAATAAGAATTAATTTATTTTTTGGTTTTTTTTCTCACACATAGAACATATTTAAATATTGTAGATTTTAGCTAAGAGCCTCTTTCAAATGTTACGCATAATTATTAATAACAATAATATCAACAAAAAATTGTGTCTATTTATTTAATTGGGTTTATCACATCAACTTTGTAAAAATCTTAAAATTATGACTAGTTTTCAGCAGATAAATCGATGGTTACTTTTTCTGCTCCAGTTTCAGCTGGGTTTTCTGCAGATAATTTGCCCAGTTTGCCATCAGAATTTTTGGTTTCATTTCCCATTGCCAGCTGTTTCTGGGAAGTGGAGGGCTCCAGGGGTTGAGGGACATTGAAGTCGTGCTTCATGTAGGATATGAGAACATTGTAGGCCGCGGTGCAAACATTGACAAAGGCCACACGATATTTGGTGTCCAGATAGCGAAAGTTGATATATTGTGCAGCCGGCCAAGTCATCCAATCCAGCAGATATATATAGGGAAACTTGGCAATCAGCTCCTGGTTCGTTGCCTGCAACGTTTGCCGCTCCAGAAAGCACACCGTATAGAAAAATATGAGGATGCAAGCGGGCGACATAAAAAGTTGATCGATGAGAATCTTTTTTACAATATTTTTAAATGTTCGATGAGGCATCACGCGATCCATCCAGTTGTACACGAAGTGATGCAGTGGACCCTGAAGGGCTCCAGCGACAAACATGCGATACAAACGATCACCATCCCAGCGATCCTGATCCTGATGCTTCAGTCCACGGCGATATTCGAAATCCTGGGCAATGAAATCACCGACGGCCATGAGGGCACCAGAGCCGAGGACGTTGGTAAGCAGTAGATATTTGCCAAACATTTTTCCCCACAACTGCTTGGACCACCGCCACGGCATGAATCCCAAATCATTGCTGGCCTCACCCTTTCCATGTGCATTCCTTTTTGCCGATCCTATTACATCAGACTTGAACACGATTCGATTTTTGGCTAGTGTGGCAAATGAGCGGTGGGTGGAAAGGCGACTGCTGTGCTGCCACACGACTACTCCTCGAGCAATCAGAAACATTGCTCTTCTTCGACAATAAATTAAAATTTTTAAAAATATAAGTATCACACTCTGACTACATTAAGTATATTTACTAATTTTGTTTGTTTTGCTTATCAGTTTGATATATTTCCGAAAGAGTCAGTTAAAGGGTGGAAGGCGTTGTTTCTAGTGGGGTTCGTGCTTATCGATAGTTAGAGATGTAAATATCCGACTAAGTGGCTGTTACTCTTCAAATTCTCTACTCGGTTCACGCCTGAACACAGCTTACTTGATGTCTGACATTTCAAACAAATAAGTTTAAAGGCTGAGCCAAAAATGGAAATCAATGTCTCATTTGAAACACGATAAGGAACATTAGTGTGAATGCAATAGAAATGGACAGTATAATTGTGCACAAATTTTAATAGTTCGTTAGATACATTATAAACATTTGTGTTAGTTTTTATCTACATAAAATTTTTAGATAATGAAAATTTAAAGTAAGTGTAATTATATTAACTTTTTATTTCTTTTGTATGATAAATACAATCAAAAATAATGTAAAGCTGATTCGATGATAATTTAGAGGCGAGGATGCAGACTGTTCTATCTATCGATGTCTATTGACAATCGATTGCCGTTGCTGATAGTTGTTAGTGCAGCCCTGGCAACCGTCGGCGTCACTTTGCCTCTTTGCTTTGCTGTTTGGTTCGCGTTATTTTTAGGCCGCTTAATATAACTTTTTTTCACAACGCTAACGCGCCAAATGTGTTTCTGTCTAAAATAGAATCGAATTTTTATCCAAACACGAACTTTACACTTATAAGACAACATTCACACTTAGCGTTACCAAAATTTTTAAGGTTAGACACGTTCCACACAAACAAAAAAGTTATAAAACACATAAATTTACATGCGTAAATTAAAAAGTGTCAAAAGCAGCTAATTTAGATGTTAATTTATTCCAGTGTATATTAATTAGCGAGGCGGAGCCGTAATGAGGCTTTTATATGTCTTCGCATTGATACTGGCCGTGCGGCTAGCATCGGTTTTTGTGGTCAAAACCTATTATGTGCCGGACGAGTACTGGCAGAGTCTCGAGGTGGCTCACAAATTGACATTTGGGTAAGCGCATCGAGAGGGGATTTTATACATCAACTAAAAGTTACAACATGTTTACCTCCACAGCTATGGCTATCTGACCTGGGAATGGGTAAGAGGCATCCGCAGCTATGTCTATCCTTTGATCATCGCAGCCATCTATAAAGTGCTGGCCCTGCTCCAGCTGGATAGTGCTCAGTTGTTGGTGCTGCTGCCACGTCTACTCCAGGCGACATTATCAGCGTATTCGGATTACCGTTTCTATGTGTGGACGGGCAAGCGTAAGTGGGCCCTGTTTCTGATCCTGGTGCCCTGGTTCTGGTTCTATACGGGCTCACGTACGTTGGCCAACACGCTGGAGGCCTCACTGACCACAATTGCTCTTAGCTACTTTCCCTGGGTTGGCGAGGGCAGCCTCTATTTGTGGCCGGCGGCTGTCTGCTGCTTCCTGCGTCCGACAGCGGCTGTTATTTGGCTGCCATTGGCACTCTATCATCTGCGCAAGAGTCGCTTGTCTGTCGTGGAGCTAATCCTCAAACGTTTCGTTGTCATTGGGTGAGTGTGTGTTCATTTCCACATCAGAAACTTCACAATGTATTTGAGGATCTGGACTTAGTTATTAATTTCACTCATATTTCCACTTAATCCTCACCACTTTTTCTGTTCTCAGCTTACTGGTTGCTGGTGTTGGCATTGCCATAGACACCTATTGGCATGGTCAACTGATTGTGACGCCGTGGGAGTTCCTCAAGTACAATGTGCTGCACAACATTGGCAGCTTTTATGGCTCGCATCCATGGTATTGGTACTTCACTGTTGGTCTGCCCACAGTGCTGGGCATCAACACGCTGCCCTTCATCTTTGGTATCATGCAAACCGTGCGCAAAAGCGATAAGTTTCCGGTTAGCAAACAGTTGCTGATTAGCATTCTGGTCACCTTGCTCGTCCTGAGCACCGTGGAGCACAAGGAGTTCCGTTTCGTCTCGTCACTGCTGCCGTTGTGCCTCTATGTCTCGGCGGAGGCCCTCTCCCGCTGGAGCTATCGTGCACCCCGCACTCAACTTTGGGCAGCTGCTCTGGTCATATTGCTGGGCAACATTGTGCCCGCCTGGTACCTGAGCACTGTGCACCAGAAGGGACCCATTGAACTGATGCCAAAGCTGCGAGACATTGCCCACGAATATCGCGATGAGCGCGAACATCGAGCCAATATACTCTTCCTGATGCCCTGCCACTCGACGCCTTATTACAGGTGAGTCTAATTTTCTTTTGGCATTAAAATGGATTAACAATTTATTTATTATTTAGCCACATACATGAGAATGTCACAATGCGCTTCCTGACCTGCGAGCCCAATCTGGAGCAGCGAGATAATTTTAAAGATGAGGTCGATCGCTTCTTTGATGCACCCATGCACTGGATACGCTCCCATATCCCAGTGCACCCGCGCACTGCGCTGCCCTCGCACGTGGTGCTCTTTGACACGCTGGGGGAGAAGATTGCTGAATTTCTGACTAACTATAAACTGCTGCATAGCATTGAACATGCCGAGGTAAACAAACTGATCGACTCGCAGGCACTGCTCGACGAGTGGTCGGCAACGGCGTTGGGAGCGAAGCTGCCTAACCTAGCCTCTCTCTTGCAGCACCGGCAGTTGCGCACCGGCAACAGTATTCTCGTCTATCAGCGTCTGCAGTCGGGCGAGGAGAATGCATTTAATCGCGACGAGTTCCAGGCTCAAGACACAATCGATGAGCCTGAGGGGAATCAGTTCAATTAAGTGTACTTAAATCGCATTTTTATTCAAAGTTGAAGTTATCGAAGGATAATTGACAATTTTGTACTGAAAAAACCAAGACTTGATGAAAAACGTAGTCCTCCGTTCAATTGCAAAAAGCAATATATTGAAATTATTAACATTACATTGGTATTAATTAATGCCAAGCCTTAGACGAGTTTTTAACACGTTTTCATATCGAGTTTGTAGTTCGTGAACGCGTTTGTTTTGTAATGTGTGGTAGTTAATAATTCATTTCAAATTCAAAACATGTGTTTTAGGCAAAATGTCTAAAGTGAGGCAATATATATAAGAAATTAATGTAATGTTTTCTGTCCTTTTGTAGTCTTGCAAATAAAGGTTCAGTAATCAAAATAATTGCAATTTAATTCAAATTTTGAAAAAACGAGAAACTATCGATGCCTAAATTTGGAATATTTGAGCAAAATAAATGTAGATAAATAGCAGAATAGCTATAATTTTTTGTTGAATTTTACACGTAAAATTGTATTCATAATGGAGATTAATTTTTAATTGAAACAGAAGTAAATAACCATCAATAAAAAATTAAAATGTATATCATTTAATTATCGATAAGTGTTATATTAACCGATGTATCGCTGTTAAGCGTGCGATATATCGTGTTGGGGAGCCGTGTCGTCACCGTGTCGCCTGCATTAATTAAACGCGTTTTAAACAATAAGCCAGTCGTTCAGTCAGCTCAATTGCACAGGTTCTCGCACAAGCGCAAGCAACAACAGCAATACACATTACAATGGCAGCTTCAATGAGAGCGCTACTAAAAGTGCGAGGTAAGTAAAAAAGGAAAAAAAGTGGAAAAATAGAAAAAACTATTGCGAAACATTCGGCAACGAGAATTCGAAAATTATATAACTTGACGTACGATTTTTGGCAAGGAGCAAAACACAAATGCCGCAACAAGTGGCAGTTGTTTTATCATTTACTAAGCATTAATTAGAAAAATTAAGCACCGATTCACATGCAAAACGACGTGTCGGGTGAAAGAAGCAGAGATTGCTTGGGGGAGTGGGCCATGTTCAAGGTTTCGCCCGCATGTGACCCGAACGCGAAAAAGAGCAGGAGAGAGAAAGAGGGGGTGCGCGAGGGAGGAAAAAATAAACAGTGAAGAAAAATGTTTTGATTAATTTCCCCATTTTAGATGGCTTCGTTACGGGCGTTCGCTGTGGCTCGCAGTACAACAAGACGCGTGGAAACCTGAAGCTGAATGGTGATTCCAGGGTGATATGCCAGGGCTTTACCGGCAAACAGGGCACGTTCCACAGCCAGCAGGCGTTGGAGTACGGCACCAAATTGGTCGGCGGCATTTCACCTAAGAAGGGTGGCACTCAGCATTTGGGTCTGCCCGTTTTCGCCTCTGTTGCCGAAGCGAAGAAGGCAACGGATCCGCATGCCACTGTTATCTATGTGCCACCTCCTGGTGCAGCTGCTGCCATTATGGAAGCATTGGATGCCGAAATTCCGTTGATTGTGTGCATTACGGAGGGTGTGCCCCAGCACGATATGGTCAAGGTGAAGCATGCCCTCATCTCCCAGAACAAATCGCGTCTCGTCGGTCCCAACTGCCCCGGCATCATTGCACCCGAACAGGTTCGTAACAATTCCAGCTAAAGTCCAATTGGATTTTATATTCATATTTGCTCTGATGGCTGCATACAGCTTCGGTGCGAAAGATAAGCAATGTGTGCAAAGTTCATTCCATGACCGGAAAGTCAATCGATTGGTTTTGTTTTCTTTTATTTTTGCATATTTCTTTGACACAGTTTAATCTACAGTTCACTCTCGATAAGCTGAACGTAGATTAAAGATATGATTCAATATTCAGAGACAATCTTCATATTTATATTTATATTTATAATCAAATGTTTGATTACCATAAATGAGTTCACTAAACCGAATGTTTACTGTTTCTGCCGGCATTGTTTATTTGACGCTTATCTTTTGGCTACGATGACGCATGAACCGGTTTTAAAATTACTATCTCCAATTTGATATAAACGTTTTTTGTTGTTTGCAGTGCAAGATCGGCATTATGCCTGGCCATATACACAAGAGGGGCAAGATTGGAGTCGTGTCCCGATCGGGCACCCTCACTTACGAGGCGGTGCACCAGACCACCGAAGTGGGCTTGGGCCAAACGCTCTGCGTGGGCATTGGCGGTGATCCGTTTAACGGCACAGATTTCATCGATTGTCTGGAGGTGTTCCTCAAGGATCCCGAAACCAAGGGCATCATTCTGATTGGTGAGATCGGTGGTGTCGCTGAGGAGAATGCTGCCGACTACTTGACTGAGTTCAACACGGTAATGGAAGATGAAGAAAATGCTGATGATGATTATATCTATTTCAACAATTCCAATGCTAATCATATTTTATCTTTCGATTGCAGGGCATCAAGGCCAAGCCTGTGGTGTCGTTTATTGCTGGCGTTTCGGCGCCACCCGGTCGTCGCATGGGCCATGCCGGTGCCATCATCTCGGGCGGCAAGGGCGGTGCCAATGATAAGATTGCGGCACTGGAGAAGGCCGGCGTCATCGTGACCAGAAGTCCTGCCAAAATGGGCTACGAACTGTTCAAGGAGATGACGCGCCTGGAGTTAGTTTAGATTAGAATTCAATCCACTCCAATCCAATCCAATTAAAGAAGCTGAAGACCGCGACACAGTCGACCTAGGACAACAAATACAACTCAAATGAATAATAATTGTATGCGATGCAAGAAAGATTACTAAATGAATAAGTATAAAGAGAAAAGTGAATCCAAATGAATTATGTCGAAATCCTAAATAAATTATTGTGAAATTTAATCGCTTTTGTGAACGAGTAACGATCTGATCAAACTAAATGATGTATTCCATTGAAAACAAGCTAATTTAAGTAACTGCCGAACCACCAATATATAATATATAATTAATTATATATTTTTAAATCGTTCAAATAACTCAGCACCACGCACCAATCGTTTGAAATTATATCGTTCCACTCTTGTTAAGGGCACCATAAAAATCGTTATGCCTTATTTTAAATAATCTAAACAAATTTAAGTTGCATACCAAACGAAATAAATGTTGAAAACATAAAATATATAGCAAATAAATAATGAATAACAATAATTTATGTTGTAAGGGTCAGCTCGTAAAGCGGAGCACATATGTTAACAGGGGGAGTAGATCTGAGTAGATTGCGAACAGTGCATTTTGCTATCGATACTATCGTTTCAGATTGCAGCTCTACCCCAGCTGTTTCATTACTAGGCCTAGCAGAATTTTGCAACACTTGCACGGCAAGCGTAAAAGAAAAATTTCTTTGTGCAATTTACAAAAACATTTCGTATGACCCGTGAATCAAATAGAAAATACGCGTGTGAACAAGCAGCACCAGCTGCAACAATAACCAACAAACGCAGCGGAAACGCTATGAAATAAACAGACACTTCGTAGCCCACTCACTCAACAGCCCCCCAAAAAGTCCATGGAAAAAAAATCAACACAAAATGCCAGTGTGCAAATCGCCTTTTCTAGCATCTACAATAGGCAGCAGAACTGAAAATGGTGAGTACTTTTTCAGTGTCACATTAAAACTTCGCATAAATAAGGGCAAAAATTCAACAGTACATTCAGCCTTCATAGCTAATTTGCAGCTATATTTATAAGATTGTAGAATAATTAGGTTTTAAGTGTTGCTAGAATTTTTTGTTAATTGCCGGCAGAGTTTTGAACCGTCGAACGATCCACAAAATTTGCCGCATAATTTGTTTGCAATCGTTGCGCTTTTTCCAAATGCAAGTCAGCGCGTCGCTGGCAACGTTTGCTCGTCAAACTTCGATTGCCGTAGCTCTGCAGCAAGTCAAATTTGTTCAGCCGGCCACGAAACTCCTTGGGCACAATCTCATACATAAGGGTGTAGGTGGTGGTGAAATTGTGGCTCATCCTGTCGGTGACAGGGAATTGAGCTTGCGTCTCAAGATTGCGCTTAGAATTGTTGAGCGACTCGATGCGTGCGCCTCGGAAATGACGTATGGCATCGCTGGCCTCGTCACTCTTCCAGGGTGCTACGTACGTTTCCTGGCTTTCCGACGTATGCCTGGCGCAGCCATCAACTTGCTTGATTGCTGGGGTTATGCAATTAGATTTCAAATCGCCACTGCGACGTTCCTGCCAATTGGACAGCAGCACCTCCTTGCCATAGTCCTTGCTAATGTGCTCGTCCAGAAACGATCCTCTTGGTATATTACTAAACATTTGAACTATGATCAGATTAAACGCTAATCACCAAAAGAAGTGGAAACTCAATAACCAAAATAAACCAAAAAACTAAATTAAAAGTTTTCAAAATAACATAAAATATTTCAATATGTAACACATAACTGAAACAAATTGAAATGTATTAGAAAATCCAAAGGAACTTTTTAAACGATTGCTTAGAAATATCGCTTTAATTGTATATACTTAATTTTGCCCTTTGGCCGGAATAAGCTGAAATATAATAAAGGTGACCACTTGGCGAATTTATTGTAAACAAACAAATATTCTCAATGCAAATGGTGGCAAACGTAACAGTTATTTTTAACGGCGTTGCCAGACTTACAGCAGCAAATCAAGTTATTTGCGCTTTGCCAGCTTCCTTTATTTTTAGCTCTTAATTAAGTCTAGTTAACTTCACATTCAACTCGAATAAAGTTAACATGATTTGTGTTGGTTGCCAGCAGTATTTGATTTATATTTTATTTGTACAGCTTCAGATTTTTCATTTAATTAATGTTAAAGTTGTAGCTACTGCAACAGCAACAGCCTATATATATATATATATATATATAAAAGTTTTTGTTTGGGTTGAAAATAGATTTGGAATGGATCGCGTTGCGTTTTTGTCCGCCATTGTTTCCGCTGTGTCAAGTGGGCTTTTATTGAAAATCTATTTTGTGATGCAAACAACCAAGCGACTCACCGACTAACAGACAGACAGACGGAGGGACAGACTGGCAGGCAGACAGACAGACAGGCAGATAGACAGACGGACACACAGACAGAGGAGGCCGTCAGTTCGCATTCATTGTGTTGTGATCATGTCGTCTGTGTTTTTGTGGCTCCTTGTTGTTGTTTTTGTTGTTGTTCTTGTAACCCGGGCAAAGCAATGGCGTTACTTTTGGCTAGCCCATAGACGAAACGCATAGAGATCTATGCTATATATTCTATATTCGAATTTCTGTGTGTACGAACCGATATTTAACGCTAAACTTAACTAAAACAGACAGCACGCGTTGCACGCTTTTTTTTTTTTTGCTTCTTTGCTTTGTTGTCGTTGTTGTTATTTGGGATGATGCTATAAATGCATTGTCGTCGTCATCTTTGATATTATGGTTCATTCTCGAATTGATTGTTAGTTGCTGTTGCGCTCGGTTTCGCTTCGTTTGCCTACATTTTTCTATGTTTACAAAAATTGTGCAATTTTTACTACACGACAAAAGAAACGAATGCAATTTGCGTGTGTGCCTCGCCGAAAATCTTGAGAATGTTTGTAAATGAATTTATGACTTTTTTCACGCTGCCTTTATTTCATTTGTTACACTTTTATACATTGTAGCTAAAACATATATTTATATTGTATATATATATATTATATGTACTTGTAGCTAAGTATATACACAACTTAATGAATCTGTGATAAGATATTCTGATTTGGCGCAGTTCTCTAGGCGCGCACACTCACACGCACACACACACACACGCACACACACGCACACGCACACACACGCACACACACGTTTGCGTATTCTATTTTGACATGCCCCAAGGCTGGTTTGGAACAGCTGCCTATTTGCATAATTCATAACTCCCGCAGGTGTTGCCAGTAGCTGAAGCAGCTGAGTGCTGCTTGTAGATGGGCAACGACGGGCCCACAAAACAAGGCAGCAATCAAAATCAACCTCATCAGCCCCTTTTTGTATGCAACATGAATTTTTTTTTTGGACCCTAAGTAATTGAAATGCTGGAGAGAAGCGGCATCTTGGGATTATTTGAGGCATAAGTTGGGCCAGACACAAAAAGTTCAACAATAGAGCAATAAAGAGTAAAAGTGTAATTTAATATGTTTACTGTTTTCGACTAGACACCTACCAAAGATTACTCTCCAAATGTGTTTACAGAGCTAATTTTGATAAGACTGAATTTAATGATACTTGAAATTCATCGTTTTGCGCATTTATTATTTAATATTATCAGCAAATTACTTGAAACCCAACTGTAGTTATTTTAAGCGCTTAAAAATTGAATTTAAGAATTGAAATTTAAGTTTAAATATTCCGCTTCCAGCCTGAACCGCAGAACGTGTTAAAGACGTGCCTTAAGTTTTTTTTTTTTATTTTTTTTTTTTATGTTCTGCTTGGCATTGCAATCGTTGCAAGACATCTTGTGAGTCATCTGGGTAGTAGTCGAGGCAGAGTCTTCAATTCATACGCTTGTCTGATGTGCTTAGCTGGCGTTTTATGCTCTTTGAGAGCCTGACAGGGACGCCTCCTCTGGGCAAACCCCCCCCCCCCCCCACCCCTTTAGCCGGCACCGGCTGCTCCTCACGCCGTAAGCCTGCTCGCTGTGTTTCTCCTTGTGTCAGCTAAAAAACAAGGCAGCATGATTACAAGATGACTGCCTGATGCCTGCGCCAGGATGAAGAAGAAGCCACACGCTCTCGCATAAAAGCTGCATAATCTAGCTGCGAAATGAGTGAGAGGGTACAAAATTGGGGGAGTAGGAGGAGTGTGTGGGGGGTTTGCTTTCAGCAGGGGGTTGACTTTTGTTTGTGTCGTGTCGTTTGTCTGGGTCAAGCGTTAAAGTGAAAGAAACAACAACCACATGAAACGAGTACTTCTTGATTGTTGTCCTTGTTTTCACTGCCGCCTTGTTGACACCTTTCACGGCCGACAAATTAATTAAAGAGGCCCCACGGGCCAAGTCGTAAAGCATTTAGCATTTTAATTGCGTCATAAAAGCAAAAGCAAAAGCGTTGTCAAAACCAACCCTTTGGCATTTCTCGCCTTTTCTAAATGGGATTAGAGTTGCTTAGTTTAAAGGCTCTTAGTTGTGGGTTGGTGGTGCAGGTGTATCACCTACTTATAGCAAATTTAAAGCCAATTTTCGTGGCTTGGCACGGGGCCACGCCCACCTTGCCACCCATTGAAGTATCAGCAGCAGCAGCAGCAGAAGTTGTTTCAAAGCAGCAGCAGCATCCTTGCTTTTCTACACGCCTGTCACTTGGCCTCGAAACGCATTGCGCTTTTAAGCTCACACACGTGCGACAGACACTTGTCAACTCTCTCAGCATGACTCTCTCGCTCTCTCTCTCTCCCTCTCTATTTCTCTATCTCTCTGTGTGACCCAAATAAGATGTTGTAATTGCAACAAGGCGCGACACGTTCACATAGAATCTGATGCGACGTGTGCAATTACGTTCACGTTTCTATGAGCCGAGATGAGAGCTGAGAGCAACAGTCTCACCAAAGTTGCCATCTTTTATCTCTCTCGCTCTCTCACTCCAACTTTTACTAACTCTTTCCGTCTCTCTCTCTCTCTCTCTCTCTCTCTCGGGCACTCTCTTTAATGTAAACAATAAGAGCAAAGGGCTGACTGGCTTTAAAGTGGCGTCGTTGTCGGCGTTTCATTGTCATTCCGTTCCGCTGCCAGCCTGATGCATAATCTTATTTACTGCGTCGCATTTGTAAAAAAAACCCACCCCGCCCGGCATCCACCTGACACCATCCAACATGCCATAAAGTTAGTTGCAGATGCTTCGTAAACTTGGCTTGTTTAGATATTTAGTGATGCGTTAATGTTTCTAATAAAGTTAATTGCTTAACTGACATTCTTTGATTGCATTGTTTATGACACGCTCTGTTGCATACTTTGTGGCTCTCTTGCTCTCTTTCTCTCTCTCTCTCTCGCTCGCACTCACTCTCTCTCTGTGTGTGTGTGTGTCTCTTTCTAATAGCTACCTCTTTGTGTGTGTGTGTTTGTTGAATCTAGGACACGGTGTGCTCATTGCAAATCGTTTAACTACTCAATCATGGCACATATTGCGGTTTTTATATGTAGTCTCGACGACTGACACTGAAATCCTTACACACACACACACACACACACACACACATACACCTATGTAGTACACACAGATTATAGTTAACTGACAGTTCTTACTCCTCTACTCACCTCTGGTCTCACATTGAATCACTTTTAGTTTTACTGCTTACATAGATGTATATTCGTAAAAGGTTTTTTTATTGGTCACTTTGCACGGCTGTTGAAATTCCGTCAATTGATTGAAAAATCGCAAACAATATTCTTCAATCGAGACTAAATGCAATTTGAGATTCATAATTGACAGCCGTCCATTGGAATTCGTAGTAGTTTTCAACCCAACCGAGTTGGTCCGTTTGTAATTGAATTCCACTCAAAACTTGGGCAACTATTAATTTCGACCTTTTATTTTTGTTTCTGGTATGAGTGAAGTGCTTTATAATCAAATTTATTGCCTAAATGAAGTGACGTCAAAAGTTTTAAAATGCGTTTGAAGTGAAACTGATGCGAAAAACTATCAACTCTAAATTCATTTGAATTCTAAGTTTTGTAGACTTAAATGCAAACAAAAGCCACAAGAAGGCACTGCTTGTGGAACGTACTCTGTGAGTATTTGGTATAGCATTTTTTATTATGATTATATATATATATAGTTATAATATACTATAGAAAAAATGGGCTTGTTAAAGCGCGCACCCAGGCAAACTGCGAACCATCTCCCATTCAACCGACCGACATAGAGAATTATTAGATAGATGACTTAACACAACAGTTTCAAAAGAAGAAATAGAAGAAGCTCAATATAATTTGTGCATATTTGAATATTGAGCGTAAAAAAACGTTATCAACTTTGAATGCATCTTTGCTCTAGAGGTCGACATATACCTTAAAAACCTGGCTTATGAAAATCTAATCACTTTTGACAAAAAGTCAGAAATCCGTTTCCAACTTTAAAGTTAACATTTGTACAGATGTCGAAGCATGATTAAATCTGAGCAGTTTTGACAAATTACGTTTTATGTAAATTTGTAGTTGTTGAAACTTAAGTATTGTTCGTAGATTCACAATATCCAAGTGCTGCCTAGTCTAAACTCAATTGTTTTGTATAGTTTAATTTATATTATCGAATTCAATTAAGCTAATTAATTTTTGATTTGATTTGATTTTCGATTAATAATTACCTTTTAATCTTGACGACCTTTGTTCTGGGAAAACGCAAAAGTTTCTTGATTGCAGGCAACAAGAAACTTATGCCATAAGCAATTCCTGTTTGGCACGCACACTTTAACACACACACACACACGCATACATTCATAGATACATACATGCATACATACAAACATCCATCTATATGTAGGTATATAGAGGCTACTCCAAGGTCTTGTCATGGCCTGCTTGGAAGCCAAAACGATGTGTAGATAGGCAGAGGCAGAGATGATGCCCAGCAACAACTACAACAAGTACTACTCACGCACGCAGAAAGGACGAAATTGAAGCGATGAGAAATGCCACCCCAAAAAAAAAATAAGCAAAGAAAAAAAGCAAAGCGTGCGCATTTTGGCTCTGGGGCAAAATACAGTAAAGGAAGCGAAAGAGATACACAGGGTGAGCGAGAGAGAGAGTAAGTTAATGAACGAAGGGGGTCGCGGGGGCCACAAATGCTTTAACCTGTTTTCCGCAGAGCTTTTACGCACTCGGACTCGGACTCTGAATCGCTGGCGCGCGCTCTCTCTTGCACTCACCTTGCCACCCTTTTTTTTGCAAACGCAAAGCGCAAATAGAGCATAGAGACAGCGAGAGTGAGTATGAGAGAGAGGAGAATGAGAGAAAGCGAAAAGCCCCAGCCAGCCAGCGAGCGATGCTATGCTATGGTTTTTTTTTCGGACGGTGGCCCAGTATCCATTCGGTCGTGTTCCCATAATGTCTGCCAGCGGAGCGCAGTGCTCGTCGCCGTCGCACTATTCGTCGCAGCCGTCGTCAACGTTGTCATTGTCATCATCAGCAGCAGCAGCAGTAGTAGGAGCAGAAGCAGCCGCAGCAGCAGAGGAGCAGCAGCAGCAGCAGCAGCTTAAAAATACATTTTCACAATGAAGCAAACGGGCGAAGGCAAGAAGAGAAAATGAATTAGTTTGCGCTGTTTGTGAAGCTGAAAACAAATAAACATATAATAAAAACACTTTGGTAAAAAATCGTGTAGAAAATAAATACACACTAAAATTTGTAAAATGGCACGCGCGTAGCAATAAATAAAACACCAGCAGCATCAGCGGCAAACATCAGCAAAATAACGAACGGGGATTAGACACTGATGAATTTCTTTTTAAATGTGTGTGTGTGTGTGTGTGTTTGAGATAAGAACTCATCGTATATATATATAAATGTTTATATATATTTATACACATATATTTATGCAGCAAAAGGAAGTCAAAAGGCAGTATCCCGGCGCAGTATATAAATATAGAGTGTGTAAAGAAAAGAAAAATGAATTATTTTGTTTTCTGCGTCGCACGTTTTTTCTATTCATTTCAGTTCAGTTTCCTTAAGCTTTTCGTCGCATGAAAAATGCTAGCGGAATTTTCACAAGAATTTTAAGATTTTTTCTTTGCTATTTTTCGCATTGCCTTTTCGGTGTCTTATACATACACAGCGACACACGTTTTTTCACACAACAAACACACACATACACACACTCGGTTTGGTTTTTTGGTCGTTCGTTTCGTTTTTCATTTTCGTGTCGCGTTCGTGGTCTTCGTCGTCGTCGTCGATTCGATTCGGTTCTTTTCGTATGCACGCCACACAGCCGAGCAGCGCCGTGCATTTGTTTGTTTGTTGTTCTTGTAAATAGTTTTTGTTGTCGTCGGCATAGGAAGCCCTGTAAAAGTTAGGCACTCAGCCCTGGCGAATGGTGCAATTTTCTTTTGGTTTTTTCACGCTTAGCATAAACAAACTGGAAATGTACAAAATTAATTGAGAATTTCTTTCTATCGCTCTCTGTCAAAATACAAGGCGAATGCAACGCATCAAACTTCCTGCTGGGCACGCTCTCTCTCTGCCGCCCTCGCTCTCTCACCCACGCAAGCGCAGGCGTTTTAAAGCTTGCGCTCTTTACAACACTACGACTACTCTGGCAGCCGCAACAAATTTTTGAGTACAGCGTGGCCCACAAGTCCCGAAGCTTTTTGAATGTTTCGACAGCAGCAACGGCGGCGACAGCTGCTGTAAACACAAAGTTTTTGGGCCGCTCGTCAGAGTGAAAGAGAGAGGGAGAGAGAGACGTAATACGGAACAGACCGAACAGGGAACAGTGTTGAATAGGGTAACACATTTGGTTTTGCTGTTTGCCTGCCTAGCCGTGTTTTTAATCAGTAATGCATTTTGGCTTAGGTCTTGTTCCAAATTATTCGGTGGCCTTTGCCTTTGGACTTACTCATGCTTTAGTGTATTTTTTTTTTTTTTTTTTTATTGGCATTTGCTCATTTTCTTGGTCGTCGTGTGTCACGCGTCGTATGCGCGTTTCTTTTTACGGGCGACTACGTCATTCATCCGTCTATCACCTGTGCTTGCCCCCACGTTTGCTCCTCCCGCATCTGCGACTTCTCCTTGAAATCATTCTGCTTGTTATATATTTTCTTCACATGTTTCGCGGGTATTTCCCAAGCAAGAATATATAAACAATCTATTAAATCGAATGAAAGGGGTTTTGTGGAGGATGAAGGGGATGTTGCAAACACTGAATGGGCTGTCATTTATCCATTTTGTGTGCATTTTAGCTTATTTCATATTTGTTGTTTATTTTTGCTGTTGTCCATGCGTTTGGCTTGTTTGTTTTCTTATCGCCCATTGATGGACTTTCGCCTTAGGACGTAAACATTTCGATTTATTTTTGCGGGGTTTCGCTTATTATTCCATTATGTGACCCATTATGCCAAGCACTACAACAAAAGGGCAAAGGTTAAATGTGACTTAAGCGCCTTACTATTCAAATATTGTT
Organism: Drosophila demipolita; assembly: GCA_035042405.1. Lineage (NCBI taxonomy): Eukaryota > Metazoa > Arthropoda > Insecta > Diptera > Drosophilidae > Drosophila > Drosophila demipolita. The sequence goes on along the minus strand of JAWNLI010000067.1, from coordinate 1,609,930 downwards.
ATGGAATAATGGTTACATGATTGAGAAGGATAATTAAATGAATTTAGTTTCAATTACTTCAAATTTGGTTCCATTTCAATGTGAGCTGATTATAGATTGTACTTTTTCTTGGACTAAGCGCCTAAGAAAGATATGCATACCTTGGTTCCTTCATCTATCGCTTTTATCGTTCATCAACCCCTGCAAAGCCCTTGAAATATTTGCTACCTAAACTTTGCTAAGAAACACTATGAAATTATAAAAACTTATAGCAATCAAAAATTAGCATAATTATGTCGAAAAGTGAACAACGAACTCGCAAAAGAGGAAGTACTACAATAACAACAACTAGAACAACAGCAACTACAACTGGTCAAAGACTCGAGAGAATCGTGTTGTGTGTGTGTGTGTGCGAGTGTATGTATAAAAGCATCCCTTGGGTGAACTATGCGGCGCCTTAGCTCTTATCCTGCGGCACGCATTTCAATTACTCTGCTCTCATCTCGTTTATAAGCTCGTGCAGTTTTGAATATCAAAATAAATCGTAAACAAGGTCACATTTCATGTTGGTGTGCGTGTGTTTGTTATCTGTGCTTGTGTGTGTGTGTGTGTGTGTTTCTGTGATTGTATGTGCTTTAATGCGTACACAGATACACACACAAAAATGTTCGCGCTCGTGTGCTCCTCGTGCTCTCTGGAAAGTTATGAAAACGCTCAACTTATTCATCGCTTCTCAACTTGCAGCAAAATGTGTGCCACGAATAAAATCAAATCAAAGAAATTCTCACATAACCTGAACAACTCCATAGACAACAGAAAGTGAAGAACAACGGAAGCAAGAAAGATAAATATATTAAATGAATTAACAAACAACAAAAGAGAACAATAATAATAATTGTAATAAATCAAGTTATGAATCACAAACCAAACGAAAAGCTTTAACTAAAATATTTTTAAAGTATACAACTATACATACACTAATAATTGGTAATACAAAAATTAGCTGTAAGCTCTAAGGACCTAACAATAATAATAATTGAGAAACTTCCCAAGTGCAGAGACCAAAAAACAAAAACCAAAAAAAAAATAACAACTTAAGAATACTAAAGGCAGCTTGTGATTCTCGGTGATACGGTGTAAATGTGATAAATAAAGTTTTAATGCAATTTCAAAACAACAAGAACAATAACTACATCAAAAAGTCTCAGCAAATTGTGTTTTCGATTCAACGTTTTTTCGTTTCACATAGTTTTTTAACCGATATTAAAAAAAAAACCAAAAACAATAATAACTTTACTTATACTATATACACATATAAATCTAAAACTAAACTAAACTAAGCCTTATCTCTATAAGTGAGTATAAATTTAAATACAAACTTAATTAAGTCGCACAAAAAAAAAACAATAAACACTGGATTCGCAGCTGGAAAATGCGTAACGATTGTTTTTTAAATATTCTATCAACTGCACTGCCGGCATATTTTTGACAAAAAAATATGATTTTACTCTAAACATTAAACGAAAAAGCCTAAAACCAGAATATATACGTACAAACACCAAAATACTCTTATCGTACGCAAAGATTCTTATGAAATACACCAAAATAAAAGACAAAACAAACCAAGTTTGGAACGTTTAACAATATGCAATCGTTCTGCTCACTTGCAAAGGTAAATTAATTATTGTAAAAAATAAAAATAAGAGCAAAACAATATTTAAATTACATTTTTAAAATATATTTATACTATTTTTACATACTATGATTTCAAGTATAAAACGAAAATAGTTACCGTGCTATTTTCCTTTAGTTTTATTATTATTATCAATTATTAAAATTCATTTGAAATAAAACAATTAATTTCTTGTTGTTTCTTCTATGTCTTTTTTATTTTGCAGTAAATTTTACATAAACTGTGATTATGAGTTCCACAAAATCTCAAGTAGCCCTTGCTACAAATATTCCAACCAACTTAGCCTCCGCCTCAGCCACCTCCACTGCGGCCACCGCCGTTGTTGTTGTCGCCGCCGTTGCCAGCAACAATAGCAACTCAACGACGTCACCAGCAACAGGAGCAGCAGCAGCAGCAGCAGCAACAACACCAGCAGCAGCAGCCACAACTCAAACAGTGGTCAGCAGCAACAGCAGCAGCAGCAACAACAACAACAACAATAGTAACAGTAACAGTAACAACAACTCCAACAACAGCATCGAGGATACGACACACAACGCCTCAAATTTGGGGCGTCAAAACAGTTTTGGCAATAGACGCGTAAGTTGAACCATAATCAAAAATCTTCGCTTTACATATATAATGTATATAATACATGTTTTTGTTTGTATTGTATAAACATAAATAGGTCAGTTTTAGTCTCTGCTATTGAGAGTGTTCTCATTCTCTGACACACAAACACATACATTCTCTCTCTTGCCCTCTCTCTCTCTCTATGTTAATGTCGCCGAGTCTCTGAGATAAGTGCATTTATATATATATATATGTATACATATATACCTTACTGCAGCCATGAACTGGAATTGTCGCCGTGCAAAAGATACACGCCCAAAAACTGCATAAACTGGGTCAGGTCATTTTGGGGCTGGCTCTCGGGGATGGTTGGGTTCCCGTTGGCATTTTCTAGGAATGCGAATAGAAATTCATTGGAAATTCCCAATTGACCCCCAAAGAATTGCATTGCAAACGTGTTTTTGATTACTTAAATTGCTGCTACTGCTGCTGCGTGTTGTTGTTGTTGTTCCTGTACGTAAAGGTCCCCAGACGGCTTAGGGTTTTCCATGGAGTTCAAGGCTTTTTCTCTAGCCAGCAAATTGCAACAGTGGGTGGCAAGTGTTTAGCCCAGTTGTGTTTGGCATGTGGCACACAGTTCAATTTCAGTTTGTTATTAAATTGCAGCTTTTCTTTTTAAAACAAAATAAACCAGGCGCGGCAATAACGGAGCAGCAGCTGCTGCTGCAGCCATCAAGGTCGATTTATTGATTTTTCCCCGGCCAACTGATGACGTTAGCGGAAGTTGGCCAGCACGAATTTCTCTGCGCAGTGATTACACTCAAATGTGGCAATTTCAAATAAATCGCATATCGAATCATTTGTAACCTTTAAGTCAAGTCATTTGGCACTCATTTAATTTTGACGCAAATCGAAAAGTTCAGCTCGTTGCGGAACTGAGAGCAATTTTATTATGGAGCATTGAACTTTTTTAAGGAGTATTGGAACACTCTTAAAGGGGTATAAGAAATACTTTTTAAGCTGTTATTTCTGGCTATAAGACTCGAAAGGCATAAATACAATTGTCAACACATTATTAGACCGATGATTAATGCTTAAACAATGTGGAACATACACATATATATATATATTTTTTTTTTTCCTATTTTAAGAAGCTAGAAATGCATATTTATAATTATTTCACAACTAATAAAATTGTGATAAATTTAAATGGCTTGCCAAAATAATTAAATATATTATGTACAACATTAGTGATAAATTAAGGGCAGTTTAGTATTTGCCATTGGGCCTCGTTAGTAACTGCTAGAATAGGCTGTAGAATATTTGTTCAAAGGTGGTGGTGGTTAAAAGTGGTTGCTCAAGGTTCGGCAAATGACTTTGACTTTGACATTTGCAGTTGCCTTATTGCCTTTGCATTCATGCTACTTCTTGTTGCCAGTCCTTGAAGTGGAAAGTTGAAGAGCTATTGGGGACTATTGAGTTCGGGTAGAGCAACAAAATCGAGTGATTAATGGTGCATAAATAAAAAATCAATGAATCCGTGGAAAACCCCGTTGAAAATGAGCCAGAATACAGAATAATAGGCGAATTAACCGATTGACTATCTGACATACCAGTGATTAGCCAATTGACCGATAGAGCAAAGAAAAACATTAAGTGACTAGCTGACTAGCTGACTAACTGATTTGTTTGTGTTGTCCTTCGTCCTTTGTTCAAATGTCAAAAGGCAACCAGGCAGGCAATGGAGCGATTTATGTGGTTGGCACGACAACAGCAGCAAGCACAAAAGCAAGCCTGCCAAAATGACTAACAATTACCCTGTAGGGAATAGTTTAGAATATTAATTTTATTATATTAATAATCAAAAACAAATATGTAAATATATATTATATTCAAAGGCTGACTTTTCCTTTCAGTTTTAATTTTTTTTTGTATACTTGAATTTTTTAAAACTCTTTTTTATGAAATTTAATTCTAAGTATAAATATAAAACTTGACTTGCAAATTGAACGAAAACACTTTGCGCGTGCAAAGCAGCTAGAAAGGTTCACATTGCCTGTCACATTGGCGTTCATTCCTTCACATTTTTATATTCCTTTTTTTATGTGACTTTGACTAAAATGAGTAAACAACAGCGCAAACATTGGTTTTGCCCTCTCACCCCTGAAGCAAGTGTGGCCGGATCGTTAACGTTTTAATGAGCCAACAATTGCATCACGGGAACAACGTCATCGCACCTGCTGCCTTCAGCGTTGCTTCTTATTATTATATTTATTTCATTTCTATTTTAATTATTTATTTCACTCTTTCTCTTTCTTCTATAGGGCAACATGAAGGGCAAACATCTCACACGCAGTCATGCCATGCGCGAGTCCACATCGCCGCCACGCACGCCAACGCCGCGAGGCGCCTCCGAGCAGCACCTGCCACAGCAGCAGCAGCAACATCAGCAGCACCCCAGCGATGCCTACAATGAGCACAACAACAACAATGCCATACTAAACAATAACAATAGCAATAGCAAAGCACAATCAACTGGACGCGGCAATTCGCCGCTTATGGAAACCCCCGCTTTGATTGTTACTAGTCAGCAACAGCAACAGCAGCAACAACAACATAACCAACACCAACATCAACAGCCATTAAATGTGCCGCTGCGAGATGAGGCCGAGTTTCCCAAATTGTCGCCGCCCAAGAAATCGGGAGCTGGTCATCACAATCGCACCAATAGCAATGGCAGTTCCGGCATCGAATACAACAACAATAACAACAGCAGCAGCAGCAACAACAGTAGTAATAACAAAAAGTATGTTGTTGACTTGAAGTCCAATGGTCTCGACAAGCATCACAACAACAACAACAATAACAACAACAACAACAACTCCAGTGCGATGCTGTACAACTCAGGCATGAACTATAAGGCGGCGGAGCGCCATGAACGCCACGATCGCCATGAGATGTCCAGCCAGAACAGCAATCTCAGCAACAGCAACCACGAGGAGGAGCAGTATCATTATGAGCGTGGTGGCGGTGGAGGCGGCGGCGGTGGCGGTGGTGGGGGTGGTGGTGGTGGTAAGAAGCATCGTGCCAACACCAATTCGAAGGGCTCAAAGCCACGCTTGAAGAATTTAACAGGCAGCTCATCTGGCAGCATTGATGGCGGGAATGGAGGTATTGGTGCTGGCGGTGGGGGTGGTGGTGGCGGCGGTGGAATGAACAATTGCGGCGGCGGCGGTGGCAATGCTCAAACGAACAACTCCAGCAACAACACATCGGGCTTCATATCGCGCGGTAAGTGCTAGCATCCTTGGTGCGAGAGACAAGGATGCTGGTCAGCCATACATCACATCATGGCTCAATTCATTGATTCTAGTCTTTCATCAATCAGAAAACTCGAGCGAACAGTACACGGACTACGGCGGCACCGATTTGTTGACTTTCTTTCGCGATACGCTCAACAAGAACCCCAAGGATCGAAACATCTTGATGAAAATTGAAAAGGATCTGATGGATTTCATTCAGGACAAGGGGTAAGTTTGCGCTCTTTGCTCAAATGCATGTTAATAACTTCGGTTTCCTTTGCCCATGATAGGCGTGGCTGTGAGTTTCGTTTTCCGCCAACTTCCTCGTATAATCGAATGCTTATTCATCGCACTGCTGCCTTCTTTGGCATGGAGCACAACGTGGACGCGGAGACGCAGCAGTGCGTCATTGTGGCCGTCTGCAAGGGTACTCGCATACCAGAGGTGAGTGTGAGTTCTATATGCTTATATATATAATATTTACTTTGCTACTCTCACAGATACGCTTCAAATCTCTGGTACGAATCGATCATCGCGAGGATGCGCGCAAGTCAATTTTGAAGCGTGATACGCACAGCTTTGATGAGGTGCGTCAATCGCCGTATCTCTGCCCGGAGCGTCTCATGCTCGATCGCAAGGCCAAGAGCTTTGAGGAGCGCGAGGAGGATTATGATCGAGCGCGTAGTCGCATCTTTAATCGCAGCGCAGCCCAGCAGGATGCGTACGAGGAAGATTACTATGGTGGCGGTGGCGGCGGCAATTGGCACAGTGTTGCCGAGCAGCAGCAGCAACCACAACAGCAACCGCCCAGGCCGAAGCGGCCCAATGGCAAGATGCTGCAGATGCAGAATGTTAGTTGGCTCCATTTGCAAATAGACTCCTATATTAATTGCTTTACTTTTAACAGTCGACGGAGTCGCGCGATGGCGGCAGCATGCGTTCCGGTGGCGCCGTGCCCAAGTCTCACAACTTTGGCAACTATGGCGGTCCGCCGAGCACTGGTGGACCCGGTGGTGGCTCTGTGTTGCCGCGTGGCGATTCAACCACCTCGAACAAGAGCGGACGTGGTGGATTTACCAAGCAGGATTCCACTGGCAGTAACAATACGCCCTGGCGCCTGTCGCCCTCCAGCAGCGGGTGAGTTAGCCGCAAACACAAAAAGAAAAAAGAAAGAGTGCTCTTATTTTTGTGGACCCTACACATATGCCATATCCGATTCGCCCGCTCTCTCTTTTATTTCTCTCTGTTAACCAAGAATTTTTGAAACTGTTGTTAAAAAAAAAAACATTTTTGTATGCCACCCAAAACAATCCAACAACCAACCAACCAACAACAACATTTACCAATCCAGCTACAAGACACGCACCCAATCAGTGCGCTCCGATTCGGTAACGCCGTCGCCTACGGGCTACGGCAGCGACAGGCAGACGCCGGAGTTCAGCCAGCCGGCGCCGTCGTCGCAGTCGGCGCAGGCTCAGTCCAATCGGGGAATGGGCTCGTTTATGCAGCATGCGGGAACATCAACATCGACACCATTAACAACAACGTCCAGCACGCCAGAGTTGGCATCAGCCTCGGGACTCGTCTGGGCCGTCACAGACATTTCGAGTGTGCCAATTGGCAGCGTCCTCATTGATCCGCAAACCCTCCAACCAATTCTCAATGCAGACGGGTAATTTACAAAAACCAAAAACACACCAAAATCCAACAACAACCAAATCAAATTCAATCGTCACCAAAATTATGTTATACTCCAAGCAAATTTTTAACGCAATGCTTTTTTTTTAATTCTTTTCAATTTGTGCCGAGTTTTTTTTTATATATTCAATCTAATTTTAATAATATCAAAAATATATATCGATGTTTAATTCATTTTTATTATATAATTTGAGACTATAAAATAATTGCTTAGAAGACAGTTAAAAATAATAAGGAAAATTAACTAAAAATAAACTAACTAATAAAATTAAGCAAATGAAACAAATCTGAATTATATAGATATCTATAAACTTTGTTATTATCATGTCTGTCTGCTTAATTCATAATAATTCATTTTGTTAATTTTTGCATACTAACTAATTTATGATATTTGCTTAAAGTAACTTTTCACTCTTCTTAACAATTTTAATTAATATTTAATTTATCAAATAGTTTCAAATTAGTTCAAAAGGGAATTCACTCTTCGGCATGCCGAACTTTGTGATCCTTTATTTTATTTACCGTTTTCAACTGATTTGCTTTATAAAACGCGATTAATTATGATATTTGTTTTAAAGCGTTTCTTTTTTTTTTGCATATCTATTTAAAATATATAATTATACATACATTATTAATGGCATTTCAATGTGCTACTTTCAAATTGTTGATGTTGTTTTTGTAAATTATCTGCCTAAAAATCAATCAAATTAATCCACACCACTCGCTCGCTCGCTCTCTCAAATATGATTATTGATTATGAATGTGTCGCTGTTTGTGTGTTCTTAACTCTTAGCTCGCAATCAGCTCTCAGTTTAGCATCCCACTTACGCTCTCACGCTCTCTCACGCTGTACATTGACCACAATCGTCAATCCACACACCCACACATAATTTACTCACACACACACACACGTATACAGACCACACAGTTCTTTTGCTCTCACGCTCTCTCTCGCTCGCTGTCTACTGTCTACCGCGTTACATGTCGCCTCAGTTAATTACTCTGTTTGAATCAGTTTTTTTTTATCGATCGCCTGCTGCCGTTTGACACTCTCTCTGTCTCTGTCGCTCTCTCTGTCAGCTATCATCAGATAAGTGTTGCCGTCCTGCCAGTGTTGTCGTCTAACTGTTGTTCGTTCTAATTGCATCTCTCTTGTATCAAAAGCATTTGTTGTTGTTGTTTTACCATTACTTAATATACAAATATGCAAAACAAAATATATATAAATATAATCGTACAAGAGCAGAAAATGTCTGTCGCTGCCGTCGCCTCGCACAGCGCACTTTTTCCGCAAAGCTGTGGCAACCCTGACAACTGTACTTTCCTATTTTGATTTTCGTTTTATTTAACACAATTGCATGCGATGAGCGAGTAACCAGAAAAAAAAACACTTAATTATGCGAAAATACTTTTTAAAATAGTTCATTTAAATCTGTGTTTTTCATTTTGCAGCTCCATTTACCACTACGACCCGTCCAACTTGCCGCCCAATCAGGCGCTGCAACAACAGCATGCGGGCAACAATGGTGGCAACAACTACCAAACGAGCGGCAACTCTGGCAATTATGCGCCTTATCGCAAATCCTCGCCGCATCAGGCACCACCACCACAGCAGCAACAACAACAGCAGCAGCAACAGCAGGTGGTCCAACAGCAGCAGGCCTACAGCAATGAACTATCCTGCAGCTCCACGGAGAGCTATGCCGAGGAGGTGCAGTCACCTGGCATAGACTGCTCTGATAGCTACGATAGCTACAATGCCGAACAGCAACAGCAACCGATGCAACAACTGCCACAGCAGCAGCAACAGCCGCTGCTTAGCTTGGAGGCCACTGGCGGCGCCGTCAGTAGCAGCACCAAGGGCGACGAATGTGATAGTCTGTCCAGTGCCACGGCCTGTCTGAGCATTACAACCACGACCTCAACCAAAAACTATGATCGCATCGAGGTGCAAAAGTACAAGAATCAAGCAACCAGTCCCAACATACCCGCCTGCTGTGCCGGTGACAAGGAACTGGAGGTAGTCGCTCAAATTCAGCAACAACAGCAGCCAACGCAGCAGCCAACGCAGCAGCCATCGCAGCAGCCATCGCAGCAACCATCGCAGCACCCATCGCAGCAACCATCTCAGCCGCAGCCGCAGTCGCAGCCGCAGCAGCAGCAACAGCAACAGTTACAGTTGCAGGAAATTGAGCCTGAAACATTGGTTGTGGCCAGCATTGCATCGTCGCCAGCTGAGTTGCCCAGCAGCCAAACCCCATTGCCGGTCGTGTCGTCGGTGCCCGTGAGTTGTGATGCCCAATCGCTGACGCTGTCGCCCAGCAGCACGCCCTACAGCCAGTGCGAGGTGAAGACAGTTAGCCATAGCCAAGCTCAGCTCGTTGCCGAGGAGCCCAAGACAACAACCTGGGCCTATACGCAAAGCTATCAGGCACCGGATGGATCTACCGTCTTTCAAACAACAACCACGCCCAATGGCGCCTCGCCATATTGCGCAACATATCAGCAGGGGGTGAGTTGAGGACACAAAAGAAACCCCAATCAGATTTAGGCATAACTTTTTCAACGAATAAATATTAATGCTCTTTTTTTATATTCATTTTTACAGCCTGATGGCAGCATATATGCTGTGCCGCAGGGCATGGTGTATGCGGCGTATCCACAGCCAACTGTTAGCAGCGCTCCGTCACAGCAGCTCTTCCAGCTGACGGGCAGCAGTCAGCCAACGCAGGCGATATTCGCCTCGCAGGATGGTGGCGAAATGTCCGGCACCTACATGATACCTGTCTTCGATCCGACCCAGCAGCAGCGGGATGGCCTGATACCTGCCCAGGCCATTTACCAGACGCCGGCTGGACCCGCCACCGCTGTGATGCCGATGGCCACTGCCACCTATCCGACGGCCCAATTTGCAGCCGCCGCGCCCAATGGTGCGCCAATCTATCAGGGACCGCTCATCTACTCTGGCGATCCATCTGGCGCCCAGCTGCAACAGCTGCCAATGGCCACGTATCCAATTAGCTATCCGTATCATTATTATCCCATACCGTACTATGTGCCGCAGCAAGCAGTTACCGCTGCCCCAATGGTGACCGCCACAGCCTCTGGTCAACCGCCCCCTGGATCAGTACAGTCACATGCCCAGGCGCAGGCCCAGGCACAGGCCCAGGCACAGGCGCAGGCGCAGGCTGCCGCTCAGCTAAATCTCGCAACTGCCTCGGCGGCTGGTCCGCCAACGGTAGCCGGCATTGGGCAGCAGCAGCAGCAACAGCAGCTGTCCAGCAATGGACACCTGGTTACCAGCAGCCACAGCAACAGTGGCGGAGGCGGCTCTGGTAGTGGTGGCGGCGGCGGCTATATGGGTAGTGCGCGTGTCAAGCGTACACCCGGCGGTGGCTCCATACACTACAATCCCAGCTATCCGTCAACGGCGCCGGGACATCCCACTGCCGCCCATCATCCGGGCGTACCTGGCTCTGCCCAGCTGATTGGCACACCCAACGGTGCCGGCACAACGACATATCATGCGCTGCCCACGCTGACATTGACGCATGGCGGTGCGGGGCCCAATACAGATCTCAATGCTGCAGCCGCCGCTGCTGCTGCTGCAGCCGCTGCCGGTGCTCATGTGTATGCGCTGCCCGCTCAGCATGCGACGGCACTGATACCGACCAACCTGTTCCCGTATGCAGCCGCAGCGGGTCAACCGGGCGCACAGCAGGCGGGTCCGCACAATGCCCTGCTCCAGCAACAGTCGCAGCAACAGCAGCAACCGCAGCCACCACCAGCTGCGCATTCGGTGCCACATCATGCTCTGATAACGGCTGCACCCTTCTATCCATCAGCCAGTGGTGGATCAATGGAATTAGCAGCGGCTGCCTCACAATCGGCGCCCACAACGCCAGCGGCGCCGGGAAGACAGGCGCCGTTGTTTAGCACGCCACCGGCTCCCAATAACGTTGGCAGCGGCAACAGCAGCATAGGTGCATCCGGAGGTGGCTACCACAGCAACAGTTCCACGCCGCACTACTATCACAGCCAGAGCAGCAACGAGAGCGGCTATGTGCCCTACGAGAAGCGCAACAATGCAAGCATCGGTGGTGGTATTGGTGTTGGGGGTGGTGCACCCACTGGACGCAAACCGTATCATCCTGGTGGTGGCTACAATCCACGTCACTCGGCGCCGCTGGGTGGCATGCAGTCTGGCGCCAAAACGCCGCTGCTCAACTCCAACAATGAGCCCACGCCACGTGCCTCACCGAGCAGCATCACACTGGGTCCGCCGACATCATCGAGCTATCATCATAGTGCTGCCCATCGTGGACCGCCGCAGCATGTGCTGAGCAAGCGCGAAAATAAGCCCACACAGTTGCCGCTGATTAGTGGGCCACCGCCCAGCTATATCACGTCCAGCAGCAGTCCAGCTGCTGGCGGCCCCGGTGCCAGCTATGAGTCGAAGCCACCAATGCGCCTGAATGCGGCCGCCGCCAGCTTCCGCAGCCAGAAGTCGATCAGTGCGGACTTCCGACGCAGTGTCTCGCAACGCAATTCGCCCAGCGCCAATGGAGCCGGCAATGGCAGCGGCAGCGGCAGCCACGAGAGCAGCAACAATTCGCCCAACAGTATTGTGGGCGGCATCGCGGGTACTGGCTCTGGTGTTGGTGGTGGTGGCAGCAGTCATAATAATAGTGCCGCCAATACGCCCAATGCCAGCGCTTCGGCTGCTGGGATGGGCACCCAGTACATTGTGGTGGACCATTCGACGGGTGCCGCTATGAACGCCTCGCCGCCATCTCTCTACTTGAGCAGTGGCAGCAATGCTGGCGGCGGTGGACCGCGTGCTTCGCACATTCCAGCCCAGCTGCATCACAGCGCTGCAGCGGCGGCGGCGGCAGCAGCAGCGGCAGCCGGTGCTGGCGGCCAACAGGCGACAGCGGTGCTCAGCAGCGTCGCTGCCCTCGGTGGCTACAATCCCAACGCTGCGTCCGGTGTCTACATCAAGTATGGCCAGACATACTTTGCGCATGTGAGTGCATCATTCTCATTCTCAATCCCCCGCAGGATCTATAATTAATTATTGTTTGCTTTTGTGTCTTTAGCCATCGGTGGCCTTGCCGAACAGTCGACGTTCGCCCTCGAACGATATCCGGCCGCAAATGGCACAGGTTGCCGGCATGTATCCCACAATGATGATACAAGGTGAGCAGTTCTAGCTGAATTAAAAAAATAACTAAAAATCAAACTAAAATCAAGGTTTTCAATGTTGTCAAACTATTTGTATTAAGAATGTTTAATATTTATCTTAAATGATAATATTCATCTATTCATAAATAAGACTGTTTTGTGTTTGTCGTATGTTATTCAAAGATTATTTTTGTTTTAACCAGCAATTATAAATATAATATTAATAATGGGTAACTAATAAATTTCCACACTCTTTCAGCACCTCCACGTCATCCAAGTCGTCATCCAAATCCAAACTACAAAGGTTCGCGTCCGCGGTAAATCTGCCGCTCCATCGAACAACAGGCGAACGGACGCTCACACAAAAAAAAAAAAAAAATCAACAAGCTAACAAAAAAGAAAAAAAAAGAAGATATATATAAAAAAAAACTACATACACATAACGGCATACCTAAGATAAATATAAATAGCAACCTAATCTAGTGGAACATAATGTAGTTGACAAAAGAAGAAAGAAGCAGAGAGTAATGAATATGAAAACAAGAGTGAAGAACGAATTAGACGAGAAAGGTAACTGAGAAGCGAGTACAGAGCATAGAAGCAAATAAAAGCCGCAGCGAGTTGTTGGGCGTTGATGATAGCAGCAGAGACAGAAGCATAAAACAGCAGCAGCAGCAGCAGTAGCAGAGGAGGAGACTGAAAGAGATGGGAACCGTTAAAGGGACGGCAGGCTGAACAGGCGCGTCAAGCAAACAAAGTGTGAAACAATTGTTAATCTTCCGCAAAAAAAAGCACTACAAAAGAAAAGAAAAAGAAAATACATAAAAAAACAGTCAGATAAAAATCAACTTAGCGACTAGCCTTAATTAAGAAATATCAATTGTAGCTACAACAAAACAAGAACGAAACAACAAACAGTAAATATAACAAGATGAAATGCTGTATATTTTGTGCCATTATAAATAGTCTTAATGAAATCATATACAAAACGAGTACCGAAGAAGCAATAATTTAGCACAACGACTGCGAACTAGACTAGAACCGGAAAGGACAACACAGGACAGGAATATTTAACTATATATATATATATATATATGCTGCTTTAGTTCTGCTGTATGCGAACAATCGGAGCGCAGGAGTTGCCTACGCTTACAGACTGACGGGGAACAGTAGAAGAAGGCCATATATATATCCATATTACACTCAGATATATACACACATATATATATATATGTATGTCCGATTGAACAGTTTATAGATTTATCGCTTCTGTTAACTTCAATTTATGCTGCTATCAATGAAAGAAACCATTGTATTATAACTATTAATGCCGACTTGCTTTGGTGTGTTTAATTGAATGCGTTTTAATTATGTTTAAAATCTCAACCAAAAGTATAGCAAAACTCCAACTTATTTTGAACATCCAACAACCGACACTGGCCCACTGCTAGAAGACAAACAGACAAACAGACAGACAGACAGACAGAGTGAGAGACTGTTGTGTGTGTGTGTGTGTGTGGGCGTGGCTTTTACTATATATATATACACATATTTTGTATTGCAAAATTTGTTATTTGTACAGCTTTTCAAGTTAATCGGCAAGTCTCGAAAAAAAAAAGTAAAATGAACATCAAAATCAATCAAGTTTTCATTTGAAGTCAAATTAAATACTTATTTACTACATTACTTTATACTAAGCTAAGATGATATTTTTGTGAAATTCGTTAATTTTTATTATTTCCTTATTATGTTAACAATCTATATTACGATATAGAGTTTATTATGTTTTCTTTAATTTCTGTTCCTTACGGCAAAGAAGCTGCACCTTAATTTTCGTTGTTAATTATAAGAGGAGTAATATTGAAATATACATAGTAAAGAGAAATTGAGAATTGAGGATGAAGAAGATGAGAAGATGAAAAAAATCGACGGTACGTAAAAGCCAAGCAGCTATACATTTATTGTTAAACAAAATGAAAGAATAATTAGCTTAGCGTATAAATTACATATGTATATGTACCATTTAATTAATAGGCCACTGAAAACAACAAGAAAAACAAAATAATAAAAAAAAAAGATTAGTTAAATTTGCGTTTTGTATTTTTATTTTCATTTTTCTAAAATTTTTGAGTGCTTTTCTTCTGAAATTTTCTATTTTTTTTTTTTAGTTTCTCGTCGTGGCAACGGACCAATTGAGATGGCGCCCAATAATTCTGATATGATTTCTATTTTCTTCTGCTTTCATACAACGAATCCTCAAAGGGCAAAAAAACAAAAAAATATATACAGACTATTGGCCAACTCGAACTCCAATTTTAAAAAAACTGTATGTCTAAATGTACATAACAATAATTTACAAACAAATCTAAACGCGACTAAACTCGTAGTATATAAGTAGGTTAGGGCCGGACGGAAGGATAATGGAGCAGAAAAAGACGACGATCAAATGATTTGATGCTGAACAATTGTCAAGTATTGTCGCAGCAAATCCCTATTTGGTTAACAGAAATTGTATTTCGAAGAGTTATCGAAGTTGGTATCATTTCAAGCATTGCAATTCTTATGAACTCAGTCACCAAACACCTTAACTTAAGAATAGCTTTCAAAAGTGCGCTAAACATAAATGCTATAATAACATTTACATACATACATAGTAGTTATACATAGTATATATACACACATATATCTAATGGCAATATGATATAAAAGCAAAAAACACGTACCAAATAAGTTAGTGAAACTGCTCAAAAACCGAAATGGAATAATAAGCACAAAAGTATTGTACCACAGAACACAGAAACGCTTTGTTGGCTAGTCCCGAAACCAGTTAAGATAGACTCGACAGTTGGGCGATAGCTAGAGAGAGAGGAGTGATTGGATGGTGGAAGGGGGGGGGGGAGGGGGATGGGCTATATCGAAAGTATATATCGGCAGTGGATTGAAAATGTTGTCAAAATGATCCTGAAATATCAAACATTTGCTCCTGTTGTGCATTTCTTTGTTTGTTGCTCTGTTTGTTATGAAAAGAAAAAAAAAATAATGTTGAGAGTAATGTTGAAATAGTCGTTATACCAGTAGAGAGACAAAGAGAGAGAGAGAGAGTGAGAGATGGAGAGAGAGAGGTGGAGAGAGCGCGGGAATACCACAAAAAAAAAATAGGCATAGAATATGGGAATCGAATAAAACAAAACAAAATATGAAAACCCTCGAGGGTTCTATGTTATACAATATTATTATTACATCATGATTAATCTAATGGTAAAATGCATCGTAATTATAATTATACAACAACAAATTGCTAAAAACACAAAATACAAACAACAAAAGCAAAAAAAAAAAAAAACAAAAAACAGCACGCAAAGTACTCGAAATAAAAATGAGATAAAGACAAACGGAGTTTTTACCGACGAGGATAACGATAATTATGATGATAAAAAAAACAAAAACAAAAACAAAATAAATAAAATGTATTTATTTATTTTAATTTATATATACACTAGAGAGTTATTACAAATATATATATACATAATGTATAAGGCAAAAAAAGAACAAGTTAACGAGTTTTATTTGATATGTGGGACAATGGATATATATTTATCTAAGAATATTATTCAGAATGCCAGGAATATAAATATATAGAAATAGAATTAATTAAGCGCTGCTTAGAAAGGTAATATGAAAAACGTTTCAGTTCTGGCTAAACTGAGTTGGATACAAATATTTTACCATTAGGATATTTTTTTTTTTTTTTTTGGTATACAACATCAAATATAAATTACAGCCAAGTAAACAGGACAACTTTTCATATGATTTATTGTTGATGAAAACGCATTGCTCTGCCTGAGTCCTGACAAATATATGGCTCCCACTTGCCACATGTTAACATAAAACTTGTTGGGGGGGGGCCATAAAAACCGTTCGAGCAAATAATAAAAAAAAGTAAAAAAAAAAGAAAAACAAAGAGATAAAATGCGATATTGTATTGAGTATGCAAACATTGTTGCGACCTAATAACCCTGACAGAATTACAAGTGTACGGGAATTTATGAGTTGTGGTATTTTATATATACATATGTATTCCTGAGCCTACAGGTTCCATTGTCTCACAATTAGTGCGCAAGGGGATCGAGGGGTAGTTTTGACGTCTTTATAACACACACGCGAATGAACCATCAAAAAAGAGAGTGAAAAAAGGGCAGCATGAAAACTCGAATATGCCACCAACAGTTTTTTTTTTGGGAAAACGGTACAACAAATTACCCTGAAATTTCGTTGATAGCCACTAAGGGAATCAGCCGGTTGTGGCCTCGATACGTATCTGGCAGACGACCACATTCTGAGGCGGCCCATAAATCTGCCAAGTGGCCGGAGCAGTCAGTAACCTAAGAGCCCAAAACAGCGACAGGTTGCAGCTCAATAAAGAGCTAAATAAATATTATATAGTCGTCTATGGGTCGTTGCCGCAAAAAAAGGGATGAGTTCATTTGGGGTACAACGCATCTGAGTTGCGATTGCAGCAGGTAGCAGCAGCGACTAACTAACAACCTGTTTTTCCCGTAGACAATGGCCAAAAAGACGGCTGCTGTTGCGGCCAAAATCAAATGGTCCACGCTTTTGTAAACGGTTGACATTTAAAAATGATGGCATGTAAATGGAAGGCATTCCGGGAAGCGTTGACAGCCAGCGGCGGCGCTGTGGTTTGACCAGAGAGAGTTGGGGTAGGTAGGGGTGAGGGAGGAATGGATGGGGGAGTGGAGGGGGACTACTACTGTTAATCAATTTAGTGCCTAGATGAAGTTGTTTGTGCTGCTCGCGCGCAGATGGGCCAAAGGATAAGCCGCAAAGTGAAAGGTTAGGCGATCCACAAGCACGATAAGCGGCAGACTCAATACATATTTACATTGAGTACACATATATATATATATATATATATCTATATATATATGCACACATATCTCATAGAGGAGACCTTTCGCCCAACGGGGCGTATGCGTGTTAAAGCTTTCATTCGCTGACATCGCTGTCAAGCTTTGCGCTCTTGATATATGGGCAGCATTAAAGTGCCGCCTTTTGTAATGCGGACACATCAAAGTGCACACTCACACACACACACACACACACACATACATGTATATATATATGTATGTGCACATAGTCAAACATTTGCATACACTATACACACGCACATATTCGTTTGCAGCGAAAAGCCATAAAAATCACTTTGTTGTCTTGGCAAAAAGAGGGGTCTGCTGCACGGTGGGGGCGTGGCGGCAGCTTCATGGAGGCGGCGCATCAGCGCAAACTATGCAACAACAACAGTAGCAGCACAACAACAAGAAAACACACTCCTCAAAGTTGCATGCAACACACTGCAGCATACACTGTAAAAGTAGCTGATGAAAATTACTCTAAAGCTATAAGAAATATGCAGATCTTCGTTGAGGATGTGGGCGTGGCTGTAAGCGGATCCTTGAAGCAATTGGCTAATTGACTACCCTAAAAATATTGCTGTACAATTATAGAACATGTGGTAAACTAATACTGACAGAAATTCAGATAGTTTAGGCTGCAATTTTTAATTTTTTTTTTTCAGAAAAATAATATACCCGTTTTCTCTTACAATAACAGAGTGTAAAAAGTGCAATGCAATCAATTCAAAAGAGCTGCCAGTGTAAGATAAAAAGGCAGTGGAAGAGTTTCTTGTTTTTTTTTTTTTTTGTGGGTCGAGTCAGGGGTGTTGTGTTGGTGGGGGGAGGGGGTCTGTCAGCAGGCAGCATTTAATCCTGCAAAAAAGGCATTGCGAGGCAGCATAAAATGATGATAATCCTTAAATAACGTCAGCAACATGTAGGAAAATTCGGCTGGAGAGGGGCTGATGATGGCGACAGCAAAATGCCAATTGAATGGCGAAGCGGCTTTAAGTGTTGTGAAATAGTCAAAAGCCGAGAGAAAAATCTGAGAATAGAGAATGTGAAGGCAGTTAAAGTGCTTGAGGCATGGCTAAATTGAAAGCTAAACTCGGCAAATGTTTAACGAACTATGCACATAAAAAGTTGGGTAATTTGTGGGGTATCAATAATACAGTACATATATAATTAATAATATACCAAACGAGTCAGAAAGCCTAAAGCAAACATTGAAAACGTCATGTTTGCTCAACAAGTAATACCATATGTCGAGATCTTTGGGTCTCGAAGGGTTACGAAAGATGCAATAGGAATTCGTTATGTGATTATTTCATAAACCATAAATATGAATTTCATAATCAAATACAGCAAACAAATTTTGTCAACCACACAAAACATTAACTGTAATTTTACTAACTTGAATTTTGTAACGAAATATTTTGCTAAAGCAGAAAAAAAATATATTAAATATGAAATTCACAAAATGATTTTAAATATGTTTTTTCTTGAATAAAAGCATATATTAAAAATGGAATTTTAATATAGTTATATTTCTATAAAGTTGTAATTTTTAAATAATTGACAATTTATTATAAATGTTGTAGAAAAATCACATTTAAAGCAAGTCTTTTCGATTAATTTAAAGTATTTCTACAAGAAATTTCGCTACAAACGAAATTAACTAATAGGTTGCATGCCCCTTAAGCATATCTTTAAGCATGCCTCCAATCAGAGGTGCTTCTTTAAATGAGTGTTGCTTTAAAATTGAAATGTCTACTCGGATTCTCATTCACTTCCGGCACATATCGCAACTGAGTGCTGCCACAAAGTCCATGAAAATCCATGCCAGCGTCGTTTGTCCAATGAAAATATGTTGGGAAAAAGTGTCAACTTGCAGCATTTTTTGGGCAACCCGTCAAGCGGTTTGACCCCAAAAAAGTCAAGTGCGCTGCTCCGCACCGCATCGCTTCCGCTGCTTTTGCGGATCTCTCCGCACTGTTTTCTGTTTTCCATCCGCGGCGGAGGCACTGAAGCGCGTGGGCGCAGAGTGGCAAGCGGCAGGCATCAACAACACCCACCCAATGGCACACAACCGCACGGGCTCAAGTCGCAAAGATGCTCAAGCGGCATCTCGGATTCAACTCAGCTCAACTCAACGCACAGCACAGCTCAGCTGGCACGCGCCGGCGCACTCAATTGGTCTGTTGGCTTGGGCGAAATAATCACTCAAAATGGGGGACGCTAACTGAAACTCGTTCCAGCGCTCGTGCTGAGCGGGGGGCGTTGCCATTGTGAGCGGCCGCCATGGCAACCAATCAACACACAACCCCCGAGACAATGACAACGAGCTGTGAGTCAAAAAAAAAAAAACCAGTTGAGCGAGTTTTGTGTTTGTATAGGGGTGTGTGCGTGTGTGCGTGTGTGTGTGTGTGTGTGTGTTTGCTTTATGCTGCTACCACTCTCGAAACCGGGTCGTCGTCACATCCATCCATGCTGCTGCTGCTGTTGCTGTTGCTGATCCATGCGGCTTGAGCGCCGGCAGTTTATGCAGTGGCCTCGTAGCTGTAACAACGTCGCTCGCCTCAACGCTTGAGAGCTGCCGCAGCCGCTCGTTGTCTCGCTGTCGTTGTCTCAACAATTGGAGATACCCCATCAGACCCGTCTTGCAACCGGACCACAACTGGCGTCCGTCTCTCTTATCGCGCCACGCGTTCGCGCCCCCCCCGTTCGTTTTGATAAGCGAAGTTTTTAGCGTCGGCAAAAAAAAAAAAGAAACCAAAAAAATAATTAAAAAATTAATTAATAAAAATTATAATTGTGAACAACTTTAAAAAATTCGCATGTGAAAAGTGTTTATCATATTCAATATTTAAAGTCGGTCTTTTATGCAATTAATTTGACATGAATTTAGTGTGATTTGCTGGGCGCTTGACAAACTGATCAAGTCGTCAAAACATTTTGGGTTGTCCAGCAAACTGGTGATCTACATCCATAGATCATCGAAGACGCCAAAAAGCTGGCGAAATAATTATTTTTGTGCAAAAGACTTGGATTAAAAATCGCCAAAATTGTGGAGGCAATTAAAATGAAGGTAAGCTCAACTAAATATTAAGATTCACAGATAAACTAAGACTTGGAAACAATATTTGATTTAATACATATTCATAAAGAAAATGTGCCTAAAATATCTCAAAATTACAATCAAAACAAACATCAATACCTTAACTAAATACTAAAAATTATTTAATTAATTTTGTAATTTTCAAATCGATAGAAGTAGCTTTTCTCTAATATTTTATCGACACCCACGCATTGATTAAAAATACTGATATTTGATTTTTAATTGATGCACATGTAAAAATCTTTTGGGCTGACCTACAAAACATGTCGAATAGAAATTGAACCAAAAACCCGCTGGGACGCAACAGGCGGCGTTAGTTTTATGGCAACGTTGGAGTATCGGGAAGGAACTGTGGTGGTATTATAACTAAAACAATGCACAAGAAGGCAATTCGAAGTCATCAACAAAATAAAAAAAAAAAAATAAACTCTCTTGGACAAACCGTACTAATAACTTTGGAAAACGATGAGTTTTCAAATACGAGCGAACAGTTTGGGGCACAGAGTCGGTGAATATTAAAAGCACACAAATCGCACCACGGGGGTGCAACAGACATCGACTGTGGATTCGGATTCGGATACGTATTCAGATTTAGATTGAATGACGACCATGTCAAACCCACACATTGAATTATTTGTTGCTTTTAGATATTTATTTTCAATGTGTAGCTGCAGTTTTGGGGGAATATCGAATCATAGGCGCGTTTATCATTAGTTAACGTTTTTAATTTCTGAATTTCGGAATATTTGTTTTTTTTTTTTTCTGTTTTGGGGCCTGGGCTGATGACGACGCTCATTTGAAATGTTCATTCAAAACTTGGCCACAACATCGAAGCGTTTAATCGATTTTAACGTTGAAAATTTTTTTTTTTTTGCCGTACCTCAGGTATATATTTAAGTATTGTATTGTATCTTGTATATTGTTTTTGTCTTTGATTTTGTTTTTTTTTTTTTTTTCGGGCTGCCACCCGCTGTTCACATTGTGTGAAGTCTGACGCAAGTGCTGAGCCACCCACAGGATTCATGTTGTAAAATGTTAAATATTATACATTGGACAGCCAATGAGTTGGCTCTTTCAGATACAGATAGGAGATTTCGGCAGATATGTTTTGTTGCATGATTTATGCTTCGACTGTTTCTAAATCATCGTTTTTTTTTTATTATTTTTTTTTTTTAGTATATTTTGCATTCGCTTTGTTCATAAACATAATTTTCATTACCATAGCAAATTAGACAAGGTGCTGACGCTTATTGGGCCGCACATAAAAGGCCAAAAATGTGTTATAAATTTCAACGAACATTTGAGCTTAGCCTATAATTGATCTGGGCCCACGTAAAGCCAATTTCAAAAAGCTGATCACATGCTTAATAAATAATATACCATATAGATTATATGTAGTATATGAATTCTCCATTGAATATGCCTCTTTAATAACTGTCAATATGCACAGCGGGAGATCTTAGAGAAAAAGCCGCAGCAGCGTTTTTTTTTTTTTTTTTTTACAACTTCGGCTTCAATTCAAATGTCAACAGTTCTAAGCCAGGTTAACAGATCCGGGCTTAAGACCCTTTTCTTACTTGACATCATCGATCTTGACCCGCCCCAGTTGTGTAGATAACACGCCCTCACCCTCCTCCCCCCACCCCTGCCCGGTCGCTAACAAAAAAATAATAAGACGCCACAAAGCGCAGCTTATGAATATTCATTAAATGTATTTTATTTTTTTTTTTCTCTTTCTCCTATTCGATTTTTATATATTCGAGCCATAAACAGTGAGGCGCCCAACTGTCGAATGTGTGCAAAGCAACCATAAAATATACATATTTCAATACTCGTATTTTCATTAATAATTCACTAGAAAATTAAAAACAAAAAAATAATACTAAACATATATAAAAATACATAAAAAAAGACACAGCAAACAATGTCTAAGCTCAACTGAAAGGCTGTAAACGCCTCCCAGAAGTCAATCCCAAGCAAAGCCAATAGACATGTTTTCCTTAATTGCCATAAGTTATAATTAGTTTGGCATTTGACTGATCTTGAGTCGAGCTTAGAACAATTTGTCTTCAATATGCTCAATTTGTCAACTTAGCCTTTCAAGTTGTGGCCAACTCAAGTTCCACAATGGCAATAGGTCAAATATATTAAGGATTTTATGATTGTAATTATAGGGAATGCTGATTAGATGATTATAAGTTTGGGTTGAGACTGTTTCCTGGTTGAAGAACTAAACTTTGGAGATGAGTTAATAAGCCAGATATTGTAGGTGCAAAAGTTAGGATATACAAAATAAAATGTTGTGTTTGGCAGCATCTATTCTAAAAAATGTAGATAAAATTAGGTAAATATTCAAATTCATATCTTCAAATTAAACATTCTTTAACTAAGTAAATTTCCCCTTAATATGTCAATATTATTTTATATACATTCTTTTAAAATTATGTGAAAAAAATTCGATTATAAAAATGTATTAAAATTAAAATTAAATTTGCTTGCTTACACTGATAAGAAGGAGTCCGACTGCTTTATCGGCTTAGGCATTATGTGAATATTACAACATCTTTTGAAGAAAACAAAAGATGCATTTCTGTGCAGCAGGAGTCAAGCTGAAAACCCACACAAGGTGTTTAGTTGCACAAAGGAACGCGTGCCACATTTGCAACGTGTTTCGAATGACAACTTTTTGGCCGAGGCCAAAAGCAGCTGGCTGGTCAAGCAGATTTTCATGCTCGTAATTGGATTGGCAACAAGATGCGCTGAAGAGGCAAAGAGGCATCCCAAAAATGCCTAATTGACAACTTCGGCGTGGCGTGACAACGCTGACAAGAAGTCTACACCCGACAATAGTCAAATAAATCTCGCACAGAGAACCCAAATGGAAAACGCATCTTGACTTGAGCCAATTGCCCCGATCAGGCACCAAAGACAAACAAATATCACACCTTTGTTTATGGGCAGACAAACAGACGGAGAAAAGATTGTGGACAATGGACAAAAACCGAGACAACAATTCGAGTGGTCAACTTTGGGTTGAGTCCTTCCTTGGGTTGCGCATGCGCCTCTGCAATTTGTATGGCACTCTCCCTCCTTCCCTCTCTCTCTCTGTCTACCTCAGTGTCTCCTGGGAGAGAAACGTGTCGGCAGCAATTTTTAGCAGGTAAATGTGAAAATTCTCAAAATGAAAATCAAATGCAGACGCCAGTTCGACAGCCGGCAAAAGGCAACCGCACAAAAGAAATTGAAAATCGCCCGAAGTGTCGTGCTTGAGGTCTCTCTGTGGCTCATTGTTCCTCGAGTGCATCCGCAAAATAGTCCTTAAAGGACGCTTAGTTGGCTTACAAATGATGCATGGACCCAACCAAAAAAAAAAAAAAAAAAACCAGAAAGGGGCTCGACGCCCAACGGCGGCAAATAAAATTGTAAAATGCCACAAATCATTGCAACTCCTATCTTTACCAGGACACAATGTCCTGTCAATGGGTACTCGAAGGCAACAAAACAGCAAAAAAAAAAAAAATAAAAATAAATAAAGAAGAAAACCCGCCCCTAAATCGTTGTCAGCCTGCATTCGTACACGAATACATATGTTTACCCCCGTCCCCTGGCACTCTCTCTCTCTCTCTCCCTCTCCCTTCTGCTTCGTGATTCTGGCTAACAATCCGTAACGTAACAAACCATTCGATTTTAGTTTACATTTTCCACAAACTTTCATCGTTTGGCTAAATAAATGTTTGCCTCTTGCCATTTTGTCGACATTTTCACATTAGTTTTTCCATCAGCAACCGTTTTCCATTATTCATTCTGTGTGTTTGTGCTTGTGAAAATATTGTTATTTAATTGTTTGGCAATTGGCAAAAAGCAAGAAGCTTCTGGAGAGCATTCTGAGCAAATGTTTGGGCCTTATCTTCAGCTGTATATCTAAACCAGTAGCCTGATGAGAAATTGAACTCGATTTAGTTTTTTGTTTTTTTTTTTATTTTTAAACAAATGCCGCCGAAATGTTTCAAAGTTGTTTTAGCCAGGTTCTAAATAAATTAAACATACAGAGCTGAGTAGCATAAATTCGTGCTGAACTTCAAACTTGATTTATTGGTTTGACATAAACATAGATGATCGAAATTTGCATTCAAAATAAAAGAAGCGATTTTTGTGTGCCGAAAGCAACAAAATAACAAAATAAGACAAAAAGACGTCAGACAAACCGAAAGCAAATATTAAAATTTGTATATTAATATATGCAAAATGCAGATTTAACTAATTAATTGTAGTCAATGCCCAATAAAACACACAAAAAAAAAAAGATATTCAACTTTACACAATGCAAATCGTAAAAGATGCGAGCGCCGCTGCTGCCGCTGCCGCTGCTGTAAAAAAAGATACGTTAAGATCGCTGCTGACGTCGACTTATCGATGTTTAGTGACGCTGCGACATGTTGACGAAAAGACAAAAGGCATTCAGAGATTTTGTTGTGTCTTTGAGTCAGCTGACAGTCACTCGACTCATCTTTTAAGCCAACACGTATGATGAATGCCTCAAAAATTCGATAATCATAAACCAAAAAACAAAAAATTATGATGTGCAAAAACCGGATTATTTGAGAAGTCGATGCGAATTTACTCTTAAACTGCTTGGAATAGATTTATAAGCCTTTTACAAAATCGAATCCCATTTTAATTTGCGTGTTAATTCTAATTAAATCATTTATGAATAAGCGTTAAAAAAACATATTATAAAACACAATATTTTATTTGAATTTAGATTACATTGCTTCCCTGTGGCAAGTAAATTAATATTTCTCTGGGTCCATTTAAGAAAATTTATTGGTGATTTCTATTGCAGTCTGTTTAGATGCCAAATGTCATTAGCCATTAACTCATTATACCCTTGGGAAAGGGTATAAATAGCAACGCGTGTCGAATGGCTTAGATACTTGCGGTCGATTTATAAGCTATTTATTAGAGAATGTGCTGGCTGACAGATTAGCATCAGTTGGCTTATGCCGGTGCCCGGTCTTCGAAACTATTCTCTTTATCTCTGTCTCTTTTTTTTTTGCGCTCTTAAATTGTTTTATTTGCACAACTGCCGTTTAAAGTTTGCTCAATATAGGCAAAAAAAAAAAAAAAAAAAAGTCATGAAAAAATAATGGCACTTTAAAGGTTAGCCATGCAGCTGAGTATTCCACTGAAATTGATCATAAAATGAGCTATAAGCGGAGAGGGAGAGAGCAACACATATTATTCATTTGCATTTTGAATAAATAAACGCTTAATAATTTATGCAAGTTGCGTGAAATACAACTTTACAGATTATACAGCTGCAGGGCAATATAAAGCGTATTGCAATCATTTAAATAATAACTATAATTAAATGTAATATGAACTGTCACAAAAAAATTAAAAATATAATTTTAATGGATAACGTTTTCTATTTGATTATTGCTCATTTAATGCTTACCTCGAGAGACTTTCATCAAGTAAAACATAAACTTCAAATGTGGCTTATCAATTTTTAAGCTCACAAAGATTCTATAAATTTTTTTTTTTTTATTGTTGGGAACATTTAATCCGGCAGCTGCCGCAAATGATCAAAACAAGTTCTCGAGTCCGAGAGCTGAAGTGACTAAAAACGTTAAAACTAGGGCTACCTTTAAGTGGGTTACAACAACAACAACAACAACAACATTGACATGGTCAAAGTGGAATACCAATTTTCAGTTTGCCACCGCACGTTGGCATTTGTTGTGCGGCGGGGGCGATGAAGTGTAGGGGGCGAGGGGCAAACGGAATGTTGTCGAGCCGTCGAACGCTTTGAAATTTAATATGAAAACGTTGTCTATGCAAATGAATATTGCCACCTGTTTATGTTTATGGCCAATGGAAATGGCAGCATCCCCAGAAGCAGCAGCAGCAGCTACCCAAAAAAAAAAAAACGGTATTGGCTGCAACAGATCCGATGCGATACGATCCATTTGAACGAACGATCTATCAAGTGGCTACTTTTTTGGGATTTTAGTTACACATATACTGAAGCTGTGTGTGTGTGTGTGTGTGTGTGTGTGAGTGTTTGGATTATCTTGGTGGGAAAAACGTGAGAACGATCTTGTATGCAAATCACTTTCAAGAGTTTTGGAACGTTCCCCGGCTCGTAGTCCAATAAAATATACGAAAACTAAAACGAAGAAAGTATTAAAATGAAATTTATTTCGTATGGGGCGAGCCACAGTTATAATAAAACGCGTCTGGGAGCGCACACACAAAGCCCAATGTTTGCCAACAACAACAACAACAAACACAACAACAAAAAAAACCACAACAACAAACAAACAACAACAACAACAACAAGAAGATGAACACTATTGCTTATGGCGGCTGTAAAACACAAGCAGTCAACGGTCTTTTGGGTCCCTGTTAGCCAGTTTCCCGCTCCACACACACAGAACAAAGATCGCTGAGATCTTCGAGTAGATGCTGCCTCTTCGAATTGAGTTGAGTCGAGTTGAGTTGAGTTTTGTGTTTTGTAGTGTAATAAAGTGCGACATTTTAAGTCGTCGGCTGATCGGGGTAATAACTTGTCAACACCGGCCCCAACAAAATATAACCATTAAAAAAACAAAAAAAAAAAAAGTGTGAGCGCGTCTTCGTCATCGCCGTGCAGTCCCAAAACAATTAATATATATTATATATACAAATATACAAATATATATACACATTCTTGTGGTTTTATTTTTACATTTTTATTATGATGAATAACATTTGTTTTTTTCTTCTTTTTTTTTAATGTAAATGCACAAAAGTCCGCATAACTTTATTTACTTTATTTATGCATTTGAAACTAATTATTGAGAATCTGTTTAGCAGCTAAGTTTGCAATAAGGTAGAAATACAAGAAATTTCTGCCAGCTGAAGATCAGAAAAGTATTTTGGCTATAAAAACGTTGGCAGCTCGCTGGGCTCTATTGGCCGTAAAATATTTTACGATGTTACGCTAACCAAAAAAAAAAAAAAAAAGCAAAAAAAAAAAAACTCACACACGTCCAGCTAATCCGCCATGTGCGTATCTTGCATCTCTTTCGCTCCCTCACCTCCTTGCCCCCGCTGAATGGTTTGGCATCATAATATTTGCATAGGCCAAAAAGCGCGCTTCGTCTGTGTCCAAGCCGCAAAATTGAGCACCAACGGGAGATGAAGCCGCTGTAAATGTATCTATGCGACTCTCTGTGTGTGTGTGTGTGTGTGTGTGTTTGGATGCGTGTGATGTGTGAATATGTTGTGAAAATTGAATGGCATATGCACATTTTGTCGCCAGTGATAAAATTTAATAACGCTGATAAATTTAGCAAAAACATGTTGGGCCATTGACATAAAGCGGTAATTAAGTTTGCTGACTCGCAGCAGGACAACGTCAACGACGGACCCAACGATGCAAAGTGCTGCACATGCATAAGTACAGTGAACACAGCACATCATGAACTAACATATTAAACATCGATGAATTCTTTAATAATTACACTTATCTGTGTTCTAAGGCATCTTATAAAAATAATAATAAGTATTATAAATTTATTAAATTTTTAGATGTTTTGCAATTGTATTTTTTATTTTCTTTTTGCAAATCCTACTGCTTTTCCTTCACTTCCTTGTAGCCAGTCTTTACTGTATTCCCATAGAAATGCTTTAGTTTCTTTTCGTGGCTGAGATCTGCATGCTTTTTGTGTTTGTTGTGTTATAGCGGCCATTAATTTGATTGGATCAATGGGAGCGACAACAGCTATAGCTATATAGCTATATCTATAGTAGACACAGACAATGGCTACACACAGTCACACACACAAAAGCCAGTGAAATATTTGTAAGCATTTAACCAATTTATGGCATCTGCCAGTGTTCGAGTATTGACTTCGAAATGAGTAAAAATGTGTCGAAGATGGGCAACGCGTGGGCGCCCCTTCTACGGTTTTCATTCATAAAGAGCAGTCATTAAATAACAATCAGGTACAAACGCTGATCTTAACGCCAAACAAACGCCGACGTGTAAATTGGCATAATATTTTTAAATATTTTTTAAATATTATCCCACGCAGCGGCGACTCCAACAGCAACAAAAAAGTAGCTCTAATTAAAAGCGAGCTGAATTATTTTTTCGAAAGTATCAAAAACGCATAAATATATATATATTGTATATAAGGAAAAGAAAAAAATAAATATTTATTTGACAGACGCCTCTTGATAATTTTCGTGATTTATAAATCAAAGCAAGCCCTTTATAATATATATAACTGTATGTGTAAATGTATGTGTGTATTTTTATATATTTATGTTTTGGCACAGCCTTCATTGTTAACTGGCGCATAAAGCTGCATTTGTTGTTATTATTATATATTTTATTATTACTGTTGATGTCAATTTTTAAAGCGCCTTAAATATAGCCCAAAGGCCTTATGAAAACAATTGCCAAAATGGCTCGACGACAAGTGGTCACTGGTATAATATGTATATATATATATATATGTATATATATAAGTAAATATATACATACATATCTAATACATATAGTACATATTTATATTTATATTATTGTGTTGCTTCGATTGTTGTTAGCGGCTTTTGTCATGAGGCCTGCAACATTCTCACGCTGTTTACATTTGTTGATTTTCATTATTTGGATTGCCGAGCTGATTTGTCCCTCAGACAAAATAAAAAAAAAAAAAACAGCATCTCAGACAAGATGACAAGTCAGTTGACCAAAAAGTGTATCTCAGCCCTGGGCTTTTGTCACATACATTTTTTTTTCATTTTTTTCTTCTTTTCTTTGGGACCATCAATCGATCGAGGGACTGAAACTGCTCCGATTGATGATCGCTCAATTTGCGCAATGACATATAAATTTGTGTGGTGAATCGCTTTGGGTAATCGATCTTCTAGGCGTGCAGCAGCCACTGGAGTAGGAGTAGCATTTGATATAGTTCTTTCCCAATTGTCATTTTTTGTGGCCTTTGTTTGTGCCACTGCGGCTACTGTTGGTGCTCAATAGAAAATCTGTGAATGGTTAAGCAGATCAATGGATTAGTTTCAGGCAAGTTGCTTATATTCAAATGCGTAAAGTTAGTTGTATTTATATATATATATATATATATATATCTATCGTTTTCCGTACACGACTTCACACCTCTTTTTTTTTCTCATTTGGACGGCAATTAAATGGCAACTTGTAAATTTTATTGCATACTCTTCAGCGTCTGTCTTTCGACTGTTGTATTTTTTTATGGTTCTATTTTGGCCTTTTGTATCGCTCTTTGCGTTTTATATGGCTTTCGAGGTGGTTATTTATGACATTTAAGCAAAAGTTGCAAGGTGCAAGTTTTGTGTATGGAATTTTTATGATAGCGCAGACAGCGGTCCCAAAGACTCAAGTGCCATTGCTTATATAATACAATACTGCCATATTTCTAGCAAACAAAACTGGCTGGGGTAGCTCGCAAAGATCTCACATATATATATATATATATATATATATATATATATAGATACGAATTGCCCACATAATCTAGTTGCCCTAATCAAAAGGGCAGTGAATTGGGTTAGCTTCATTCCTCAGTCCCTTCAGCTGGCCTGTCTTGGCTTGGTTTCAGATATCATCTCATCTTATAAATGCTATAAAATTTGTTAATAATATCTGTTGTTGTTCAAACATATCTTTATGTGCAGATCTTTGAATTAGTTATCTTTCGTTTTAGCATTTAATGTTTGAATATTTTTTATAACGTTTTGATGATATAAGAATAAAGAAATATTTATACGATATAAGATAAAGAAGTATTAAATTAAGGAATTAAGTTTTATGGCGATATAAATGATCGATACGAAGTTAACTTCGAGTTACGGATACTGAATTGAAATTCAATGGTTGGCCTGATTTATGCAGCTCACAGAGAAAACCTCGGCATTCATGAGTAAATTACAGTCAAATGACATCCTAGCCAAAATGCCACTTCAGGCCTCAACTCTGACAACAGGCATGCATATTTTGCAGAAGTGGGCACACAGACATGACAACAATAATAACAACAACAACAACAGCAATAACAACAGCAATAACAGACCGCCAGTCAAGTCAGAGTCTGTCCTTGGCTACACACACACGTGTGTGTGCGTGTGTGTTTGTGTGTGTGTCATAACGGGCGTCGGGAAAACAAATTGCCCAAGAAAAAAAAACACCCCGAGACCCCGGCGCTGGCAGCTACTGTGTTTTTGGTTTTTGGGTTGCTGGTCGCTCGTTCGCTCGAGCAATGTGAAAAGTTAAACGAAAGTGACAGGCAGGCAGGCGGGCAGGCGGGTTGGCGGGCTGACAGGGGCAGTCAGGCAGGCAGGCAGGGGCATTCAACGCGCAGGCTCGTTGCAGCAGCGGCGCAGTGGTTGAGGGGAGGGCGCGATTAAACGTGTCACACGAGGCGACGCGGTTGAAAAGTTAAATGGCAGCAGCCAAAATGAGCAGCAGCCACCATGTTAGCATGTAGTTATAGCTACACACACACACACACACACACACACACAGTGTTATGCATATGTATATGTGTGAGATACATGTTGCTCATGTGCTTGGCTGTGTCTGTTTTTCTGATGGTGGCCATATTGCATTTTTCGTCTATTTCATTTCAATTTCAAAGGCATTTCCCAGGCACAAACCCCCCTCCCCCCCGATCCACATCCACCGTTCAGCTAACCCTCCTAAATGTATCTCATAGCTGGCAGCTTGTATCTACAAATTGTCATGAATAATTTGCGGAATATGTGCGAGATATTTGTTTGTTCGTTGTTATTGTTGCTGTTGTTGCTGTTGTTGCTGTTGTTGTTGTTGCTGTTGCTGTTGTTGATGTTGCTGTTGTTGCTGTTGTTTTCGTCTGCTGTTTTTCCTCAACTGCGTCACATTTGTTTAGCTTCTGAGTCGCGTCGCATAAGCAACTTTATGCGTTGAATATACTTATTTATATTGTTTATTAATTGGTTTACTAGTCGCCACACAGACCCACTTTGATCTTGTGCCGATATGGCCGACCTAGTCACGGCCGACTATTGTTTAAAAAAAAAAAAAAAAATGTATTTATTTTGTATTATGTGAATTTTGCTGCTACTTGTGTGTTGCTCTCATTCTTATTATTGTTGTTGCTGTTGTTAATGTGTTGCGCTATTTGTATTTATTTTGTATATTCTGGTTAAGATAACCTTTTTTTGGTCTTGTCACCCAAAAGTTAATAAAAGGTTGCTGCTGCTGTTGCAAAAACGACAACAATTGTTGTGCTGAAAAAACGAGCAATAAAAACTCATCGCCAACGTCAGTAATTAATTTGTCAAAAGCGGTAAATTTATTTTCACTGCCGCTTTGATTAATGGAAAAACAATTTATGAAATGTGGTTTTTTTTTTTGCTTTGTTTTTTTACTTGACAATTTTTTTAACGACTTGAAAATATGCAAAACGCCAGCCATTAATTTAATGCCTTAATGTTCAGCACTTAATTGTATACTATACATTAAATTGATCAACAAGAGAAATTGAAATGTTTAAAGTAGGCAAAACGAATTAAAAATTCAATTGAATTCGAAGTTAACAACTTGTCAGATACTCAACTTTATAATTAATATAACTATAATTTAAACGAGCAAATAGTAATTATTTATGGTGATGAAAATAAAATGAATATCTCTGTTAAACTAAAATCAATTAATTTTAAGAGAGACTGGTAAATATGTTATGTTAATGAATACAATCTGTGAAATGTAATAAAAAGTTGAGATAATTGTTGAAATTGATATAATAGTCGAACATGGAAAATAGATTTGAAATAAACAAACCAGCGCAAATTTGCATCATGTTATAAATGGAACACTTTTAAAACGGCGTAAAATGCAGTCCAAAATGAATATTCATTAATCGATTGGGCAATAAATTAAATGAATATGCTACTATTTTTTGTTTTTTTTTGTATTGTTTTTGACCAAAAGACAGTGACACAAACTGTGATTTGGACTGAGAATAGTAAAGCAGTTTCAGCTACATTGAAAATGGTAACAATTTGCATAACATTTTTAAATTTATGTATCGATTTAAGAAAAAAAACAATAGAAACTCGTCGAAATCTACATCAATACCCGATACCCGATTTGCTATAGTTCTTACTGTTCTTCGCATTGTTTTGGGGGTTTTGTTTTTTTTTTTTTTTTAGAATTTTAATATACATTAGTAAGTTGAGTGTTGGTTGGCAAAGAAATAAAACAGAAGCCGACGGCAGATTCGATAGATTTATTGAGCGATTTCAATGGGAAGCACAACAAACGATGCCCCCAACTCCGGCGCTACGATAAAAGTAAATATCAGTGTACCAATCCAAACCAAGATTAACCGGTTCCGGCTTTGAGCACACACACACACACATAAAACGAGCAAATCAATTTCGTCGATTGAATTCTCTATTTTGAGTCGATTCTGCAGAACAGTTTAGAGAGAACATTTACTGAGATATGGCGAACACTAAACATTAGATGGCTATATAATATATATAGATTACATGATCATTTATATCTTTTGTATTTTTTTTTTTGCAGACTGAGCTGCGTTCCTGCGCAGCGTGCGGCGAACCAATCTCGGATCGATTTTTTCTCGAGGTTGGCGGCTGCTCGTGGCACGCCCATTGCCTCCGATGTTGCATGTGCATGTGCCCGCTGGATCGCCAACAGTCGTGCTTCATCCGAGAACGGCAGGTCTACTGCAAAGCCGATTACAGCAAGTAAGTATCTAATCCAAAACAAAACGCAAAACACTAAAAAAAAAGAATTTATCGCATTTGAAAATCAACAAATGCGAACAAGAATCGAAATTAGCATTTGTTTAAGTGCATTTAATGCAAACCAAATTAGCTTTTTGCATATATAATATATACATAATATCATTTGCCAATTTATATGCATTAATTTTAGAGCATTAACTGAATGTTTTATTGGGCACTTTCTCGCCAACAGATCTTCCCATGTCGAAATCGTTGTGATCATTGTTCGATTTCCAATGCATTTTCCAATGAATTGTTTTATATATATGTGTGTGTGTTTGTGTGTGTGCACAAGTGTTTCCAACATATTTTCCCACACGACTCTGACTCTGATGTACATGATATAAATAAAGTCTAAGGTTAATTGTAACAATTCGACAACGTTTGCGACTTAATCCCTAAGATAAACAGAGCAAGATGCAACCAAAAAAAAAGAAAAAAGAAAAGACTTTCAGAGGCAGCCTTTTGAATGCAAGTTGCAAGCAAAGTATCTTACAGATACAAGCTCACACACATACACACACACACACAGGCACACACATGAGCACATGTGGACACACTCGTTGTTGGGTTGTTGCTGTCCACACAGGCGGAAAACGGTGTCGACTCCGAACGAAATGAAAATAAACAAACAAAAACGCGCCGTGAGATGCTGTAAAAATATTTATTTTTCAAGTTAAGAATTTTAAGTGTGCATTGGGCGCTGGGCCCCAGTTTGGAGCTGTAGATGGAGACATCAACCAGTACCAGTCATAGTCTACGTGTTTTTTTTTTTTTTTTTTTTTTGAGGTCCAGTCATCCCTACCAATATCAGCGTACAATGTTGTGCTTGTAAAAATAAGCTTAAAAGCTAACAATAAGCCGTCAAAAGTTGCCAACTCATTTGGAAAAACGCAGCAGCAACGCGCAGCAACAACTTCCGCTTAGAAATCGTGCAACCAAAAACGCACACAAAACGTGGCAGTAAAACGACAACGAAACGCCAGCGAAACGCCTGTGAAACGCGTGTGAAACGTCTGAGAAACGCCAGCGAAACATGCTCAATAAAATATTTAAGACTCGTTATGCAAAATACATTTATTCTTGCTGCACTTTGCAATAATTAACTACAATTTCCGTTCTGTTTTCTTGCTTTTATTTTTTTTGCAGAAGTTTTGGCGCCAAGTGCTCAAAATGCTGTCGCAGCATCTCCGCCTCCGACTGGGTGAGACGAGCCCGCGATTTGGTCTTCCATTTGGCGTGCTTTGCCTGCGATCAATGTGGACGCCAGTTGTCCACCGGCGAACAGTTTGCGCTCATGGATGACCGTGTGCTCTGCAAGGCTCATTATCTTGAAACGGTCGAGGGTGGCACCACATCAAGTGACGGTAAGCGGAACCACAAAATTTAATAACCCCAAGAACTTTGCTCTCGACTATAGCCGACTGCAGAATACGCTGTAAAAATTGCAAACGAGTTGTGGAAAAAATTACTGATTACGAGATTAGTTAGATTAAAAACTGTATTGGTTTCATTTTTGGGATTTGCTTAAATATCTTTGGATAAATGTTTAAAATTTTATAAATCTAGCTTAGACATATTTTATAGCATTCTATAAATAATTTAGATACAAATTTTATAAAAATGTGTGTGATCAAAAATTATGTTACTTAAAAAAAAAAAACCTTTGCACTTTGTGCGACTCAAAAATATATAGCAAAGAGCAGCTTAGAACAGAGTCGCATTTTATAAACCCAATATACTCTTTTATCGTTTCTGGATCAGGGAATAATAATACAATAAATTAAAAAGAAAACAAAGCAAAACCAAAGCCAAAAGTCAAAGCGAAGCAAAAAGTAAATAAATATTTACATTGGCGACAAGTTGAAAAGATGTTGCACGCTTTGGGGGCAAGCGAAACGGTTGGCAATTTGGAACGCTTCTTGGTGGGACCGCGAAGGAATTAAGCGTCAGTTAGTCGCCACTGGCCAAGATTGGCAGCTCCTTCTGGCTGCGCCAAACTGATGAAATCGTGTCACAACTGAGCCATAACAACTGCCAGACGACGTGATCGGCTTCAGAATATCGCTGTCGTTGTTATGTGTTGATATTGTTGTTGTTTGCCATTGGTTATAGCCCACTGTGCAGCGCAGACCCACCAAGAAGCAGTAGCTCTTTGGGCCATAAAGCCACAGCGATCATAAACTATAAACACTTTTGACATTTTCAATTTGGTGCACTGTCAAAATGCTTTTAGACGCGGACTTAGGCACGTTCCTCGTATTGTGTGTATATATGTGTGTGTGTGTGTGTGTGTGTGTGTGTATGCGTATATTGTTGCATTCAGTAACCTCAAGTATTTTGATTATCCCATATGTATATCTGTAGATGGCTGTGATGGTGATGGTTATCACAAGAGTAAAACGAAACGCGTGCGGACCACATTCACCGAGGAGCAATTGCAAGTGCTGCAGGCCAACTTTCAGATTGACAGTAATCCGGATGGCCAGGATTTGGAGCGGATTGCATCGGTGACCGGTCTGAGCAAGCGTGTGACGCAAGTTTGGTTTCAGAATTCGCGGGCGCGACAGAAAAAACACATACATGCTGGTAAGAATAAAAGTAAGTAGTGGATTAGTGCAGCATGCCCCTTGTGCCCCAAAACACCTAGACTCAAGTATATCTTGTGTATGCCCGTGTAGTTGTAGTTCTAAGTAGTGCCACTTATAAGTACTTATATATTCACACACATATATATATATATATATATATAATTCTACCCAGTTGCTAATCAAGTTTTATTTTGTTCGTTTCTCTGTTCTGTTTCGACAAACGATTTCTGATTGCAGTGCGCGAACCGGAAGGAAGCTCATTTGCCCGTCATATTAACCTGCAGTTAACGTACTCATTTCAGAATAACACACAGAATCAAATGCATATGAATGGCACCAAAGGTGCTCTCTATCCAGCGCATGGTGAGCCCAAATAGAAACAAAAAAAAAATATTATCTCAACTTCAACTAATCAAAAATATTTGCATTATTTATTTTTGTTTTTTTTTTAGAATCCTCGATGGATGAGCTGTCGCAAGACTCGAGTGTTCACTGTATGCCCAGCGAGGTGTGACTGCAGCAGTCCTCGCCAGCGCATGCTCATCGCTGATCATCAATGATCCTTATCTAAAGCAATGAAGCCAATCGCTGGCAGCTTGGGGGCTGCAACATGGGCAACAAAACAAAAGCAAAAAAAAAAAACACACACAAAAAATGCAAAAGAAAAAACGTCCTTTCCTAGTCAAAATTTTATGTAAAGCGCAAGGCTCATATGAAATGAAAAAAAAAAACAACATAAAACTAAAATGAAATCGAAATCGAGAAGCAAAACTGAAGTACAGTGAAAAAGTCGTTAAAGTACGAAAAAAAAAATGTGTATTTGAAGTCCATCAACTACTGAGACTACAGCTGCAGATGCTTTGAGCATCGGGAAAACTCAAAACCCAGTCCAAAATAGAGTCGGCAAACATTCCAACACACACACACACACACACACATCTCAGAATATATATATATATATATACACACACACAGAGACACAAATACATTCCTGCATAGCCTATAAAAACCTAAGCTTAGTTTAGTTAATTTAATTTAAATGAAATTTAAATTTAATTTAGTTTAATGCCTAATTGTTAAGTGTTTTTTGCATCTATGAATGTAAATCTCGATTTAACTATATCTATTTCCATATCTCTGGTTCGCTTCAACCTTTGATTTAGTTGTTAGTTAATAAAAAAAAAAAAAAAAAAACAGAACGAGTAAAACTGCAGCTGCTTGCCAAGGCTTTTGTAAAATATATTTATATCATGAGAAATGTTGTTATTTGTTTATTTTCATTGTTTTTTAAATGTATAAAAGAATACCTACACACACATATATATACATATACATATATACATATGTAATTGGCCAGGCATTTTGTATATAGTTATAATAGAGGAAATTGATAAGCAAAAGCAAAACAAAAAATTGATTAAATGAAAGTAAACATTTAGTTAACACAAATTATAAACAACTACAATTAATGATGAATCGAAATCAATTAAAATGCAAAAAAAAACAATACTTTTTAAAAACAATTTACAAATGTGTTTTCAATTTAGAGGGGTTGGGAAATGGGATATTTTCAGGGGATAAGAAATACTATTGATGCCAGTTTTTGAAATGGCTGATACTTTCCCGAACTTGGCTGAGAGTGCTTTTGGAAAAGAAACATTTTACAATTGGGATAGTTAACTTAGACTTTATTCCTAAAGACTGTTAACTGGAATTCTATAGGCCAAGTAATTTATAGGTAAGTTTGCTGTTATCACGTTCTTATCCACTCATTAATAGATCAAATATTTGGATTAGATGGCTTGTGAAGATTGTATTCAACATAGTCCAAGGCAAGCAATTGGATGCTAATGTGTCACTTGCCAATGCCAACTGATCTTTGGCAACACTCGATATCGATTTCCGGTGCAACATCATCACCTGAGCACAGATCTGAAGCTGCAGCTTTGAAGCATCTGCAGCAGACAGTGTGACGACTTTGCAGATGCCATTGCGTAGGGGGGGAGCAGAGGCAGAGAGAGAGAGAGAAGGGCCAATCTGTTGAGTCTTCTCTCGTCGACGCTCTCAAGTTGCCAGTCATGTGGCAGCATTGCTACTCTAGTGTGTGGCACTTCAGGCTCGGGCGTTAAGTGCACAACGCATCGTATTAATTGAATTATAAGCCTAGATTATGCAAAGATTTCCGGCCAACAGCAGCAGCAGCTGGACGGCAATTTGTGTGGATCATCATCATCATCATCTGTGGCGAGTGATTCTCGTTGCGTGACTTGGCATTTAGCCAGGACTGCACTTGTTTGTAATAAATTCGGAACGAAACGCAACGCAAACCTTCGTTTTTTTCCTTTGGTTTTTTTTACTATAACACGTTACAAAAATATCAACAAATCGTCATCATTAATAATGATCACTTCAGGCTACACACACAACACACACACACGCAAGGCTTGCTATCAGTTATTTTTTATTTTTTTATTATTTTTTTGGTGGTTCATTTGTCAAATTTCACCGCGCCTCTGAGATCGACAACAAGATCGAGAGCTCAAGATCTTCAGATCAGATGTTGTTGTTGTTGCTGTTGTTGTTGTTATTTGAGCAAACATTCAACACTTGAGGCCAAGAAGAGATTTCGTGGCAAGCAACAACAACTCAATTCCCAATTCCACTTACCCCTCACCCGTAACATATATATATATATATATATATATACTCCATTCTCAATTCTCCCAATTCCCACTTGCCCGGCAATGAAATTATGAATGATGTGATACTTTTGCCATTGAGATGTTTTCACAGTCGCGGGCGCATGACATGCCCCAGCCATATCTTATTTGCTATATCTTTCTACATCGCATTCGGATACGGTTACGGTTACGGGCACACACGGGAATGGATAAAGCAATGGGTACTCTGGGGTACTCTGGGTACTGAATGCATGAAACGGGTTACCTTGCTGGCTGCCTGGGCTGGTTTATGATCGAATCTTGGATGGTGTTGTTGTTGTTGTTGTTGTTGTTGTTGCTTGTGCTGCCGTGTTTGTGTTATTTCTGCTGGAAATGAGCGATCGCGTGCAATAATTTGTAGAGCTGTTGGACTCGTTCGAGAATGCACAGAATACTGCACTGATAATAAAAAATTATCTCGAGTTTTAAGGGTGCCATGTGAAATCTCTTTTTGCCTTAATCGATCATACTAAAAATATTTCAAATAATATATACAAATTCTTAAGTATTCAAATATTGAATTTATAGATTTTTCTAAAATATTTTACTTAGCTTTTTCTTCAAGTGTATTCTGGAAGTGGTATTGAAGTTCAATTCCCTGTGGCTGTGGCTGCTGCACATGCTGCACATCATTTTTCAAAATCATTCAAACACTTGTTAAATATTTTCTTAACCGATTGATGATGATTGTGACTTGGTATCAATGCTCTGCTCTG
This sequence comes from Drosophila demipolita, assembly GCA_035042405.1. Taxonomy (NCBI): domain Eukaryota; kingdom Metazoa; phylum Arthropoda; class Insecta; order Diptera; family Drosophilidae; genus Drosophila; species Drosophila demipolita. The sequence continues at coordinate 1,570,645 of JAWNLI010000067.1, read as the reverse complement.
CGCTGACACTGTCCACACACAGCGACATACCGACAGATCGACAGATGGACAGATCGACAGATGGACATATTCATCCTGCCACTCTTCCACTCAACACACTCACAGTTGCGGCAACAAACTTATTTGTGTTTATCAATAGATTCATATATATATATATATATATATATATATGAGCAGTGCCAAAGATTCGAATCCCCACAGCTCTCAGGCATTGACTTATTACGATTTGTTGGCCTTTTCACGTCGCTGAAATTAATTGATATCCGTGGTATGCGTATTGTTATTGCTGTTGCTGTTGCTGTTGATGTTGATGTTGATGTTGCTGTTGGTGTTGCTGTTGATGTTGCTGTTCATGCACGCCTGGAATCGTGAAACGCCACAATGTCTGCACTTTTGTTGATGCGGATGAGCCGCTGACATGCGGCCACTTTTTGGCATTGATGATCGATTACAGAATCGGGCCTACTTCTTCGCCGCCGCCAGCTCCTCCAGCCAAAAAACGGGGTCAAGTGTGAGAGGCGACTGCGTTGCCAATAGTGATGATGATGATGATGATGACGATGATGATGATTGGATATGCAAATTCCTGCTACACTCTTTCGCCATCTGCATGCATAAGCATTGTAATTTCTGACTATTGGTTCCATCAACGCATCGCAGCATCCCCCGTCCCTTCTTAACGCAAACAAAAGACAAGCTTTCAACACTTTTTGAGGACCAACCTCAGTGCTTGATGTGAATCGGTCTTGGTGCCGGAGACCTCCATCAAATGCTTTGGGCTCCCTCTGTGCGTGTGAGTCATGCCGCCTGGCATTTTAATTGATTTTGTCCGAATAATCTTAGCTGGTTGTTGTTGTTGTTGTTGTTGTTGTTGCTGTGCCTGCTCCCAAATGCCGCATAACTCACTGGCACACGTCCTGCTCCTGCCAAGCACGTACACAGGCTTCAGCTGCAGCTCTCACCTAGGTTGAGCCAGAGATTGGACATTTATCAGGCAGCCGCGAGTCTTGGGCTCTTTGACTGCGTAGGAGTTTTGTCCGTTGACCACCGAGTTAAGTATCAGCCTGTGTGTGTATTTGTGTATGTGTATGTGTGTGTGTGTGTGTGTGTATGCGTTTTTGATTATGCCAAGGTGTGTGTGCGTGCCATCATTGGGCGTTGGAGCACGTAAAAATGTAACACCAACTGCGAAACGGCCAACTCACGCAGCAGCGCTGTCTATTTAGCTATTTTATAGCCAACAATTAGCTGTAGTCTTTATACGAGTTAAATTGAATTTATTTATAATAATAGGAAATGGCTTGCAATGTCTTTTAAATAAGTAAATATCTCTGCTTTCTTGCTCTTTCTCAAGTTGCTTAAAAGTTTTAAGAGAATTTCAAATTTCGACAAAATATACAATTTTCAGCTTTTTAGTTGCCAGATAAAGCCAGATAGGTAAGACTTGTTATTTAATCATATATTATAAATATTAAAAAACGAACAAGTTTTTCTTGAAATTTTTTTTGGTAATAACAATAAATTTTTAAAATAAATGTTCATTACTTTTAAAATATTAAAAATAGCTTTAAACACTTTTTAGGCAGTTCATCAAGAGGATATTTAGCCAGATTGCTGGTGGGCAGCAGCAGCAGCAGCAACACTGCCCGGTATTTTCCGTTGTCGAAAGTTGTGGCGCAGTGCTCCATGCACCATCCCTCAAAGTTTGCTTAACTGTGCGCGCACAGGACACCCAACTGTGGTCGCACAGGCCAACAAGCCAAGCGGTTGCTGCTGCTGCTGCTGCTACTACGGCTGCTGCTGTTGGTGGTGTTTGTGTTGCAGCAGACAAGACAACAACAACAAGAACAGTACATCGACTGACGACGACGACGACAACTTTTGCAGTTCGCCTCAATGTTTGTGCAAGCAACATTCGCATGCAAGTCAGCAAAGTTTGCATTGACACGCAGCAACAGCAGCAGCAACAAGAGCAGCAACAGCAGCAACAGCAGCCGAGACGCATTTGCATAAAGCAGCAGCAGCAGCTGAGGGGGGCTATCTGAGTGAAGAGGCATTTGGAGGCTTCACCGTTGCTCTGCTGGTGTCATGGTGCCAAAAAAAAAGAAGCAGAAGACCAGACAAACGCAAAGTGCACAGCATGGCAAATAGTAGCAGCAGCAGCAGCAGCAGCAACCATGATGAAGATGGACGTATTGCTGGTGGCTTCACATCAACAGCTACAGCGGCAACAACTGCGGCATCAGAAGCAGCAACAGCAACAGCAACAACAACCCCATTAGGCCGCACATAAACTGCATGCAACTGGGCAGTGCTCCTGTGGCGTGGTCATGTTGCTATTGCTACCGAGCTGAGCGGCTGACTTATGGCAATTGCCAATGCAACATTTGTTGCCAGTTGCCAGTTGCTGTTGCTGTTGCCGCTTGCCCATTGGCCGTGTTACCCCCCGCAAACATTTGTTTCAACACGTACGCGCAAATGAGTTTACAAGGTGCGATATTCATGTTGCTGCCGTTGCGATGTTGCTGCTGCTGTTGCCAGTTGCAGTGGCTGCTGTTGTTGCTCGGTTGTTATCCATATTTACTATGCGCTGCATGAGCAACATGTTGCTAAGACAGTTTTTGCTGTTTAAAAACATTTGCCGGCTAATCGTATATTTGCAGTTTTATATTAATAGCGGACCAGCAGCAGCAATATCAACAACAACAACAACAGCAATAAAAACAACAACAGGCGAAAATATAAATGAAGAACTGCGAATGTTGTCGATGTGTTCCCTCATTTCTCATTCACATAGCAGCTGCTGCCGCTTTTTATAATTTTAATTAACGCATTCGTCGATGTTGTTGTTGCTGTTGTTGCTGCTGCTGTTGCGACTGTTGTCGCCTGCTTGCTGCTGTTTCTGTTGATGTTGTTGTCGTCTTTTTTGCGCAACATGCTAAAAGGTGTTAATTGGCGAAATTTCCATGTAGAGCCTAACCAAAAAGAAACAGAACCCAGCGGTCGTTGTCGCCTCGAGCGTTGTCAACAAGATTTGCTTTATTAGCCACTTTCGGGTGGTGGCTGCATATCCGCCAGCAACATGCCACACAGCAGCAACAGCAACAGCAACAGCAGCAGCAGCAGCAGCAGCAACATGAACTTGTGCTTTGTTTCACTTTTGCTTTAATGAGTCTCTTCTGAACTGCTTGTAGTTGCATACATATGCCACAGTTTGTTGCAAGAGTAAATATTTTCATGGTTTAATTTCATAAATTATGGCAATTTCTTTTTTTTTTTATTTTCATTATTTTTTTTTTTCGTGTGCTACCTCGCTGACGTTGATCATTGAAATCCCTAAGTTATCGCCGGACTATTCACAGTGCTGTCCCCGGCTGAGTGCTGCATAAATGAATTATGCTCGCCACAGCAAATCAACTTAAAGTGTTGCACAGCTACAACTCGAGACAGGGCAACAACTGTGCAAAAAGCTCCTAAATTTTACTTAAGAACATGTGCGTTCAACGCCATCAATGGGCGGCTGCCATTGCCGCAGTGCAGCAAACAACCGGAGCAACAACAACAACACAACAACAGCAACAACAACAATAGTAGCAACAACCGAGTGGACAACAACACACTTCTCCAGATGATGACGATAATGATGATAATCATTAACACCTTTTGCCGCACAGAGAGCGAGAGGCACACAGCGGCAGCAGCAACAATACGCCCAACAACATTCAACTGCCAACCCAAAAGCAACAGCAACAACAACACAACAACAACAATTGCAACACAATATATATGAAAATAATTCAAAATGAAATTTGCTTTATGATGCGCAACCGGGCGACGTTCCTACGCACAGTGTTACGAAATACTCTGCAAATTGCAAATGTTGCTTAATTCTATAATTAAAAATTAATCCAGCTTTTCTAGTTATGAATTTAAAAAAACTTCTTTGATTTTAAAGCTGCTTTTAGGTTATTTTAAATTCACCTGTTTCACGTTGCGCATAATTTATGAGCCAGTTTTTAATGGATTTTGGATTTATTGCATTTTATACAAAAGCCATAAAATATTTTATGCATAGCTTGCCAAAATGAATAACAGAAACGTTCATAAATTAAATGATTTACAAATTTGATAGCGAACAAAAATATATCATTCAAAAAGTTACTGAGAAAATTAAAATGTGATCTAAAATGTGATTAGAAGTTGTATTGTTGATTTATTTGTTTTTATTTTATATTTCCAAGAAATGTTGAAGTTTATATTTGTATTATTAATTTTTCAGTGATTCAACTTTTTATTAATGAAATTCAACTTGTTCAATTTTGTTTTTGAGAAATATAACAACACAATTAGCATAAATGTGTAGCATCTTCCATTTTATTATATCAAATAGATATAAAGAAATTTTTTTACTATTCATATTATGTTTATATTATCAAAACTGATTCGTATCGTTTTTGCCACACTGTGCGGCTGACTATCTGCGTTGATATGAAATATGTGCTGGTCGGCAGGCAGCGGAGATTTATCGAGCGCGAAATGTAATACGCGAGCAACGTCCAGGCCAGTTCAGCTTAGCATGACTTGAGTTTGAGTTTAGTTGAGTCCAGACCAAAAATCCAGTTGTCGGCTTGTCCAGCTGTCCGTCTGCTCAGGCTGCTCCGATCAGCGGCCACCGTTTTGGCCGCCACTTTGAATTGGCTTAAGCGATGCCGCCGCCGCCGTCGCCGCTGCCGCTGCCGCCGTTTGCTGTTTGCCACAACTGGCACTGCCACCGTGCGGCGACCGCCGGTTCTGGCAGCGATTCGGCTCGCTTATAAAGTGCATCCTGCTGGGCGCACTCGCAAACGGAGCTGCTGCCTCTGTGCCAGGGACAACGACTGGACATTAACTAATGCATGCATTTATATATACATTTTTACTCTTTCTTTTATCTTTTTTGTTGCTTGCGGTCCACAGTGGGGCCAGTGGAACGTTGCCACAACGTTGGCAGATGCCGGCATCTGGGGTGCTCCAATAACTCATGGTGACACTATTAAAGCGACGATTTGTAGCCGCGCATAAAATAAATGCGGATTAGACTTTATAAAGGACAAAATGCTCATGACTGAATTTATGCTCGACAGCTATTCAAGTGTGGGCGTGGCACGCCTCCAACAAACCCCTCCCCTCTCCAAATCCGTGGACAGACAATGTTTCGTTTGGACGTATGGCTTCAATTAATTGCGATTTCAAAATCGTTGCATGTACACGAATGTTATCAAAATCAGTTGAGTAAATAAAGCAAACCAAACCAAACCAAACCAAGCTCAACTTCAATCCACTCCACTCCACTACACTCCACTCAAATCAACCCAACTCGATTCGACTCCAACTCGTCGCAAAAATAACAAACGTGACAAATTTTGTGAATTCAACTGTGTAAAAAGCGACAGCGAAGCATAACAAAAACTTTTGATGCAACCAAAAACTTTCGACAAGCACTAAGTACGAGCCGAGCTGAGCTGTGAGCTGAGGGCGGCCGGTGGCTGTGGGCGTGGCAGTTAAAAACTAAAACAGACAACTTGACTAGGCGTCGTCGGCCCATGTGAGTGGGCGTGGCACACTCGGGCAATCTGAAGCCCTTCTATTTGCCATGCAAACAAACATTCTTCTTCTGGCGCAAAAACAAAAAAAACAATTGGATTATAAAATTCAACAAAGTTGCAACACGGTGGTATACAAATGCTACAAATCGCAGCCCGCATCCAAGTCGCAGCTGCCTGTTTGGCAGAACCCGTGGCAAAATGTGACAAAGAAAACGACATTTGTTGAGGAAAAGTGTTGTGTTTTGTTGTGTTTTGTTGTGGGTGCGAAAACAATTCCCAAAACATTTTCATTTTGCTTAAGCGGGCAACGCGCGAATCTTGACAAGTCCATTGGAAACTTAACACCAAAGTTGACAATGCTTGACAAATTGTCGAGGAGTGGAAAAGGAGAAGGTGACATATCCAATTCTATTAAGATTTGATGTCTAATTCCAGATTTGATTTAGATTTCAGTTCATCTATCGCGAAAAACTGCACGGAGAATTGCAAAAAGCAGGAAGAAAATAAATAGTTGGTAAAATGCCAAAGAAACTAAAATGTGCATTAAATAATTTGAAAACTTAAAGATCTTTTATTTTTACTACTAATAAATATTCAAATAATTACAAATATGTGATAAAGTTCACTTTTTTTTAACACACTTCGAGTTTAATGTTTTTTCTGCGATATAATATACAATTAGTGAGATAATGTGGCAATGTTGGATAAATCATAAAATTGCTTATGTTTTAATAAATAAATAATTTTTTAAATTATTTTCCTAACGACTTTACTAATAATATAAACATATATTTTTTAAATACAAATTTTTACAAGCGATAAAAATTAATTTAATAACTTTTGTCATAAATATTACAACATAAAATAAATAATAATTTTTAATTATCATTGTAAAATATATATATATTAAATTATGATTGTAAAATATATATATATTAAATTTAAATAAACATGTTGATCAGCAATAAAAAAAACATTATTATTATTATATTATTTACAATTATGTCTCGAACAGTTCGGGATGTAAATAAAAGATTCTTAATTGCTCATCAAGGTGTTGGGTAAATATGCCATTGCTTTTCGAATGCGATACGACAATTGAGATTTGGACCCTGGACGCTCAGCAAGGGCCAACCGAAAAGGGCCAATCCCTTGAGCCGACTTGGCTGGCATAGCATATAATGAGGGTCAAAACGCGTGTAAATGCAATGCAAATGTATGTTAAAGTGATTAGCAGCCTTCAAAGAGCGATGGCCATGACGCAACTTGACGGAATCTGTTGAAATACACCAGAGGCTTCATCAAATGACTGAACTGAACACCCCCTCCTCCCTTTCACACCCCTTGCAAAACACACCCACTGCTAAATCCCCGCACAGCAGCCGGCAATAAAAACAGTTACAGAAACAAATAAAAAAGGCAGCAGCAGCAGGAGCAGGAGCAGCAGCAGTAGCAGGAGCAGGAGCAGCAGCAGGAGCAGGAGCAGAGCAAGAAATCATGACGGCAACTATTTGGATGGGTGATGAACTTCGCATTCGACACTTCATTGAAGTTGACAGATGTGGGCTGGTCGAGGTGTGGGCTTTGAATCCTGCAATTCGCACCCCCGACAACAACAACAACAACAAACCCAAACAAAAACACAACCAGCGGCTGGATGGGTGGAGGGTGAGGGGGAAGGGATAAACGTGTGCTGTGAGAGCATTGTGCGAATGAATTTTTGTATTTATGCGAGCGATGCGAAGGAAACATTTACAAATGAAGTTGTAATCGGAAGTTGTTCGTTTGCAGCGCGCTGCCGGTCTCACCCCCCCCCCCCCCCCCACACACAATCCACCGCTCTACCATCCACAATAAATTGAGCGACAATTGTACAAATTGTCAAGGCGGAAACGCTGCCAGGGATAGTTCCAACAGTTCAACAGTTCAGCAGTTCGTCGAGCGATTTTTGTCCAGCGTGCGGGCTGGCTACTGGATGGCTGGATGGATTAGAGTTGATGGGACTAGAAAAGGGGTGCCACTTGGATTGCTGATCCCGCTTCCTGCATGTCTGTGGATATATACATATGTTCACTTTGTGCTCTGATCCTTTTTTGGCCGCAAATATTTGTTTTTAATAGTCGTTTGTGAATGCAAATAGGATTTCCCGTTTTTGGGTTTGTCGATTTTCGTTTCTATCTGCGATTTTCATTTGACAGTTGAATTGTTTTGTCATGCCAGCAAAAATAATAACACTTGTTCGGAGCAACCTGGCCCCGGCTCTGTTTGTCCAACTGATTAGCCAGTTAGTTGCCCAATTTGACATATGTTGAGATTGCCGATTGCCTCCCGACTAAGTATCGCCCGAAACACAGATCCCAACGCCAACCATTCGACAAACTCTTAATAAAGTTGTTGTTGTTGCTGCGAGTTGTTGTTGTTGTTATTGCGGCTTCCTCTTTTACCTGCAAACGATCTGGCCAACGATCCACGGCAGGAACTGCTAAAGACTTTTGCGTGTTAGCACACTCAGAGAAATATTTGGCATAGAATTGAAATCATTGAACTGCAACTAGAAATTCTAATCATAATTTTAGTATACTCCAATTTTGTGTTGTGTTAACTTTTGAGCCAGAACTATATAATTTTTTCTGTATTTTGCTGCATTTATTTTTTCGAGTGCAGTTTGTCCAGGTTGTCTTATCTACAAAATTGATCGTTTTGAAAACGCTCAAAATGTGATGTGGTGGCATTTTCAACTTGTCTGCGTCTTAATATTTTTACTTTCTTTATGGCAACGCAATAGTCGAAGAACTGGTTCACAGTTGGTGGTTGGTGGTTGCCACTTGGCTGCTGGCTGTTGGCTGTTGCCAGTTTGGTTGGGGGCCAAGTGGATTGGATCTCTTACGTTTGGCTGCTGCGTGCTGCTGCGTGCTGCTGTTGTTGTAATCGTGTCGTGTCCATTTCGATTATCACCAAAGTGAGTAATTTAATACCAATTTGGCTGTGCCGTGCGGCATTCGGCTTGAGAGAGATATGCGCACTTCAAATGTCAAATGTGAGCAACAGATGCACAGATCGCTTTTAGGCTCCTACTTTGAATGTCTGAGAATCGAGAACTGTCTCTCGAGCACTCTCAGCACTCAGCAGTCGGCCGCTTGATGTAAGCGGAAAATTTTATCGATCATTGGGCATTTAACTGGAATTTTAGATAACCAATGCACAGCGGTGTCGATCTGGTAGCTGCCAAGACAGCTGCAGGACTAGCTGACTGCTGACCAGGTGATTACTTTGAGCTAGTGGCTGTTGGACTGTGACAATTTACATGACGCACCGAGAGATAGCAGCAGAGGAGCGGGTGAGCACCAAGAAGTTGGCCATAATTCCGATCGGATTGATTCATAAATATTGTTTAATTAATCGAAATAATAAGATTATATAAAACTACACAGGAAATGCCATCAATAAAGACTATTATTGTTATAGATACTGGACTTAGAGTACTGTCAAAGTTGCTGGAAAGGATCCACCAAAACTATACCAAAACTGGATATATTTTCCAGTTGTATTTTTTGTATTTGAGAAAATTGTCTTTTAAAAATTCGTGTTTTCTTATGCAATCCCTATTCCATTATTTTAATATCACTTGCTAAAGATTATTCGGCTTTTAAGTGGTCATAAAATGGGAATAACAAAAAATATCATGCGCCATGGTGCCACAGACAAGAAGAAGAAGAAGAAGAAGAAGAAGAAGCAGTTTCAAAACTATTGGTGATGAATACATTTCCCACGTTTTCAGAGGCGGCGATTTCAGTTTTAATTTATTCAGAAGAAATCTGGCAAACATCGAACCATCGAACGGGAAACCGAAAAACCAGCCAAGCCAAGCTGATGGAGACTACGAACTACGACGGAGACTGACTATCTTGGATGTGCCCTGGCCGGTCATCGGGTTACATTCTTTTGTCGGAAATTTATGACTGTCCGGAGCGATGCCGTCGGCCAACTACTGTGGAAGCAAATGGAATCGATGGAAACGGTGGAAACGGTGGAAAATGCACGTGTGTTAAACAGCATTTAATGGCTCATTTCGGGCCGATTTCTTTTGCTTGCATATGGCCAAGATGGAAAAGATTTTCGATGTGTTTTTTTTTTTTGATTTTTTTTGACTTCCTAGCGATGCAAGTTGGGGGCTGCCTTTTAGCGGAAAAGCTGTAAAACTTGTTGAAATGCTTGTAAGCATCGTAAAATGTGTGCACTGTGAAGAGTCTATTACGAGGCACCACGATGCCATATCGCTGATAACCCGGACTCCGGACTACGACTGACTTTGTGTGTGGTGTGGGGTGTATTAACGGCATTCGCAAGGTGCCGTCTATTTGTTGGCCCAGAGACGCCGCATGACTACTGGAAAATTGGCGTTGGCAAAGAGTGGCCATTAAATTTTGCAAATGACTGTTGTTGCCACACATTGTTGCCACACTTTCAGAACTATAACCATTCTTTTCAGATTTGCATGCGTCCACTTAAAGCGGGTGCCAATTGCCAAAAAAAAAAAAAACACGACTCGTAAAACATTCAATTATTGGACAGCCTTTTGCTCATTGCTAATTGCTGGTTATAAATAAGGCGGAGACGTGAAGTTGCAACTGAACATTTTTAATAGAATTCTTATTCAGTTTATTTATATATTTAAAAGATACATAATAGTCAACTAATATCAATAATAAATCTGGTGTGCATTTCGACAAAATTGTCAAAAATAATTGAATTGAACATAATTATACGACTTGATCAGGTTTAGTTAAGTGCCTGAAACTTATGCAATCTATATATCATATATTTGTCTACAAGTTATTAGCCATGTCAATTGATTTGGCAATGCCATAAATTCAGTTTCTATTTTCTTGGCAATAACTTACTGTCAGACTTGTGGCACGTGTCGTTTGATTTGGGCACCACAGTCAAAGATTGGACAGGGTAAAAAACATTTTGTTCTTTGTGTGTGGAGCCAATAAAAAATTATTATTTATATGCAAAATAAATTTTGCTTTGTCTGTCAAACTTGACAGCAAAACATCATATTTCCAATCTGCAAAAAATAAATGTTAAAGTATTGAAACTAAAAGGATTATTAATTATGTTTGACTTATAGATTTTCTAACAGAAAATACAAAAAAAAAAAAAAAATAAAGAAATTTGTTTTAATTTAATATATAGAGCTATAAAAAGAGTCTATGAATATATATTTAATAATTTATATTTTTAGTATTCAAGATGCCGTCTGCTTTTCCTGTTGCGTTGCTCAACAGCGGCGTTATCAAAATTCATAAACGATTAAACATTTAAAAGCCCATAAGGAATTTTCATAAAAAAGCGATTTAACTTTGTTGACGGGGACCGCATTGTCTGATCGCTGTGATGGGGGTATCTAAAATTAATAATATGCAATATACCATAAATACATATATGTATGTGTGTGTGTGTGTGTGTGTGTGTCTATGGAAACTTGTGTAAGACAATAAAACACAATAGAAATTTTGTTTAACGCAAAAGCCACAAAATGATAATTGTATTTGTAAAAGACGATGAAGGGAAATTATGAGCGCGAACGAAGTTTAAACAGCAACAATTAATCAAACTTGCCACTCGCTCAGAATAGAGAGGGGGGATTCTGATAACTCTATTATGCGTAGCCCACAACAACAACAACAACATTAAATGATTGGGGACATTTTTAGTAGCGACTAGCAGCGATTTACAAGCGTTTATCATTTTGGTTGCGTTTTTGTTGGGCTCAATTTCAGTTCAGTTTTGTAGATAAATGCGATTAGAAGTCTTCTTCTTCTTCTTCTTCTAGTTTTTTTTTTTTTGTTTTCCAGCTGAATAATTTATTTGAATTTTTGTGATCTGTCAACAGGTTGGTTATTTCGGTTTATAGTTACCTGATCCGGTGACTTTCCCATAACTGTGGCTGCCAAAGGGTTGTTTTATCTGGCCAGCGTCATCGTCGTCATCATCATCGTGGGCATAAATTAACTTGTTGTGCGGCTCATGGGAAAAATCTATTGATGCCTATCGCGCCTTTATCTATATTCTAGTATAGACTTTTGGTTCTTTGTAACAGACCACAATCCGGGGCCAGAAATCCAGCTAAAAACATACACACATTGATCCAGTAGTTGGGGCAACTGCGTCGTAATTACCGGATTAAGGACACGTGCCGTTGACTTCCCATTGACTTGACGCCCTCGTTGCACTTGGCGTTCCATTTTTACCATCATCCTTTGTTTGAATGCATAAGCCGCGTGCGAGTCCATCAGCAGACTATGTTAACAAGCTGGCAGCAGTTCCTCTGATTTAATCATAACTATTCGCTATCTAAGGCGTCTCAGTGCGAATACAATTTGTCAATGTTGTCGCGAGCGCATTAAGAATCAATCAAATGAAATTAACAAGTTAACAATGAGCAACGAATTTAACAAATACTCTCCAACCCCCACGTCTCTCTCGCATACACCCCTACTGTGGGAAGCACCCCGAGCGACGAATCCAAGTGGAACTGAAAAAAACTGGACTAGCGCTCATTCATTGTGCAATTATTGGACAATAAGAATCGCCTTCGAGTCAACGACAAATCGCCAGAGGGTCCTTGAAAACGTAACGCCAACAAAAGGACATATTTAGATACCTTTTGGGGTAAGTTGTAAGTCGAGTTTTTTAAATGAAAATAATTAAACTTAACAATTTACACACATAAAACATAAAATTTTTGGCAGCAGCAATTTGCGTTTAATTTTATGAAATTCACGCCTTTTCGTAGATATATAAATTTTTTGTTTTGGTGGCTCTTCAATATGTTGCTGCTCCAGTTTTATGGCCTATGGTCTAGACATTAATAGCTACAATATATTTCATGTCTAAAACAAGGCTACGAAAAAACAAAGAATAGAGTCACTAAAAATCTATAGATAAAGCTTATGGAGTGCCTATTAAATCTATAATTCGATTCGTTTGATAAGAGTTTATACACCTGGAACACATAAAATCGCTTTATTCTTTGGAACTTCATTTTTTTTTTTTAATTGATTTACCAGACGACTCAAATAGTTTTTTAATTGATTTTCAATAGTATAGCAGAAAGTGTTGAAATGAGGAACAAGGTCGCGAAAGGGGGGCGGGGGAGGAGGAGGAGATGTAGGCAGTTCAGAAATATTTTTGTTAGACATTAAAATTGGAGCTGAACCAGTTTTATGCGTTTTTAATGTGCTGGAAAATAATGGCTCTGGAAAAGAAACGCAACAATTTATGCACGACATAATTTTTTGGAGAGCATTTGAAAAACAAGTCATAAAGATCAACAAAAGTGTCAAGTGGTTTTTAATAGTTGAATAGCTAAAAGTTGGTTTTTTTTTGTTTTTGGCTTAAATGTTTATGCAGCACGTTCCAAAAATGCGGTTTCTTAAACACAGTTAATACGACTAATTGACTAACCGACGGTAAAAAAAAAAACACTTAGGAATATTTTAATTTAATCAGATTATGTAATCTTAAATGCTTAAACTTAAATTTCAATATTTTGGGTATCTAAGAGAAAGTTGCAGAAATTAGATTAAGGAAAATTTATGTTTGATTTGCTTTTCAATAAAACTGCGATAAACATAATAGTAAATTTATATTTATTTTTTAAAGCAAGCTGTGACAAAGCGTTTCATAATTAAAGTTAATTTCTTAATTTCTTGCAGCTTTTATAAAATTAATATTTGATTTAGAAAATGCCAGCTTTTAAAGTCAAATAAAAAAAAAACAGAATCATAATTTAAACGCAGCAAGAGATCAATTTAAAAAATTTACAAACTTAAACTATAAATCAGAAAGATTTTTACATATATTTTCAAATGTAAAAGTTAATCGTCTTTGCTTAAATTTCATTTTTGCTTTAGTTTTTTCAACGCCTACAAAAGTTGCTGTTGCTGTTGCTGATGTGGGAGTTGCTGTTGTGCTTGTTGCTGTTGTACTTGCAGTTGTTGCTGGCGTTGACTTTTGTTATTGTCCACTTTGTGTGCATCTCTGTATGTGTGTAGGTGTGTGTGTGGGTGTATGTCTGTGTGTTTGTTTCACTTTGTGTTACACCAAAAATGCGCCGCAAAGCCAAACGAGAGCAGTTGCAAGCGCCAATGCAAAGTGCAACAGCAGCAACAACAACAACAACAACAGCAACAACAAACTGCAGCCATTGCACTTTGCATAATGGCTTACACACACAAACACACACACACACACGTGTGTGTGGTATGCAGCCATTTTGTGCCTGTATTTAAATCGACATGCTCAATGTATATGTGTGTATCTGTGTGTGTTTGTATATCATTACTTATCAGATACTTATTATGAGCACACGATATCGTATATTTTGGGATGCGAGTGTGTGCATGCGTGTGTGTCCATGTGTGTGTCACATCTGTGTGTTTGGTAAATATGCAAATGAGCCTGTTTGTTGCCACTACTGTTTGCCATTGTTGTTGTTGCTGCTGCTGCTGCTGATGCTGCTGCTCCTCTTATTGTTGTCGTTGTTGTCGTGCGTTGATTATTGTTGTTATCGTTGCCATTGCTGTCCGTCGGTTGGTCGGTTGTTTTCGTAGTTGTTATTGTCGGCACCACCAACGACAAGCCAGCAAACATTTGATTATGATACGAAATCGATATAATTTAAGCGATGCCAAAACCAGAGAAACGGAAGCGCACAGTTTGCAATGAGGCTCCAATCGAGCGTCGATGCCAATGCCCCGTGCCCCTTGCCCCTTGCCCATTGCCACTTGCCACATGTCGATCCATGCCCCGCGCGTTTGTTGACTTTTCAAAAAAGAAAAACTCTTTGGCCAAAGTCAAACGTCAACTTTGCCTACCTTTTCTGCAGCAGCAGTTGACTTTTTGCCTTTTTATGATGCACTGCAGCCACAGCTACTGCTACAACTACAGCTGCTGCCACATATATTCCATTCATCCCATTCATCATACAACCATCCTCCGCCCCATTGCGCCCCAGTTGGCGGCTTCCGCACACATCGCGTGTTGGGAGCCCGGCGCACATTTTAACGCCTTTTTAAGTTTTGCCGCCAAACAAGTGCAATTCTCACCAGCAACAAGAAGCAGCAGCACCAGCAGCAGCAGCAGCAGTTATAACAACTTCATCAACAGCAACAATTGCAGATACACGAAAACTAATTACAGATTCTAATCGCGTCATATTTTTTACTTCAGTTAGTTGTGTTCCGTGTGCGAGTCCCATCAATATTGATGTTAGCAGCGGCAGCAATTCTCTTACCTTTTTTTGCATCGGGCCCTTTCTTTATGGCCAAAGCTCGGCATATATACCCATATTTCTTCACCTTCTTTCTGTGGGCCGCTGCTATTTGTTATTCGTATTATTTATGTTTGTTTTACGTTTTGTCCGCACGTTTTAGCGCTATTTTTGTTGACTAGTGTAACGGAAATGGTTGTAGACGCGGAAGTGAATTGTTAGGCGCCTTCCACTAAGCTCAAGATGAATGGCCAAGTGAAAGATGTGCGAAAGGGCAACAGAAGCTGCAAATGGCAAAGTAGAAAAGTCTATGGAATCTCAAGCACAGCATTGCTGCAGCTCCTCAACATGGAGTCATCTACTAGGTGAGTATTGTTACAGCTGGGCAGCAAACGTGGAGCACAGGAAACATGAGTGAAAAGTTGGGGAATGTGACAAATACGAACTATGTCTAATATGGCATTTGAAAGGAACTTTCTATGCATCGGAAAGGAGTACTTGGGACATCCTGAGCTATAATATCCGGACTTCAGTTCTGCGCTAGGCATTCAATATTCAATTGAAAAAATTACCAAGAAATTGCTGGAGAAATTTAAAGGTAAAGAATTAAATTTAAAATAATTTAAGCCACGATTAAATCTAAAATAATTTACTATTCAATAAATAAACATAAATTTCTCAAATAGGAAAATTGTATGATTGATTTTAGATTTAAGATAAAATCATATTTTTGGACAATTAAAGTATTAGCTATTAATTATTAAATGTGTTACACACCTAATTCAAGTTAACTAAGAACGGTATTGCCGGCGCATAAATTCGTATTTGCAATTCTCATTGTACAATTTCAAAAATTGGCCTTGCCTTCCGGCTAGCTGAAATTCCGAGAAATTCCTGCACAGGCCAAAGCCGTACAGCGAACAAAATGAGAAGAGCAAAACTCATAACTCAAAACGGCAAGCGGCAAGCGGCAGCCAACAGCTGTTTTTTTTTTATGTCGTTTGCCTTACTGAGCAGCAGCTGAAATTGTATGCACAGAAACACCCTGTAAGGCACACACACACAAACACGAGCACGCTGAGAGACAGGCAAGCGTGACGCGTGGCTGGCATTTTGGGCAACGCCCACTTTTTGAGTGAGTTTTCTGCGACGCTGCGCTCTCTTTCTTTTGAGTCGTATTTTTGTGAGTGTGAATTTGCAGTGCGCAAACGCAGTGTATAAAAACAAAGAAATAAAACAAAAAGAAAAAAAAAGAAAGACTGGCGCACGTTGCTTGTCATAAAAGAAGCAAAAACAACGGCAACAACAACAACAAAAACAACAAGAAGGGCAGCAGCAACGACAACAAGCGATGTTCTTTTTTATGGCTTTCAAAACAAAATGGCAACCATGAGCCATGAGCAACAAAACAGCAACAAAAAATAGCTAAAGCTAAACCCAGAAAGCAAAATGTTGAGCTATGTGTCCGACATGCTGCCTGTAAAAGCTGCGATGTTGACGCGCACGTCGCTGTCGCTGCCGCCGTCGACGTCGCAATCGCAGTCGCCATGGCGGACGTTTGTTTAACTTTTCGCATTTTGATGTTCGACAGCTTCAACTTTTCAAGTGCCTGCTCCACACACACACACATATACATATTCTTCACTAATCCCCCCTCTGTCACTCTCTCTCTCTCTCTCTCTCTGGCAGCGTCCCTCTAGCGTCCTGTGCAGAGGCCGTAGAAAATATTTATGCAAGTCAAGCACCGAGCATTTATGAACTGTCAAACATTCTCAACGCAATTCCAATGATTTTGATACTTTAACATTTTCGTAAAATGGCAGCCGACTGGCACACACACACACACATAGATGCACGTGCCGAAAGCGACACACACACACATATTTACTCACATTGGCGTCAAATTGGCGGTGTTAGTGCATATGTGGGTGTTTTCCATGTGGTGAATCTTAAAGTGGAGCGCAGGGAAGCAGACAAAACTGGGCCCAGCAGCAGCAGCAGCAGCAAAATGGTGCCCATTTTCCGAGTTGTGTGGCATAAATGTTGTGCGCGGCGTATGAGCAATTTCAAGTTGTATCTGCGAGCCTTCAATTGACATAGTAAAGAGCTCTGAGGCAACTTTAAAATGTGCGCACACATTTCGCACAGGTGACGCCGATGACCGACAAATCGATTGGGAATTGTAAGTGTGGGTAATAAAATTATCTTGAATTTAACTTGCTGATTTGTGTGCGCTATTTATTAGCTATATGTTGAATATTCCTTTAAATGCGATTCGCACATTTTGCTGGTACATAAATTACATATTTTATTTCTGTTTTATTTTTGTATTTAACAAAAGTATATATATAGATTTAGAAGAATTACATATTTAACTTTAAATTTTTTACATAAAATCTTTAAGCACGTTAAATATTACCCTGTGAATTTTGGAATTTAAGCCGATTTCTTTTTCCAATATTAGAATTAAAGTGTTATTCTTAAAATTATTGATTTTCATACATCATGATGAGTTTTATTTAGTCATTCCATTCCAACATGATAGTTGTAAATCCGGCCTTTCAAAGTTACAATTATCCTTTCATTCCCGGCACAAACCAATTGAATTTCCTAGAAATAGTAACACATGCCTTTTACATCCTACTCTCAGATCATTTTTCTCAGATTCATTTTTCCTTTAAGAGGAGCTACACTGGATCAAACGACACTGGGCCAATGAAGGGCAGCCGTTATAAAGTCAGTTATAAAGTCGGACTTCATTAGAAGTTGGGCGAATTGAATGGTGAGAATAGCCAAATTAAATATTGAGATTCCTAACAAAGCGCCAAGTCAAAAGGTAGCGCCGCCTTTCGGATTCAGCGCAGGCGCTAAGGGCAAGGTGTGAAAATGGTCGAGAAGATTCCCTTGAAATAGTCCAATAATTCTCGCCCTTTAATTGTATTTGTAATTTTCAGGCATTTTACGACGCTTTGAACAATTGGGCGTCAAATTTTAAATCAAATATGGCGCCGCAGTAAAAAAGTTACTTAACATATTTCTCACTTTTTTTTCGGATGTGGAAGGGACATTTAAGGGATTTGAATGCGAGAAACAAAAGGCAGCCGTTGCTCATTTGCATGATGTGTGCGGGGAAAAGTGGGTGGGGGGGGGGTATAGGGATGGAGTGAAGGGACTGGTTCGCCAACACTAACAGGATATAGCAGTGAAGCACCAATAATCCTTTTAATAAATATGATATCGCAAAGGACCAACAAAGCCACAACGGCACCAGCGATGCCTTCCCATCTTTCCGTTCAGCTCCCTCCACCCCCCCATCTGTGTTGGCATCATTTGCATTTTATGCAAATTTCACAGCAGACGAACACATAGCGAAATGTTCCAAAGGATACACAGCCAACAGCAGAGCCAAAAATCCGGAGATAGCAGACAGTTGCCGGTTGCCAGTTGACTGTCGGCAGCTCCTCCACAAAGCGAAAAATGTAAATGGAAAATACTGATGTTTTTTAAAAGCTTCGAAAAATAAACAAACATAAAAATGCGCAAAATCCAAATGGAAATGGAAAATTCACAAAATGCATATTTACTCGTTGTTATAGACGTTGCCTGGAGTGTGGCCATAACGATTGAATATGCCATTGGAGACCCCTTACAAATGTATAATTTATAATAATTTATAATTTAATTTATAATTTATATAATTTTATAGAATTGCTATAAGTAATATAGAGAAATTCAACATATTTAACAGAAAATATTATAAAATTAGCAGTCAACTGAAAATCTCATATTAAATAGAAAATATTATAAAAAAATTATAAATCAGTCAACTAAAATTCTCATATTGCACCAAAAGTTTGTATGCAACTAAAATTATCATAATTTTTAATTATAAATAAAAAACCAAGTTGATTTTAAAGTTAAGCCAAAAAGCAGAGTATTTGAAATTCGCATTTCAAAAAAACTGCTATTTGCTTTGTTTTTGAGTTGTTTGTTGGAAAATATTGTCGAATATTTTTACTTGCGAAGGCACACCGACACATATTAATACACACTCACACATATGCCAATGCAAACACACACACACACACACGATGAAGGAGATGTATAGAAAGATGGCAATAACTTTTTACGCATATTTACATGCAAATTGTTTGCATTAAAATATGCAAAAAGTTTTCTTTTAATTTTTTGCCGCACTTTTTGCAAATATGTCAAAATGAGCTTTGGCTGGCAAATCTGAGAAAAGTTTTCAGTGCACATATTTATCCAGTTTAGCTGTAAAGTTTTGACAGCTTTTCCACCCTTAGACGTTGGCGGGGGGCTGGGGGCGTGGCAATGCCACTTAAATAAAATTACAGCACCCCGCAGTTAGGAACCGACCACCTGCAACTGTAACCGCAATCAAAGGCCATTGATCCTTTTTTGGAAATCCATGCAAATAAGCAAGGTTTTTTTTTTTTTTGTTATCGCCTAATCATTAACAACAATTGCCGCAATTTGCCGCGATGATTATCAGATGCAAACAAATATGCAAAAATTGATAAATTTATGAAAAACCGAAAAAGCAAAAGAGCGTAAAGTTGAAAATAAAACTAAAATCCTTGTCAACTGCTCCGAGTTGAGGGTTGGGCAGGCATTCTCGATTCTGGATTGTGGATTGTGTGCTGCGGGCAGCGGTGCATTAAATTCGATTTGTTAATTTACGAAACCCGCAAAACTATTTGACTAAACGGCGTGGGGTGGGGTGGGGTGGTGACTGTGTTGCCACAGTGGGCGTAACGGGTGCGGGGGCGTGGGCAGATTACGATTGCGGCCAGTCTGCATTGTGGTTGCGTTAGGCCGGAAAGTGGTTGTTAATTTTGTGCAGTTACAAGTTGTTATTATTTATGTGGCAAGTTCTCATGTTTCAATTGCGAGCGACAAAAATATAATTGTGATACATTTCAATTCACTGTTATTTTTTTTTTGCTTTCATTTCTGCTTTTTTTTTTGCCCCAGCAATAACAACAATAAAATCAATTGAAATGTTGGCAAACATGTCAAAATAAATTATATACAGCAAATGTGTGTGCCAGTATGTGTGTAGTGTGTGTAGTGTGTAGTGTGTGTGTGTGTGTGTGGGTTGTTTACCCGTTTGGGTGTTGCTACAGTTTGGGTGTTATGCAAGTGGCAACCACAGAAACCGAATTTTAATTTGCACGCTTGCAGCATTTGTTAGTCAAACTGGTCGAGGTGGTAAGGATGGCAATTCTCACCCCTCCAAACTCGCATTGAGAACTCGAACTCAAACTCAAATCGCAAAATAAACCCCTCGGGATCTAAGCGGCTTACAAAGTGCTCAACGCAGACAGGAAACGACGAACCCAAGCCCAAACCAGAAAAACCCAAACCCAAACCCAAACCGAGGCACAACCCCCGCCCCATTGAGAATTGCGCAACTTTTACGCCTATTTGCGGGCATAATTAAGTTAGTGGCCAACAAAAGAACAAGCACAAAGCCAGAGTCGAGAGAATGCACTTGAGAATCAGCTTAACCAGTCTCATTCCTCTTTTCTTCTTCTTCTTCATTTTTTTCAATATTTTTTATTGTTTTTGTTTTTGTTTTATTTTTTTGCTGCTGTTCCATTTCCCACAGTTCCAAAGCAGAGTTACAGTTTCGGCACCTTGCGGGCCTGGCGAGCTGCAGGCCCCAGGTGAGGTTAACCCATCATAAATCAACGGGGCACGAGAAAGATCATTAAAATCGGAATCTCGCTATCATAATAAAGAAATCACACGAGAAAACAAACCCGAACAACTTTTTTGGGGCTCTTTGGCTCTTTATTTGATCGCTCAATCAAAATGATAAATGAAAATTAATATTTCTTAATATTGTTTACAAAGTGAGAATTATACACACGATCATTGCTTTGCATTCTCGAACAACTACAACTACAACTACAACTACAACAATAACAAATATAGCCTAATGTGCAAAGCTTAGGCGCTCTTTGTGGGTATCATTAAAAACATTCAAAGTAAATTGTTTGCTTAGTTGAAAACAATACTTTAATACTCTATAAAATGTTCAAAAAAATATTCAACTTTTTTGGGGAAGTTTTTAATAAACTATAAAGATATTTTATACTATATCGGTTTAGTTAGAAAATTCTTTGTTGGTATCATTAAAAACATACAAAGTAAAATGTTTGCTTAGTTGAAAACAATATTTCTATACTCTATAAAATGTTTAAAAAAACATATACTTTTTTGGTAAGTTTAAAATAACATATAAAGATACTTTATTCTATATCGGTTCAGTTAAATTTTTTTTTTTTGGGTATCATTAAAACATACAAAGTAATATGTCTGCTTAGTTGAAAACAATATTTCTATACTCTATAAAATGTTAAAAAAAATTTAATAATTTTTGGGAAGTTTTTAATAAACTATAAATATTTTTTAAACTATATCGGTTCAGTTAGACTATTTTCTTAGCATTCATAAAGTTTGCTTTGCTATTTACTTGGCCTTATTATTTAGCTAAAATAAATTTCCATCTATATCAAAATTAAGTAATAGTTTAAGAGTTTAAAAATTACTCTCTCTCTGCTGAAGTATAACATCAAGTTGTAACATTTATATAAATACATAAATATACATAAATATAAATATGTGTATGTACATATTTATATTTATATATATATATGTATGAGCACATATCCCATTTATGGGAATGCCGCTGCGGTCAATATTTCACTGTGTAGGCATTGTTTGATAAGAATTATTGCAACATATCAATCATGAGGTTAAGTGGATCTCGCCGAGCTTGTGAAATGTGACGGAACATGCATCAAGAGGCACGCAAAGGGCAACAGCGAAAAAACAGCGGCTAAGAAATCCCGAGCCACAAAATGAAAACATTAAAAACAACAGCCAAAAAAATTTAACTAAACAACAACAAGCAGCAGCAGCAACAACAACAAAAACAACAACAACAACAACTGTGGCAACATTCATCAACATCAAAAACAAACAAAAAGGCGCGAGTCAAATCCAACAAACAAATAAACACAGCAAGAGAAACGGCGAGAGAGAGAGAGAGAGAGAGAGAGAGAGAGAGAGAGATAGAGAAATAGAGACAGCGTGTGTGTGCAAGAACGAGAGTTTGAGTCGCGGACAAGGGCCAAGTGCCCCATGCCCCCCACCGCCCATACTCCTACCCAGCAATTTATTGCGGCTAGTTGAGACGTCTCAAAGTTGGTTATGTTGGTTATTTTGGATGTTTGATGGTTGCTGGTTGCTGGTCGAAAGGTTGCCTCTGCTCGGCCTGACTTTGACGCCGCTTTTGGCGGCTGTCGCGGTTTCTGTTGCCTCGTCTGTGGCTCTTTGGCTCTTTGACTGTTGACTTATTACCGCGCACTTTCGGCGATTAATTGACTAACCGGCAGGTTGCCAGTCAGAATTGAAATCCCCTTGTTTCTATGTCATAGTCACAGCAATCCATGGGGTTCCAATTAGCTTACGAAATGATCTTCAAATGCAGCTGCGAAAGATTAAAATCTTACAAAAATAATTATTAATACACTTAAAGCGAGAAATGAAACCATTTTATAGGGTAATTGTCATTTTATATATTTTGTAATATTTTCTTTTCACACACTTCAAACTTCCATAATTGAAAAATGACATCGAAATCGAAACACAAATTACTTCCGCTAAAGCTCAAACGGCTCAAACCACTGCAGCTGCCGGCTGGTACAGAAAACTAAACCAATTTTGAACACGGTTCACCCGAAATGTGGCCTAGTATTGAAAGCGCCACTCAGCTGCGACAGCCTTTAAGCAAATTAGCAACAATGCCACAAAAGTGTTGCTTGCTGCGATCTGAATCCAAAATTCGGCTGTGACTCCGACTCCGACTCCGAGTGGGCTCACGCTTGGACGCTGCTGTGTTCGCCTAATCGTGGCACGTGCCTCGACATACATAATCACAGGGCTCTGACAACAAATACAAAAATACAACAAAACAAAAATAGAATGAAGAAGCAAAAAGGGTAGCAGTGGCAGAGAGAAAAAAAAAAAAAAGGGCAGCAAACATGCGAATGCGGCACATAGAGATAATCCAATCTTATGCTGCTAATTTTTCAGCATGAGTTTGAACTAGAAAAGCAAAATAAAATCAAATCTCTGCGTGTGTGCGGTGTGTGTGTGTGTGTGTGTGGACGAGCGTGTGGCAATGTGGTTAGAGCAGCGTCGAAGTCAAAAGCATCTCAGTTTGAAGTTTTATTTTTGTTTTTTTTTTTTTGGGGGGGGGGGTTGAGGCACTTCAACTGGCACACAAAACCGCTGTGAAACTTTTGCTCAGCAGCAACCAAAGCAAACCAGACAAATAAATTCGATTATGCCAGCAGTGGCCAACCCCCAAATAAAGGGGCGGGGTTTGCGTCACAGGGTGGCGCTATTGTAAGGCGACTTTTAACATTTTTGGCCTGCTGGCTTGAAGCTGGCTAATTCTAATTCGTTTATGAAGTTCGCATTTTGCATAGTTGAGGTGCGAGTTGCTCGCATAAAATATGAAAATTTAATAAGCTGCAACACTGCCACGCAGTGTTGCCACTTGCCACTTGCCACTTGCCGTGTTAATTGTGCGTCCACGCACCTGTTGGGGTGGCTGCACAGCACGTGCAACAGCAGCCAAACAGCCGTGCCACAGTGGCACGCACGAGCTGCATTTGCAAAGTGGGCGTGCATAATTTATGTTAATTTTTGCCTGAGAAACGGCAACAGCAAAACTAACGGCAACAGCAGCTAAGTAACTTTTATGCAACAAATACAAATGCAAATATATACATAAATATATGTGCATGTGTGTGTGTATGCACTTGCAACCAAGTCAGCCGGCTAATGAGCATTAGGGGCATCATGAAATAAATATTAAATGCAAATTGAGCTGTCAGGTTCTTATAAAAATGTTAAATTATTTGAATGCCTCTTTAAACTAAAGCTTGTTTTAGTTATAAAATAAACATAAATCTTAACAAAAAAAATTAATAAGCTTGAGAAAAACTTGCCAGAGCTAAAATAATAAAAATAAACAATTGTAATAAATATCTTAGTTGATGGATTAATAGACGAAAATAAAAGTTGAATTCTGCAATATATTTTTTAATAGTGTTTTCTGAGTGCAACTTTTCTATGTTTGTTATATTTAAGGTATGTATACTTTTGCAGATTCCTGGTACCTAATTACACCACCAATCTTATGTGTTGTTTTCTTCTTCTTCTGGGTATTATAGATCGAAAAACTAACGTTGCTTAACGCTTCACGCTGCTTGCTTCTCGCCTCGTTGCAGCCGTCATCTGTGTGTCAATTGTCAGCATAACATCATAATTATGATTACATATCTGACCAGACAATCAACTCAAAAGTAATTAAAGTTAATTTTTAGGTGTTTTTTTTTTTTTTAGTTTGTAGTTGCACTTTCGCCTTGACAATTAAATGGTCATTGTGCGGGTTGTGCACTTCATTAAATGTCAATTTTTTAACGTTCATTGACGACGCTAATGGCTTCATTAGGTGTTGTCAAGAAGGGTTGACATATATTTTTTATTGCCAGAGTTGTCAAGTGCATTAAAAAAAAATTTGTGCTTAATAACCCGCATAGGAACTAACCCCTAAGAACTTAAGAATTAGGCTGCCTCCGGTTGGGGCAATAATCCATGGAGCATCTTTGCAGTGCAGTGAAAATTTCTCAACTGTGACACAAAAAAAGTTTTTCTGCTGATTTTTATGAATATTTCCGAACGAGTTTTTCATTTTTTATTTTACTTTACTTTTTGGCATTATACACACTGCAGTGATTTCACAAAAGATACAAGAAACGGATACACACACACACACACATACTAACACACACATAAAAATACATTCATGCAAAATAGGAAAAAGCAGCAGGGAGAAAAAGGAACATAACCCAAAGGACAGAGAAAACTTTGCTGTGCTTTGTAGAAAATTCATAAAACTTACGCTTGGTCAGATTGGGGGCGCTGGGCGTGGGCGTGGCTTAGATGGGTCAGTTTGCACAAAGCCCTGAAGAGCGAGTGGAGGCGGAGTGGAGTGGAGTGTGTGCCGGAGCTGAGCAAACAACAAAATGGCGCATTTTAAAGCGCAGAGCCCCAAAGAAAAACTCAAACGCCTCAGCATGGAAATTTCTCATGCTAAACAGCGCAGAAATTTTTCCTTTTACTTTGTGCAAACTTGGCGCCCGTCGCCATTTTTTGCTTGTCGTCTCTCTTGCCCCACCCATGGGGGGGGTTGTTTTTGCCTTTGCGTGTCATGCGTTTCTTGGGGTGCGGTTGGGGGGGACCTGCTGCGAGCAAAAATAAACAAAAATCAAAGTTGCAAATAAGAAGAAACTACAAAGTAAGTTAACATAAAAAGTTCGACGCCTTCGCCTTGTTTTTCCCAAGTTTGCCACATTTTGGAGCGCCCATTTTTGGGGGATTTTGGCATACTTAGCTACCTCCACAAGCCCACGCACACACACGCACACACACACACACACACACACGCACACACAACAAAAGGGAGGGATGTACGGACACAAAAGGTTTTGTCGAGCACTTTTGGGCAACAAAAGCCGGAAACAGTCCCGGGAAGAAGCAGCATCCTCTCAAGTGCTTCCTCACTCGTGGTGCGTCTCCTTCTCAGCATGCAGCCAGCGATGTGGCCACGCAGCCAAGCGCAATGACGACAACGACGATGAGAACGACTTAGCTGCTGGCTGGATGACTGCCTGTCTGCCATTCTGCTCCTTGGGCATGCTGATCACGTCTATTTATTGTGCACATAATATGGGCGCAGAGCAGTAGCAGTAGCAGCAGCAGCAGCGGTTCATCCTTGTCGTCTCCATACTTTTTCGACTGCTCCTCCGGGCTACGTGCGACGCATGCATCGCTGGACATGCTGCTGCTGCTTCTGCTGGCTGACTGCCTCCACAGAGTCGCCCCCTCTCTCTCTCTCTCTGTCTTTTTCTACCTCATGTTATTTTTTTTAACATTTTCTATTCCTGCTCCAGCACACAGAAAATTCAATTATCGTGAATGCGAATTTTTGCCCGATTCCAAATCCGATTCCGCTTCGCATGTTTTGTTTCAGCATCGAAGACTCGACGAACTTTCAGCGTATCAGCATTTTATTTGCTGTTGATTTATGCAATGTGCCCACGCTACGCCTGCACCCTGCACCTCCCCTGCCCCAGCCCCTATCTAAACGTGTCTCTTGTCGCCCCACCCACCGCCCGCTGTTCACTCAAACAATCGCTGCTGCTGCTGCTGCTGCTGCTGCTCCGAGCACTGTTGAATATTTGCCAAGTATGCTGATTGAATTTTTTCCAGTTGACTAAATGATATCAAGGATATTTGCCAGAGCTGCACTCTGTGCCGCCTCCCGAGCCGCTCGGGAACAGTATCCACTGACGGCTTCTCTTTAATATACTGCCCGGAGATTTAGTTCCATTTTAGTAACAATTGCCTAGAATTCGATTAGATTTAATGGATAACTAGGCATCAAATATGTTAGCTGATGCTGAGTCTGATTACTAAAAATTTATAGTAGATCTTGAAAGAAAATTCTTGTTTTTCATAATAAAATATATTTATTTACCAATTTTTGTTTTTCTCAATAATAAATATTTTTCTTTCTTTTCTTATATTAGAAAAATGCATTTCAAGTTCGATTGCCTAATTAACATATTAAATAAATATTTTAATTTATTTTTTTATAAATATTCACAAAATTATGAAATTTGCTAATTATTTTTAAAATTTATTCAGGCCTTGTTATATATATATATTAATTCTGCATCAAAACTCGAAAATACAAATAGCAATTTGTTGCTCAGTCATCCACATGGCATCGCAAACTGTGAAGTGTTTATTATCCGGGTTCAGCATGTGGATGACACGACAAACGAGATGGACGCCACTCCACTCCAGCGTCTAATCTGAGATGGATAAATGACATGCTTGCTTCGATGATAGTGTGTTATCAATTTCCAATATTTAGAGAGGCAACTATTAATAATCAGGTTTGTTAAACGTGAAGCAATCATCCGTTTTGCAAATACTGCATACATATGCAAATATTAGCGTATCCTTGCTAAACCGTCTGCCCAATCCTGGGGCGTAATTAACACTCTGTGCTGTGGAGCAAATCGAGCGGGTTAAACACTGCACAAATGTTGCTTGGCAGCGTTTCACTCACTGGGCAAAATCGGCAGCATCGAATGCAATAATTAATATGCCCAACATGAGCTGCAGCTCCTGGCCAAAACCCGATGTGGGCTGAGTGGTTCGCTTGGTGGGTGGTTGGGTGCAGCTACTCATACGCCGTACGACGTGCCTTGTGCTCGTTGGCGGGGTGCCATAAAAGGCGTTAAATTGACACAATTGAACACACCCTTGAGATTTACTGGGAACACCGTTCAAAGCTTCCCAAAACGTTGCCTGTTGTTATTTGTTGTGGTTCTTGCTGAGGGGGATGGGGGGGAGTGGTGGGTTGTTAGGGGGAGGGGGAGGGGGAGTGGTAGAGTGCTGCGTTTAATCGGGAATGCTAACATCTTCATCATTGAGCATAATGGCGCCCACGTTGAAAAACTGACAAGTGTCACAGGCAAATCTCGCGACCCTCTCACATTGCGACAACAATACAAATCACCAAATTTCGATTCGAATTCCGTATTCGATTCCGAGCCAGTTTCGCTTCATGTTTGGCTCATGCAAATACGTATGTGTAACAATTGATATATTGGGTAAATATGTGAAGTATGAATTCACAACGTGACATGCTTAAAACCAAATTTACACGCACATCCTTCACTCGACTTTACAGTGAGCACAATTCCCAATTGCCACAAGTACTTTTAAGTGTATATTTGATGATATTGTTAGTAAATATAAACAGTAATATTATGAGATTAAATTAAAATGATAAATTAAAAAAACGTTTAACATTTATTCCTTAATAAAGAAAATTAAATTAAAATATTAGGAAATTAAATAGCGCCTGGACAAACTTTACTCAAGCGAATTTCTATTAATTTTAATTATTATTAATTGCAACTAGATTAGAAATAATTAATTTTTTATTATTTAAAAATTAGCTAAACTTTATTTTTTGGCAATTTCAACCAACCAATCATCAGTTAGTTTTTAATTATTTAAAATTATAGGCTTATGGAGCAGCAGATTTGGCCACTTTGGATTAACTTGGCTACCATATCTGTATCAGTTTTGTGCCTCTAAGCAAGACTGTCAAAACAGGCAAACAAATTGTGCAAATAAGTCGAGAAAACGTTATTTATGCATCGACCATTTTCAGTGATTAAATAACCAAGCAAAACAAGATCGAATTACAAATAGTAAAATGACAGGAGCAACCAATTCGATATTACTACGACTCCGACTAGAATGAGTCGTGTAGAGTAGAGTAGAGTAGAGTGGACTGGAGTGGAGTAGAGTCTCGTGTCGAGGAGCATATTAATGGCCTGGAGGTGTGCATGCCAATTGTCATGCGCTGAAATGCTTGTTAACAACATCGATTGCTTTTCCATCGGCTCCCACTCGTCGATGGTTTTTCTTTTCTTGTTTTTAATCAAAGACGGAGCCAACTTGCTACTTCTTCTACCAAACTGAAACTGTTGCGGCTGCAGCTCCTCCCCCGTGGCAATAACGCCACACATTTGTAATTTTGCTTCTGTTTTTAGCCGTTTAAAGTGGCGAGAGGGCCAAAAGACGTTGGCCAAAAGAAGTTGGCTCGTACCGCGCTTAGAAGCACTTTACAAGTTACTTTAAGGCAATCAATTTGTGGCCAAGCAGCTGGGATCGACAGACGAAGACGAAGACGAAGACAAAGGAGGCAGTATATGTTGTTCGAAAGGGGTGTGGGGGGGGAGGGGGAGGCGAAAAACCAATCAAAAAAGCGTTGCGAACGCAAATTGAACGCCAAATAGCTGGAAGATGATATTTCAATACTTGAAGCAGGAACCTCAGAGGCCGCGGCCATAAATTATTAGCGGGCGACGCCTGCGCGAAGTAGTTGCTTACTTTTTTGCAGTTATGATTATCGCGCCAGGTCTCCATTCCATGTCCAACTCCAACTTGCAGCTTCAAGCTTAACACGTCCCATGAGAATAGGGACGGGGAGGAGAGACAACGGGTGTGTGTGTGTGTTCTTAGCTCTCTTGTTGTGTGCAAACAAATGTAAAAAATTTTTAATTGACTTTTGAATTTGCGCCACCGCCAGTTGCACTTTTTATGGCCCCTCGCGTGTATGCAGCTTAAAAGTTAATAAAACACGCCCAATGATAACAAGCCGCAAAAGCACAGCAATAGCAGCAAACAAAGAGCACATATTTTGCCCCTCAGGTCTTCATCAGCTGCAACGTCGTCGTGGCGGAAACATTGTGAATGTGCTTCTTGGCCGGCATCATCCTCACCAGCGCGCGCTCGTAGAAAAACAATCAATTAAGCGTGCAAGTAGCTGACACAGGAGGAGCGCCAGTTGCCAATGGCAATGCCAAGCTGGCCAAAACACGACTGCAACTTCAACTCCAACTCCGACACCAACACCGACTCCAAACTACAAGTCCAATGCTGACTCTGATTCACATTCCCCCCGTGGCCGGCTGGCGTTTTATGGCCTGTTTTACTAAAATTTATGTTACATTTTTATAGTTCAGAGTAAATTGACTTTTAAAATGTAAAATTTATCATAGCAAACGGCTCCGACTCCGGCTCTCAGTTGTCGGTAGGCAACAATTTAATTGCTTTATTTTCGGATGTTGCCGCCAAGATCTGGCAACGCCACGCAAATAAAGCTTACATTCACAAAAGCTCAAAAGAGCGATAAACTTTTATGCTAGCTTTCGTGCACGAAACAAACCCCTAGAACTCTCGTTAAGTATTAGTAAATTCTAAATACACTTTTTTTGCATGTCAATAAAGGTTTTTTTTTTTAATAAAAAAATATATTCAAAAAAATGTTAACATCTGAGTAAACAACTACATAAATCATAGAAATGATGCACATGAATAATTGTGTAATTAATAGAAAATGTTTTTACTTAAGAAAGTAATTCGAAAAAAACATATTTTTGTTTTTAAACTTTTAATATAATATTGCAATCTGCTGACGGATCTAAGTTTAACAGCTGTGTAAAACAAACAAACAAAGTTAGCGACTCAATGAAAGGGTATTTGTCATAAGCAAAGAAAGCAAACATCGAAAAAGCTTTCCAAGTATCAAAACAGACCTTGGGACTGGCTTTTACTGTTGTTATGTAGCGATTCTCGCCTCGACCGCGAAAGCTTTGGCAAGTTGTGTTTTTCTTTTTGGCTGATGATACGTGGGAGCCGCAAATGAAGCCCCATCCCTTGAGCTGCTCATTGGCAATTGGATGACGAAACAGTAGTCACGCGCTAAAGTTGGGACGCGAATGAAAAATCCATAAATTGATTGCAAAAAGTAAACACGGGCAGAGTTTTAAGGAAAAACGCTTTCGTTTGGAAAATGTTGCTGCCCAAGGTGCAGACGGGTGGCAAGTGGAGCAGCTGGTGTCACCACATTTGGGAGATGTTGATGTCCCCGATATCACCGCGCAATTTGCGCACCACAGCACTGCTGACGAGCATCTACCAACTGGTAAGTTGAGACAACCCAGTTACGTAATGGATTGATTAATTAGGCGGGGCGCAGCGCACAAGCTGCTGGCACGCAGAAGAATCTGCCATCCAGCTGCTCAGTTGGCGTGCAGCCGCCTGCCCCAAATCACAAAAATTACGCACTGGATATGCAAAGCCATACCCCACTGGGCGCACTGGATCCCAACAAAGGCGGCAATTGAGCGCACGCCCCCGCCCCATTAACGGAGCGTAGGATTGGGCCACTGGCGCAATGCGTCTGCATTTAAGTTCCTGTTAGCGGAACATGCCAGGACGAGCGCCCTTTTAAATGCATGCGCAAAACAATGTGCTTATTGATCAATGCTGTGCTAAAACCAGTTGTGAATTATTAGCTGGAAAGAAGCAAATGTATGCTTGATACTCCGGCTGCCCTGTAAAAGATCACAAACTACTTCAAACTCGTAAATTCCACGCTAATCCTAATATTCAATCTCAATTCCACACACAGCTCATTGCTCACTCGATTCTTTTTGTGGTGTTGCTGTGTTTGGCGCATGCGGAGCAAATGCGTCATCTGCTGGATTTGGATATATTGGATCAGAAGGATAGTGGTTTCTATAATATGTCGCCCTTCCACAACGATATGCGACTCAAGACGGCTGCCCAACTAGCAGATGCCACCGAAAATGCACTCTATGTCCTGGCGGGTATTACATCTATTTATGCACTGAGTGCTATAATTCTATTCTTTGGCGTGTACAAGAATAAACCCGGTCTGATCATACCTTGGCTGGTAATCGAGTTTCTAGGCGTGATTGCCGTTGGCGTCGTTATCTTCATGCTAAAGGATACGAAATTGCCAATGGTATTTGGGGGACAGTGTTTGTATTGTGAGTATACAAAAATTGTATTTTGAGGTTATGTTTAAACATAAGATTATTGGTTTTTATTCTACTTAGTTATCATCTGCTACTCGTTGCTTTTGATGGATGGCTTCAAGTGGTATGTGATGCACAGTTTCTATCAGAGTCTACGCACAATGAATAAATTGCGAGAGATTGCAACCGTCGCCATACCCTGTCCAGCACCAGGAGCTGTAAGTGGAGCAACTTTCCCAGAACTTAATATTAGAACTAAGTGAAATACTTTCTTTCCAGATTCCATATCAGTTCCGCAGGGAGCACATGTATTTGGGCAGCAATGGTTACAAACACATTCTGACTGAATCGCCGGATGGACAGTGTTAGATTTAATTTCTATTGCGACTATTAAACTATCATCTTCCCTCTACTCCCTTGCCGTTTACAACGAACTTCCAGCATCAAGTGTCTTAAATTATTTTTGAGTTTCGATTCGTATTTTGTATCATTGCTTATCATTATTTGTTGGCGTTTTTTTTTGGAACGTGTGTGATATGGAAAACAAAAATAAATAAATAACGACAGATAACTATTTTAGATAGAAAATGGATCAAGAAAGATGTACGTAGACGTTATATTCTTATAATACATAAAAATATATACATAACACCGAACACTAGCAATATTAATATATATTAAGCGAGATATTCACAATACTATTTTCAATGTAGTGCTTTAAATCTTCCCTTAACACTTTAAAACCTCAAAACACTAGTCGTCGTTTAGTAGTTGTGATAAATATATCACATAATTTAAATAAAGTAAAGAAAAAACCTGTCAAATTGTTTATTGTTAAAATATTCTTTCGATTTCGCGTCGGGGTTTGAACCAACGATCTTATGATCTGCAGTTCGACACGCTAAGCGATGCGCTACTGCGGCAAGCGTGGAGCGAGCCGCCAAATGAGATCAAGTGTGTGCAGTCCATATAATGTTTGCTGTTTGTTTTGTAGTCATCTCTTTTGCTCGCGTTTATTCTTTGAATTAGAGCCTTGCAATTGGCCAGTTAAAATCGACCGTTGAATTCAAATACAAATCTAATTGAAATGATTAAAACAAATGAAAAGATTTTATAACTTTATATTTAGGCCATAAATTGTATTGCTCCTTAATTGCTTTCATAAATTACTCAAAACATTTAGTAATTTAAATTTAAAAGAAAACGTTTGACGCTTTTAACTATTCTATGGTGTTCTAAATTAATTGAATTTTCTATAGTTTAGCCGTGCACATTTCATTTGGTTTCTCCCGTTTAATATAGCTTTTACCTTGACCCATTTCAGCCCTTTCGACCACGCCCTCCAGAACGGTTAACTGGTGTTGGTGTTGTTGTAGTATTTATGGTAGTTTCGGTTGCTGCGATGGTGCCAGGGGCGGCGCTTGAGTGTCCAGCCAAGGTCATGTCGTTATTTAGGTTATCCATTAATAAATCGATGACAGTCATATTTGCAGTGCCGTCGCCCCTGTCCGTTGGAATGCTGATCTGGAACTGCAACAGCACCACCAGATAGGTGACCATTGTGGTCAACAGGCCCTTGAAGAGCGAGCGATCAACATCAAAGAAGCCGCCACAATTGATATTCGATGGATTCATTTCAGTTGCTCGCAAAAACATATTAATCTCTGTCTGAGCATCCATGTTCATCCAATTTAGTTCGACCATTAGAAGTTTCTTCTGGAAATTCGTGCGCACGTTCACCGAAGCATAATGGGCTTGATCGCAGATGTAGAAGAGTAGTCCAATATTCCACAGTGCCGTTATGGTTAGGCCAATATCCTTGATGCCGAATCCCTCCGACAGTTGCGACATCAGTCCATAAATTGACAGTGTAATGATAAAAAACAGATAGAGACTCATAAAAACAAAAGTATAACACAATGCATTCCCAGTGTCACGAGTCAGTTTACTTAGACGCAGCCACAGGACCCGATAATCGGCCACCATGGCAGCAGGGCCAATGTGTTTGAGCGCCTTCTGGAATCGTTCGGCCAGAAGATAGGCAGTTGTGCTAATTGCCTCACAGATGATGAACCACCAGGCTCCGAGCATCGCTGTCAAATTGTCCAGTATGCAGTAGGGTACCACTTGATATAGATTTAAATCTGACATGGTCATATGTATGATGACCACCGACAGCACAGAGATTATTGGCAAACCGATGGCAATGTAGATCGCTTTCTGGCGCAGATTTAGCGGCAAACTATGCCCCGCAATTTGATAGTAGAGCACCTCAAAGTCATCCCAGTCATTGAACAGACGCGCTATCTTCCTTGTCTCACACCAAAGAATGGGTATGACAAAAATTGGAAGAATGTTGACCAGAAACAAATAGGCAATGACTGCCTCCTCGAAAGGGCCGCTGAGAGAGCGGACAATGTGAATACGATTATTAGCCACATAGCCCACATAGCACTGTATGAATAATGAGAATGATTAACCAAAAATTTCTCTAATCTGAGTAAAAAAGAAAATAACTCACCGCCAGAAGAATAAAGAAAAATACCGAGTAGAGAAAAGGAGCTGAACTGAAAGCAAATTTGGCTCGGGATGGACCGCTTCGCACAATGGGCAGGACACCAATGATCCGCAGAAACCAATTCACAGGCGCAATATTCCGATAGAAAACGCTCTGAAAACAAACCACACTTGTATTGATTACAGTTTCATTTAGCAGAAGTCACTGAGCTTACGGGCGTAAAAGTGCCAAGACTTTGCGAGTCCACAGTGGACACGGAACTGCGTTTTCTATCATTTAGTGGTTGCTTATAGCCACTGTCCAAGCGTTCGGCGAGTCCAATCGAATATTTTCGCACACCATGAAGATAGGCTTGCGCATTGTTGCTGTTGATGGGATTTGCATTGAGAAATACCGTGTCCCCTTTTTTGCGTCTATAATAGCTGGCCATTTTTGATGAACTGTTAGTGTGTTCTAGTCCTTAGTCTTAGACATTGCCTTGGTCTCAGACAATGCCATTAAAAATGCATTTAACCTCGCCCTTTATTTGTTTCTTGGTTGTTTACATTGCAAGAATAACGTAAGTTTCCTGTTGATTTCGTTTGTTTGTCTTCTGCATACATTAACCTTAACCGTGTGTCCCAAATTTCAAATTGGTGTCAATGGCGCGCAAATTCCCGAACCGTCTCAATGTTTTTTAGATGGCACTATCAAAGAAATCGGTAATGGTCGATAACATTACCAGGAGCATCGATACTTTACCTCTTTGTGCCAGGCGTCCATTTCAAGCTAGTATACCGATATGTGAAAATTTGCACATCACTAGGTTTCTGGATTTCGCCATAAACCATAAGAAGAAAAATTACACATTATTAAAATGGTCGACTATAGTAAATGGAAAAACATTGAGGTGCGTACATTATCATCCAGCTTATACCAAATTTGATTGAGTATCGTTTGCTTGCAGATTTCGGACGATGAGGATGACACCCATCCAAACATTGACAACGCTTCGCTGTTCCGGTGGCGACACCAGTCGCGAGTTGAACGCATGGCCGAATGCGAAAAGGAGAAGGAGGAACTGAAACGAAAGCGACAAAGCTACCAGGCTCGCCTCATGGATGTCAAGGAGCGTATCAGCAAAAAAGATGGCGATGAAGCGCAACTTAAGGTACATTAGACATTTGCCTATAAGTTCCAATCAGAGTGACTCATAAGCCTTTGCTAATTGTAGATTGAGCTGACTAAAATCGAAAATGACGGCAAGGAACTCGATCAATTGGAGAATGATATTAGGAAGAAGGAGAATAAGACACCGTGGAATGTGGACACAATAAGCAAGCCGGGCTTCGAGAAGACCGTTATTAACAAGATGGCACCGCGCCAACCGGACGAGAATCTAACCGAGGAGGAGCTTGGACGGGAAATGAAACATTTTGTCAAAACGAACGAGTTACTATGCAAGAAGTATGGTATGATGCGCAAATATGATGACTCCAAGCGTTTTCTACAAGAACAAGCGCATCTGGTGAGCGATAAGACGGCCAACTATTTGGTCATCTGGTCGATCAATCTGGAAATGGAGAAAAAGCACGAACTGATGGCTCAAGTGGCGCATCAATGCATCTGCATGCAGTATATCCTGGAGCTGGCCAAGCAGTTAGATGTGGACCCGCGCTCCTGCGTTTGTTCATTCTTCTCGAAAATTCAGCATTGCGTACCGGAGTATCGTGAGCAATTCCTGAGCGAAATCGATGCCTTCAAGGGACGCATTAAGAAGCGGGCACAGGAGAAGTTGGAGGAGGCCATCGCCCAGGCGGAAGCAGAGGAACGGGAGGCGCGTATGGGTCCAGGTGGCTTAGATCCCGCCGATGTCTTTGAATCCCTGCCCGATGTGAGTATATTTGTGGCTGCGATGAAACGTGTATAAAACTAAGATGTGTATTTTGAAACAGGAACTGAAATCTTGCTTCGAGTCGCGCGATATTGAGCTGTTGCAGAAGACAATTGCCACATTGCCGGTGGATGAGGCCAAGTATCACATGAAACGCTGTGTAGACTCAGGTCTTTGGGTGCCAAATAATGAGCCCGAGGACAAGGACGATGATAAAGAGAAGTCTGATTCATCAGCATCGCCAGAGAAATCCAGCGAAATCAATGCGCCAAAGAAGAAGGAAAAAGAGGAGGAGGAGAAGGAACCCATTTATGCTGGCGTTAGCACCGAGGACGTTGACTGATCGATCCTCCATGTTTGATTTTGTCGTAATAAGATTTATCTAACTCACTGTCTGCAGCCATTTAGTTTGTTGAGTGACAGAGTGGCAGATTCATCCAAGCATTTTAAATCACCTTTAAGTTTTGTACATATAATTTGAGTAAACTCAACTCCCAAATAAATTCTTAGTACTCAGTAAGCTGTTCGGGATCATTTTAAATAAAAGTCAAGCAAATCATGTGCACTTACTCTGCTAATCCAAAATAGTTTTTATTTATATTTATATATTTAATTTGTGAACACAATGAATCGTCCCGAATTGGATTACTATGCTGTGCTGGACATGCCACGCACTGCCACTAAAGAGCAAATTGCGCTCGCCTATCGTCGCCTCGCAGTGCGTCTCTGCCCGCATCGGGATCGGAAATATGAGCTGGACTTCGTGCCACTTGCCCAGGAGGGCAAACTGACGCATTTGTCACCCATGGGCGAGGCGAAACAATGGGCGTACATCAATATGGCATTCGATGTGTTGGGCAATGAACTCTATCGCGCCATCTACGATCGCTACGGGGAGGCGGGACTCTTTGAGGGTGTTATGCTGCCAAATGGTTACTTTCCGCCTTATCAATATCATGGCGATCACATGAGGGTCTACGAGCAGGTCTTCTCCAGCTACTCACCGTATGCGAATGTCATTGATGCTATCACCAATCCACCAAGTTTGTATGCGACGAAGGAGCATGGGATTGGTGTGCGCCACAAAGATGCCAACACTGAGCGCTTCATTCATTTATCGCTGGAGGAGGTGCGCACGGGCTGTGTGAAACTGATGCATGTCTGGCGTCAGGAGATTGTCGATGCAAAGGAGTCGCGTCTAGAGAAGCGCAAGCACACACTCAAGCTGACCATACAGCCAGGCACCACGGCCGGCACACGCTATTGCTTCAAAGAAGAGGGGGATCGTTATCCCACCACCATTTCCGGTGACATCATTTTCATTGCCGCCGACAAGCCGCATCCTCAGTTCGAGCGACGCAATATGCACGATTTGGTCTATCGTTACAATATCAACATCTGCCAAGCCTTGACCGGTTTCATCTTCTATGTGCACACCTTGGACAATCGTCAGCTGAAGATTGTCATAACGGATGTGGTACAGCCGGGCTACCAAAAGGTATTGCCCCTCGAAGGATTGCCCAAGTGCCGCAATTTAGATGCAGTGTCTGCCCTCAAACCAGCCAAAAAGGAATTCGATGAGTTTGGCGATCTTATTATTGAGTTTAACTGTAAAATGGATTACCCCAAAAAAACAAGAATTGCATTTCATAGACTAATCAAGTTTCATTTACAGATACATTCCCAAAGTACCTAACCCCAGTCATGAAGGCCAAGACACGTGAATTCTTCGGCGAATTCCGTGAGCTGGAGTTAGAATTGGAGCTAGAAGAGAAGAAACAAATGCAGTAATTGACTGTAACTTATATA
Organism: Drosophila demipolita; assembly: GCA_035042405.1. Classification (NCBI taxonomy): domain Eukaryota; kingdom Metazoa; phylum Arthropoda; class Insecta; order Diptera; family Drosophilidae; genus Drosophila; species Drosophila demipolita. The sequence continues at coordinate 1,533,036 of JAWNLI010000067.1, read as the reverse complement.
ATTAATGGTGTATAAAATTTAAATGTACTTTAAAATTAAATATTCGTTAACAGCATTTGTTAACAGCTTTCTGTTAAATGTCTTACCGATGATAAATCGCTCAATTGTATATCGATATATTGCTATGTGTTCATTGCTACGGACAGGTAAAGCACAGCATAATTAAAAACTAGCAAGAAAAACAACAGAGATTAACAATTTTGTGCAACACAAATAAAATATATATTTAATTACAGCAAACGCAATTGTGTTCATTTTCAATCAAAACCAAAGCCGAAAAGCTTAGACCAACAATCAGCTCACATTCAGAGAAAGCAATATAATTCAATTACAGGGGCAAACAGACAAGCTGACAACTGTGCAATACGCCCCCACTCACCACATTATTCTGACCCGGAAGTACGTGCGATACGCTTAAGTGCCTTCTGAGGGGGTTTCCGCACCCACCAAACTATTAAGCCAGCAAGTTGAACAGCGTTTAAAATGCATTTGAGTGCGGATCTGTCAAGTGCGCTGCAGCAAATCGAGGCCGTGAAGAAGGGCATCGATGAGTCGGAAGATGCCAAGCTGCAAATGCAAACGGCGGAGAGCTTGAATACGATACTGGGCATATTAACGGATCCTGTCTTTCGCACCATTGCCCATGTGCAGGAATCGCTCTATGAGCTGGGCATGCAGCTGGGCCAACATCCGTCCATGCTGCCCAATGACTTTGACATCGATGTCTCTGGCAATTTGGTGTTAAGCCTTAATGGTGGGGATGTTATGTATGATTCGTCGGCTCCCGCCAGTCCAGACAAGTCCACGTCAACGGGTGAGGTGGAGCCCCGTCCGCAGAGTCAAAACTCCAAGTCAGCTGCTGCCGATTTATATGCAACGGATTACGCTCAAATTCAGGCCATTGAGCTGGTCAACGACGGCACTGGCTTGGGTTTTGGCATTATTGGGGCACGCAACTCGGGTGTCATTGTGAAGACCATCTTGCAGGGCGGCGTGGCGGATCGTGATGGACGGCTGCGATCCGGCGACCACATTTTGCAGATCGGAGATGTTAATCTGCATGAAATGGTGTCCGAACAGGTGGCCGCAGTCCTTAGGCAATCGGGCACCCATGTGCGCCTAGTCGTTGTGCGACCCATCGAACAGAGTCTACCGACGCCACAATATGCCCTGGAGCCGGGCAGCGCAGTGGTGCCTACTCGCGTTCTCGTTGATCCTGCAGAGCTGGAACGGTATCTCATCTCCACCGGTTATCCGGAGATATTTGGCGAGAGCTCAACGGCATCGACGCCACAAACGACCACAGAGGACGATCGTTTCATATATCGCGGCGAGACTTCGCTGCTCATCGATCCCAGCATTGATCTGGAGGAGTTGCTGGCTTTGCCTGAGACCGAGAAGCTTCAGGTGGAGCTTAAAAAGGACGCCAACGGACTGGGCATTACCATTGCCGGCTATGTCTGCGAGAAGGAGGAACTCTCAGGCATTTTTGTGAAGAGCGTTTCTCCTGGTTCCGCTGCGGATTTGAGTGGACGGATTCGTGTCAACGATCGCATTATCGAAGTCGATGGCCAGTCGCTGCAGGGCTACTCCAACCATCAGGCTGTCGAGCTGCTCAAGAAGTCCGGCCAGGTGGTCAATCTGCGCCTTGAGCGTTACTTGCGGGGCCCCAAATATGAGCAGCTGCAGCAGGCAATTGCCGCCAATGCAAACGAAAAGCCGCCACCCCCACAGCCGCCCACCAGCACGCCGGGCACTCCGTCGCGTGCAACCCTCCTCACGCCACCGCCGTCAACGTCAGCGGCGAGCACTTCGACTGCCACGACCACCAGAGAACTTGAGCTGGACGAAACACTGCCTGCACCGGAGCCTTTTATGATGACCACTCCCCCGTCCAGCTCCTTGGCAACGACGACAACGCTGAGCAGCTTTGGCACCGGGAAACAACTGGTGGCTGTCAGGGATCCGCTCGATGTAAATCCCACGATCATTCCCACAGATGTGGTTATGCAGCTCGCCGATAAACAGGAGGTAAGTAATCTTTTGTGCTCCAGTTGATCCCATCATGCATCATATAACATTCCATTGCAGGCGAAGAATGCCAGTTTGATTTCACGCCACAAATACTACACGGAGCCGGAGTTGAGCGAGGAGATTGAGACGGAGATTGTGCGCAAGTGGCAAAAGATTGTGGGCGCCGACATGGAGGTGATTGTGGCCCAGATCAAGAAGTTTGCCGTCGGCGGTTTGGGCATCTCGCTCGAGGGCACCGTCGATGTGGAGGGCGGACGCGAGGTGCGTCCACATCACTATATTCGCTCCATTCTACCTGATGGGCCCGTTGGCGTCAACGGTGTTCTGCGCTCCGGCGATGAGCTGCTTGAGGTGAATGGGGAACGTTTGCTGGGCATGAATCATTTGGAAGTGGTGGCCATATTAAAGGAGCTGCCATTAGATGTGCGCATGGTGTGCGGACGCAGCAAGGTCACCTCTCTGCTACCCTTCTCCGATGACACACTAAAGAAGCTGAGCAGCAACAACTTTGAGAATCTATTGCCGGCCACCGATCGCCTGGTGAAGGCCAAATCCGATGGCAGCTTGGCCACAGCCGGTTCGGTTGCCGATGCCGATTCGGTGGCCGTTGCGGCCAATTCATTCAATAAACTGAAATCTCGCTCGCTGGAGCCGCTCACCGGCCTGGCCATGTGGTCGTCGCAGCCTCAGATCATTGAGCTGTTAAAGGGCGATCGCGGCCTGGGCTTCTCCATACTCGACTATCAGGATCCGTTGGACTCGAACGATACGCTCATTGTCATACGCTCCTTGGTGCCCGGTGGCGTTGCCCAACTGGATGGCAGGCTGATACCCGGCGATCGTCTGCTTTTCGTCAACTCGATTAACTTGGAGAACGCTTCGCTGGATCAGGCGGTGCAGGCGTTAAAGGGTGCACCCAAAGGCGTTGTCCGGATTGGTGTGGCCAAGCCGCTGCCCATGACGGATAATTCGCTGAAAGCGTGCAGCAATACAAGTACCACCAGCGAGGACACCCTCGATGCGCAGCAATCACCCCCAGCGCTGCCCACCACGGCAGCGCCACCAACCGCTGCCAAGGGCGCTGAGCCCGATTTGATACCCGACTGGCGCAATTAACCGTCAAAATATGTTTCTGTTATTATATTTACATAAGGATTGGCATGCAAACAGTTTGTTATCCGTTTCTATTTTAAATTTTTTTTCGTGTAGAAGCACCACAATGTGTTGACCAGTCTTGTCTTCATTACGGACAGCTGCATTCCCAATATACGCAATATTTTACATTCCTCCCCCTAGTATTAGTGTGTATGAGAATTTAATGTACTTAAAGCTAAATAAATTATGCAAAATTGTTTACAAATAACAAGTATTAATCTATGTACATTTGAGTATCCTTCGTCGGTGGAATCTCCTGTTGTATTTCCTGCTGTTGCTGTTGCTGCTGCCACTGGTACTGCTACTGCACCCGATTCAGCTGACGTTCGATGCGTTGATAGTTTCGCCGGGACAAGTAGCGATCCCTCGCATAGCTGACCAAATAGCTGAGCACCCCAAGCACAAATGCAATCGCCTCGAATTTAATGAAATTTCGCTGATCAATGAGGGCGACACGATCGCAACTTTTGGTCACAATTTCGCCGCTCTTGCAACGCAACACCTCCTTGAAGTGAGTGTGTATGCAGACGCCCAGACTGCGGCTGACAATGTCGAACTCGGAGCAGGGATGACACTCCTGGACCACTGTATATGTCTCATGTTTCCAGCACGTTGCATTGTTCTCAATTATAAACTGTTGGCTGCGACGGCGCGCCAAACTGTCCTCGGCTGCGTAGCGGGACTCGATTATGAGCACCAGAACGGTCAACAGGGTAAGGGCGGCCAGTCCCAAGACCATGTGATGCCTTTGGCAATTCTCAAGCATTTCTTTGATTTTTTTTGTAATTATGAATGAAATCTCATTGAAAGTGAAGTTTGATTTTCTATATCACAGCTGTTTAATTTAGGGCTACAAGCAATTAGTCACTGCACTTCACTGCACACACACCAAGCCAATAACATAACGATACAATTTAAAGGCAAATTACCAGCTTTTAATAAAATTAATAATAAAATGAAATTTTAATGAAATTAGTCATATGACAAAAAATTTGAACAATTGTTTGCAATAAATAAACACAAAAATTGTGGTATCGATGTATGCTGCTATTGCGCGCAAAGCATCGATGCCACACTCATCGTAACAATCATCGATAACAATCGATTGATCGGTGCTGTTTACGAACAAGTAAAACATGCAAATGCCAAGGAAGGGACAGAGACCAAAACAATTACGAAGATAGCCGCAAAGCGAAACGTGGAAAATTTATGAAAAACTGTGAAAATAGTGCGGGGCTCATTGAAAATGGTGCTAAGATCGGGAATTATAATTCCTTTTCAATTTCGTGATACTAAGAAGCTGCTCATGATTGGCGTGCCTGAAGAGAATCGAAATCTGAACATATGGGACTTGAAGAATGTTGGTAAGCCTCTTTGCAAACGTACCAGGGGTGGGCGTGTGGATGAGCGCAGGGGCGGGCGAAGGGGAGCCATTGCGCACGCTGTCGGTCTTGGGGCCTTGTCGCCCCAGGCACAGTCAAAGGCAAAGGCCCAGGGCAGGTCGTTAAACTTGACAGCCATTAAAATGTGTGTATTGAGAGCAACATCCGATATTTTGTAAATGCCTTTGCATAAAATCATATAAAATACGTAAAATTTGTATTTGAACATTGAAATTGAATTTGTGTGTGCTTTTTTCTTTTCGCTTACGTTTTTTATTCGTTTTGCAGTTCGAGCCGCATTTGGGATCTATAATTTCGAGTTTCGCAACAAAAAGATTGGCTTCAACATACCCGATGAGCTGCTGCTGCACTATTTGGCTCAACGACACGACCTCACAAATTTCGTTATAGAAATCAGTCAAGGTAAATAACAAATCATACCCATATTAGTTTAGATCGCGATTTAGTTTTCACTAGCGTTTAAGCCTTTTAACACAACTTTGACCAAAGCATGCATATACTTAAATATGTATGCCGATAAACCTTTATTTATGTATACATGCAGTACATGCATATGTATAATGATCTGTGTATATAGACGCGGCAACCGTAAACAGTGCTTTGCTTGTAAGTCTCTGCGAATTGCATTTGTAATAAAATCCACATTGAAAATGCTCCCTCTTGCAGCCCTAGACGATGGCCATGCCAAGGAGCTGCTCTCCTACGAGCCATCCTGCTCAATGGCTGCCCTCAAGCAGCAGCAGCAGCAACAGCAGCAGCAGCAGCAGCAACAACAACAGCAACAACAACAGCAGCAGCAACATCAACACAATCATCCACATCCGCATCAACACCACGTACCACTGCCGCAGCGTTCGAATGAGAGTGCAAGCCATGCCCACGACTATGTGGCTGGTGCGTCTGCCTTGTCCGGCTCACAGCCCAATTCACCGGCTCTGGGCGTTTGCAATGAGCCAGGCGATTCACCGCTGGATCATGCCAACAACTCCAATTCGGATCATGCGGATGCAGCGCAAAAGCTGCGACTCAATCAAACCTATGCGGAGCGAACACCCGAATCGCTAACACAGTCCATAGATCCCATGGACATAATACCCAAAGCAGAGTCTGAATCCGAAGCTGAGCGAGCGGCGCGTGCGGCACGCTATCAAGCTCGCGCCCAACAGCAACAGCAACACGAGCAGCAAAACCAACAGCATCAACAACAACAGCAGGCACTGCAGCATGCGCTGCCCACCCAGCAATTCTTCGCAAATTACACGCACAGCCTGCCAACGATGACGGCTCCAAATACGACACAACAGTCGCCTTATACACCCGGACTGATGAGTCGATTTAGAAGTAAGTCGCAAGTGAGATAAAAGTGAGGAAAACTTGAATTCTAAATTGGTTATCTTATTGTACTTGTAGAACGCGGCGAGCGCATGTCTAAGGACCAAAAGGAGCTGTATGTCAAGTTTTTCGAGGACAATCCCTGCATGCTGTCGAATCATCGCCGCCACGATGGACTCACCGAGCCGCTGTGGGCCAAGCTGGCGCATATGCTAAATAGTGTGCCGCAAGGCGCTGTAAAGAACGTAGAGGATTGGAAGCAGACGTTCGATGCGTGGCGCTATCGCATATTCATGTATACGCGCTACAACTCCAAGCTGAGCATGTCGGAGACGAGCGATCCCAAGAACTTTAAGCCACTGACGGCCACCGATCAGAAGGCCTACGCTATGTGGACCAGTCACAAACACATTGCGCCGCCGGACTACGATAAAATGGACATGTTTGTGCCGCTGGATGAGAGCACAACGGCAACCAATAGTTACGACTACTGAGAGTCAAAACGGCAATTCGGAACCAGTGCAAAATGTTAATGATAATCAGAACGATGTTCATGATGATGATGATGATGTGTACTTTAACTAATGCTAAGCGCTAAATACATTATGTTTAAGCAAACAGAAAACGAACAAAATCTACTTTTCCATCGAGTTTTAGATTTAAGAACTCTATTTTAATACATTTATCTAATTCTTGTTTTACTGTTTTCAGTGTACGATGGTGCCATGGAGAACTATGTGGTGCATCCGCATTGTCGTTGTGGTGCCCAGAAGCTACTGAACGAGTCACCCCCGCCGGAAGAGCCTACCAATTTGTGCCAGAGCAGCAGTGTCACAGATGCAGCGCCCTCTTCAGCCACAGTGCTGACGATGCCCAATTGCGATGACGAAGAGCAGGAGAGCATGAAGTATCGCATGGATAGGGCTAGTAGTGGTGCTGCATCTGCGGAACTGGCCATGCCCAACTACGATCCATGCACGCCCAAAATGGACTATGATACGCAGGATGAGCTGCCGGATTCGCCGCACTCGCAACATCATCAGCAACAACAGCAGATGCCGCAACAAGCGCCGCCACCGTCGTTGCCTTTGCCACCGCCACCGACACATCATCCACAACACCATCAGCACGAGGAGGAACATCAGCAGTTGCTGCAGGAGCGCATACAGCATGAGTTCCTGCTGCAGCAGCAACAGCAGCATCAGCATTTACAGCAACAACAACATCTGGCGCTGCTGCAGCAACAGGAGCAACAGCAGCAGCAGCAGCAGCAACAACAACAGCAACAGCAGCAACAACAGCAACAGCAACAAGGAGTTAACATGGCTATTGCCACAACGGGCACAAACAATATTCGACGTAAGTTGAATATATTCAATTCTAAAAAAATATGTGTGTGTAATCTGAAAGAACCGAGAACAGATCTCCATTCCCAGACAAAGTAACATCTACTTGCTCAATCTCATCTACATTTTCACAATATTTGCTCCTTAATATGTCACAAATTAAATGCATTTGTTTTACAGAACGCAAGGAGCGCATGTCGAAGCGTCAGAAGGAGCTCTACGTTCACTTTCTGCAGCAGCATCAGTTCATTAACGACCATAGACGCAACGATCCCGTGCTGGATCCCTACTGGCTGAAGTTGGCCAATCTATTGAATGCTGTGCCGCAAGGCGCTGTGAAGCATGTTACCGAGTGGAAGCAGACCTTTGACAATTGGCGCTATCGCATCTTCCTGTATGCGCGCTACAACTCCAAGTTGCAGGATGAGGAGGCACAGAATCCGCGTAACTTTAAGCCGCTCACACGCACCGACAAACAGGCGTACATTATGTGGATAAGGAATCCGGACACCGCGCCGCCCGATCTAGATAAAATGCGCAATGTGTTCTGCAATCTGGAGGAGAGCACAACGCATCAGGACTAAAAGCCAGCCGGTCTTAATCGGGCCGGCTAAACTGAAGGCGCTCTCGCAAATTGCCATTTTAATAGTTTTTAAGCGATGGTTTTCTAATTTTTTTTGTTTCACGTTAACTCTGTGTATTTTATATAGCTGGAAATGCATTTTCCTTCTCTTCTTCTTTGTTATGCTATTATATATAAATATTAATTGAAAAAATCAAGAGTCATTCTAATCTTTGAGTGAGGCTAATGAGCTTATAATGTGAACACGAAATCCGAGTTAGTTGAACTTTTATTGAAGTGTAAAATATCTTGCGATAAATGTCCGAAATGAAACACAAGTTCTTAAAAATAACCGTAAGCTTAAATGCAGTTTCAACTTTCTAACTGCTTTTGAGCATGCAGTTAATATAAAAAAGCAAGGTCTTGCCAGGATTTTACCTTGAACTTAGAGTGCTATACAGCAAATGGATTATCTAAAATATATAGTAGACAAACTCCTTTCGATTTCTTGCGATTGACTTGCTTGCTTGTTGAAGTGAAACAAATGTATGTGCCATATGTACTTCCCTATCTAAAAATATATATGAATTGAGATCTAGACACCTACGCAGCCGCCATACCGTGTACAACTTCTAATGCGTTGATTAATATTCTGCCTCCGGCATACAGCATCCAATCTGTGGGTACTTGTCGCACGAGCGCTGTGATATTGCCAGTTTCGTTGCGGCTGCTGTTCAAAACTTATCCGGTGATCATTAATTACCAGTTCAATCAAATCCGATACGCTCGATGCTGTTGACTGTCGTCTGTCGTCTGTCCACTTTCAGCGCTACACAGAACACTCTGGGGTTTATCGGTCTAGTCCGACACATAAATACATAGAAACATTATCATCATACATCATCTTAAGTGCTTACATAAAAATATCATCTTTTATAATGCCAGGCTATTTAGTTGTTTATTTTTTCTATCTTCGACTGTCTTGTCTGTTGATAATTTAGCGACTTCTGATTAATTTGCAATTAGCAATTTATTTTTTACGTAAGAAATTGCATTTAGTTGTGTGCAAAAAGGCAAAGTGCAGCAAACAGTCTACAAATCGTGTTTAGAAATAAATAAATAATAGAAATGTGTTACATAAATTAATAACTTAAATGAGCCCATTACAATGCTAACTAAGATATTGCAAAATGAGTCGTAAACTGCTCAGCTGTCCAAGCGTCCGTCCAACTGTCCATCTGTCCGTCCGTCCATCTGTCCATCTGTCTCTTATCTTTGCCAATTGCCATTACTAATAAAGATAAATGAATGTGCGCTCATTAAAAAATGTTCCAAAGGCATTGAGTCGGGTTATTGGCTTGATTATTGATTTGCGGTATTCGTTCTCAACTCTCCGATTAAGTCAGATCTGGCTATGGCTGTGGCTATAAATGTCATGTCGATCCATTGCATATATGTAGCATTCAGTCATGCGTTCAAGATCAATAATATTCTCAGTGTACTCGAACGATTAGCATACGAGCGGGCAACTCTCTATTTGTAGGCCGTGCGAGTTGACAACCTCAACACTGGGTGGCAGTGTATTTATAAATTATGACAACTGGGTTAAAACAATGCTCAATGTGAGTACTAGTAGCGCTCAAATGGCTCATGCATAAAACATTATGTGTAACTCTGTGGTTCGAATAGCTTATCTTCAAAGGACAAACCCAATGGCAAATGGTATATAATGTCTTTGTATACAATTCATATTTGATTTCAGTTATTGATGGAGTTTCATGTTTTTAATTACATTCAAAGTGATATATCATACAGAATATATATCTGAGTGATTTCTTGGCAAACATTTGGCAAGCCTTGCCCAATCTTAAAATTTGTTGATTATATCGCAAATTTGTACGCCTGTCACTTTCGACAGTTTACAAAAATTACCATCAGATTATTTCGCTTCAAAAATTCTCCCACACTCTCTAAAAAATATTGAAAAACAAAAATAAACTGCTGTAAGCAGTAGTTGCCACTTGTACGGTCCACAAAATCATCAGATCAATCATAAGCACATTCGAGTTACAACAACAACAACAACATTAATGAAAAAAATATATATAAAAACTGTAATATTACGATAAAAAGACCATAAATGTGATAGAGATCTTTTGTAAGACCAGTTTTGTCCAAGACCGCGCACAGCCATAAAATCAACTTGTCAAGCAAAAGCGTTTTAAACAGACATTTCTGTTGATTTACTATTGGTACAAATACATAATTGCAAAAACTTGTGTATGCTAATCGGTCGTCCGTTTGATTGATATGGCTTTTTAATTATATTTAAATTTGTTTAATAATGGCTTCTTAAGTGCCCTGAACCTGAACTACATAAACAACATACATTATATGTCTGTCTGTGTCTACGCCCACAAAGTGCGCAACAAATCGTTTCCAAAAATTAGTTAAGCCTTTTAATTGAGGAAATCCGAATTGTACATAAGAATAATCACATTGTTCATATTCTTTTGCCAACTCATACAATTTAATGATGAATAATTTACCAAAACATACAAAGTGCCAATACAATTTTAGGTTGCTGACAGATTAATGCATTATTTTCTACGACTCTTTAAATTATTTGATGGTATAATTAGTTGTACTTAAGGACTGAAAAGTCGTTGACAAACTTGCCGTAAAGGGCAAATGGTCGAAATTTAAATACGTTAACCTTCATTTAATGTGTTTATTTCATTTCCCAATGTCGCTCACATAATGTTAATATGGCTAAAACGTAGGCCTTTTTTGCCAGCCTAAAAACGTTTGATGTTCAAAAGAGTTCAGCGTATCACGAGCCGCACATTTAATTGTTATCCATATATAAATGCAAGCGGTGTAATAAACACTAATTTGGTATATTGTTAAACTGGATTATAGCTATTAGCATAACGCATTTTGATGCAGCTCAATAAAAATTCAATGTTCTGATTAAATCTTCCAAAATGTAAAAATAAAAACATTTAATGTGCTCGCACACCGACAATCTTCATTTAATGTAAATGAGACAACGGCAAGCAACATGTCTAAAATCGCCAGCAATATATTCAGCCGGAAGCTGCCCTAGCAACATTTTAGCTGCAGCAGCAACAGCAGCAGCAACAGCAGCAGCAGCAGCAGCAGGCGACTATAGGTAGTCAGACAGGGAGTCGGGCACATGTATGAGAAACCCGCTCTGGCAACAATGAAAAATCAAAACAAAAACAAAATCAAAAACACAGCCGAACTGGCCATCGGCAAATGGCTCGTGCTCGTTCGTCTCGGCAACTCAGCTGATGAACAGCGTCGCAGTCGGGAGACCCAAGACCTGAGACTTTATGCTGATGCTACCGCAATTGCTGCATTCAGTGTGGCCCGTGTCTCCAATGTGTTTTGTCATGCTTTAAGCGCTGCTTTCGGTAAACACAATCAACACAAGTAAAAAACAAAAACCATCAAAAACAAACACCAAAAACACTCAGCAAGCAGCAGTTACAACAAAACAAACAAAGTATGTGCAGTGTCAACAGATGATGCAAACCGTAAATCGCAAATAGCAACAATATCAACTCATTTAAATAATAACAAATTAAGTTGCATGAAATGGTGTTAATTATGACAAACAGACAGGCCCACAAACATGCAGAAAAAAACTGTGTTCTACAACAAACCCATAAAAAATTCCTTGCTCAAGGCACATAACAAAAGACTTAGGTAACAAACTTGCGTGTGCCAATGCTCCATCGCCTGTAGGCAGGCAACAATCACAGCTCAAGAAAAAAAAACAAAACAAAACAAAATAATAATAAAAGACAAGCACTCAACTGCTGTCAGAGTCGTGTTAAATTTATGCAAATAAATAAATCATGGACAGATAGAGCCTGAAAAGGAGGTGTTGTTGTCGCTGTCGCTGTCGCTGTTGCACGCACAAAACATTTGACTAGCAAAAATGTGGTTAGGAAATATAGAAAAAAAAAATTATCAAATAATAATTTAAGAAACCGCCTCGAACGTTGGCTAGCTGCAGTTTTAAAAGGCCGCATAAATCAAAAGTCGTCAATGTATGTGTGTTTCTTTATCTTTTTTTCTTCTGAGAGCAATAACGAAAAAAGGAAGGGAAAATCCGCCACCATAATTGAAACTAAAACCTTATATTATGTCAAGTTAAACACATTTTTTTAATAGTAACACCACTGAAATGAGTTTTAAAAGGCCTTCTTGGGTGCATAAATTGGCACTTATAGTGTACTTATGATGTTATTATGCCGGAAACACTCGTAGATAATGAAGTGCAGTAGATATAAATGCAAAAAAAAAAAAAACATTTAGTCGTAGATTATATATTTTTCAAATTAGTGAATTGAGAACGAAAAATGTGTGTTCGTCAAGTGGGCTAAGAAGTAACACATAAAAGGAGTATATCGTACAAGAACTGGAATGCAAATCTAATACATTTCTAGTTTTAATTAGTACTAGTTCTAGTTTTTTGCAATTAGTGCAACAAGTCTAAGCTTAAAACAAGTTACACACAAATAAAAATAAAAAAGAGCTCATCTCAAACAAACTAGTTTCGCAAGTACCTAATCGAATTAAGTTCTCGATAGCAATGTATATCTTACTTTGCACCTAAGCCACGTATCAATTTATAAACTTCATTGAGCCATAATAAAATTGAGTCAGGGATGTTTCTCAGTCGCATCGAATGCCCGCTCTATAAAATTCGCATGCGATATATTGGTCGAAAAGGCAGGTTTCCGACATAGTCACGTTTGAGCTGCAACCATGACATGGCCGGCTCAACATACACACAAACACACACATCGTCTGCACACAATAATTCTTGTGATTATTTTGTTGTTGTTTTCTTTGATACTTACGAGACGGCGACAAAGACTGAGACTGAGCACTTAAAGTTTAAAATGCGTGGCATGTGCGCACTTTTGGCTGAATTTGTGACACTGAAAGACAAACAAAAAATTGTTAACCACAACCAATTTAAAATTACTCGCACTTATAAATTTAAAGCAACCGCAAACAGAAAAAATTGTCATTTAAATTGTTATTTACGCATGCGCGACAGACGTTGACGTTGACGCTGACGACAACGTCGACGTCGACGCCGACAGTGACAGCGAGGCGACAGAGCAAAGCAATCAGTTTGACTAGGTCAGTTTGAAAGCATTTTTTTGAACTGGTTGTGGGGGGTTTATTATCAGTTGTCATTTGGACGGAAATCTTTTAGCTTGAGTGCTTGCAATTGAGACTGCAAGTTGTCAGCGTGGACAATCCAATGCAAACGAACATTCGGAACAAAATCTGATCGCGACGACATTCACTGTGCCAGTAGGGTCCAGTTTGAAAAGCTGATTGCATAATGAGCACACAGTTCATTTGATATTGCATCAAATCTGATTTGATATTGTCGCATTGAGCGCTCTGCACGCGTCATCGTCAACGCCATCGTCATTCAATATGCGAACAATGCCGCGCGTCTACAATTACCGATGATTACGGGCGACTCCAAGACCGAGTCGAAGTCGAAGTCTCTGTCAATGGAAATGTTTTCATAATTTTAACTCTGACAGCAATAGCAACGACAACGGCAACAGCAACAGCAACAGCTGTGCAGTGTGAAACTCGACTACAAACTAATAACAATCATTATAAACATCTAAAATAGAGGACAGCAACAAAACAATTACATGTGTCTATGTCTATGTGTGTTCAACTAAATCTTATAACAAATGCCAAACGGCAACGACCCTCAAATTCGTATTTATAATGCGTACAATTATCAAAATTAAATATTTATAACAACAAACCAATTCATTTCAAATATTTCCAGCTAATCGCCTTTGAAGTTTTAATTTACATTAAAAGTTTTAAATTACAAAATGGTAAGTGATTTGTATTGACAAATAATTTAAGTAGTGATTAGTAAAAAGTGTTTTATAACCCGACTAACCAAACCCAACCCATTAAGACCCTGCATATGATAATTATTGCGGAATGCGATTTACGCTTAAAATTCATTGACTGCAGTCTCCAGTGCTAACTGGATACCAATACTCAAAAGCATATTTCTTAATTGTGTGTACGTAATTTCTCACACTCTAATACGAAATTAAAATATTTAATATCCCGCACGATCTGATTTAATAAGCGAACGTAAACACATAAAAAAATGTCAGAAACGCACGTCAACTTCATTAATCATGGATGAGAAGGGGACAAGATTCAACAATGCCTTAGAATATAAATATTGTGACTGCTACTTTATTATTATTATACAAATATTGTGACTGCTACTTTATTCTTATTATTTAATTTAGAGAAGAGTTATCCTTCGCACTTCACATCTATTTATTCTTATTAGCAGCAGTTCCAAAAAGGTACTTAAAATTCTTCAATTTATTGTTGTTCTCACACAAAAAACGCTAAAAAAAAAAAACAAAACAATTGACATGAAGGCAATGACCCAAATCTGTTGTTGTTGACTTTGGTGTATAATATTCTTACGCTATGTTTACATTTTTGATATACCGTTAAACAATGCGATTTATTAGCAGCTCAGCTTTCGTTAGTGTACATTTGCCAGTTTGTTTCATAAGTCTTTTGTTTTTCCCCTTTTGCAGATGCGCACCGGAAACGAGTTTTGCGCTCTTGGTGAAATCAGCGTCATTAATTGTCAAAATGCACAACATATAAATATATATATATATATATATATATATAAGATAAATACTTAGTTTTGCAACATCATTTTGTAATTAGCGGATCTTCTTCTATGATTGTTCATTTTTTTCTTATTAAATTATGTTTGTTTTATTTTTTTTAGCAATTTGGCAGCAAAACCCGCAGATTTTATATAAATAACGAAACGTGTGCAAATATGCAATTTAATAACAAAAGCGAAATCACTTCCTTAAAAGAAACCACCTTCATAGTTAGATTAAGAAATTTGTTATACAGTTAATTTCTCAACGGAATTTAATTGATGAAGCGCTTCACGCTCTTATCTTAATGCCATTAAATATTTCTTACCACATTGAACATAATTTGTCAGACGATTAAGTTATCGGAAAACGATTCCAATGCCCATAACAATTATATTTTTCATTGTTATGTAAATTTTAGTTTCTTCGATTTGAAAATGTCTGCTTGCTTGTTATTTTGATAATTTCCAATCATTTCTTGATTAGATTTTGATTTAGATCGTGCTTCAACATTTTATGTGCATATAAAATTAGTCAAATGATTAAGTGAATCGTTTAAAATTCAGCTCCAAATGTACGTTTTATGCAAAAATTTGCAGACGTAAATTATGCAAATTATAAGCGGAGTTTGTTTGTTTTGTATATTTGGCCAATGTGTAAGCGCTGCTTGAATCAAATGCAGTCTTTTGTATGGCCCAGCAGCCAATTTAGTTAACAATAACGGTAGCTCATTGACCTCTTGGCCACGCTACTTACTGGGGAACCATTGTACTGTGCTGTTGACCAGCCTGAAAGCAGTTCGATTTATTTATTTATTTTGTTTTTTCCTCATTTTCACAACACAAATTCCAGACAGACGTCGAAAAGTTCAAACAGCTAAGTGCCTGACAGGCATTAACTTTTGGGTTTGTAACCGCTGATTAGCAGTTGAAGTCTGTTGCTATTTTTGCTGTTGTTGTCGCTGCAGTTGCGTTGCAGATTTATGATTAGCGCCCCGTTAGCCTCTGAGCAACACAGCTCAGCAACAGCGGCAGCGCCACTAAAAGACGCAACGAGTGCCCTACTCAAAATCCAAGTTATTATGCTTTGAAGGTTTTTTCTATTTTTTTTAAAAATATTTTTTGTTGCAATACGACGGTTACGCCCCTAAATGCCATAAATTCAATGAGCCGCGCTGATATCGAGTTGACCAATCAGACCTGCAACTGCATCAAGCATTTTGCAGCGAAAAATATGTTGCAATTTATTGCCTCGATGATGCTGCCCCTGCAATTGGCATATCAGAAGGAAATACAAAAAAAATAACAAAAATTGCAGTTTTCATTTTGTTTAATTAATTTTTTAACACGCCATTTGCATGTTTGTCTCGACAAAAAAGGAATCATCATAGAGGTCAAGTTTACAACTGCCTGGGAATTAAATTGTTTTTTTAGCAAATCATACACAAATACGTGTGCAGAGTCAGTCACACATACACCTACAATAGGCATTGAGCTGTCTGTGTATTCAATGGATTTGCCATTTCATTAACCCCATTAATTGGATATATATATATATATATATATGTATGCAATTGCAAACAATATGATGTCTATTTACTTATTATCTTTATTTTTGCATTTTATAAAATTTCGCTTGATTATTTGATTTTTTGGTTGATTGAATCCCACGTTTTTGAGTTGTTTGCTCAGATTTGACTTTTGGCATCGCAAATCATCTTTGGGCATCACAAATTTGCGCTTAAATATATATTATAAAAAAAATTAATTTATTATTCTTTTGTTGCGCATTTTTAAATAGCATGGGAACTTGTTGGCAATTAATCAAAGTGCATAGCCACACAAATTTTTGGCAGCCAATAATTAAAGAATTTGTATTATTTGATTTCTGGTTTCGCAGTGTGGCGAAAGTATGGCTCAATGTATGAACAAAAGTGAAATTTATATAGCTTAAAATTAATTAATTAAACTCAATGCTAAGCTTTAAAAATGAGTTGTCTGAAAATATCAACCCACTTAAGCTGACATTCTAAATGGGGATTAGGAAACTCGAGGCTATCCCATAACTTTTGCATAAAAACTAAACTGAAATCGACGCCAAACAACTATCATTTCTCAAGCATTTTCTCCAAGTGTGAGATACACGACATCGACACCGATCATCTCAATCATTTCTGATCCAAAAAGCACTCAAAAAAAAAAAATGAAAATACCAACAACCGACAACATTCATAAACGTGCCACACAAGGCTGTTGTTGTGGGCCCACTTGTACATGGCTAACAGCAAATGCTGACGAGGAAGCCGCTGCCAAATGGAACTGACTATGTATTGTTTTTAATGTAGTACAAATGCGAGTAATGCAGCCAGGCGCAAACAAGACCAAAAATTAAAAAAAAAAATATATATTTATATAAAAAAAAAAACGATCAGTGACTAAGCCCAAAGGCGACCTAATGCCAAACAATTTGTACAAATGCTTCAGCTGCCTCAGATGCATGAAACTTGTTTCAATGCTCGGCTTTTGTTTTTGCCTTTTCATGTTGCGCCTTCAAATTGGCCAACAATAAGCTGTGACAAACGAGCTGAGTTGAGAAAATGTTACCAACTACCAACTACCGAACAGCTATCAAAATATATTTGGCGTTAAAAAGCCATGTCAGAATTTAACGCTAACTTGCACAGCACCACAATTTGACTGTTTCCCAATCCATGCCCCCACCCGCTGCGAGCGCATGGCTGCTGCTGGTGGGGGCGATGTATCAAGTTAGTTGTTTGTTTGTTTATTTTTTTTTTTTGTTTGTTCTGCCCCCAACAAGGTCATTGCGGTTGCTGTTGGCTAATTGATGAACGGCAGGCAATGAGCGACAATTTGCCAACTTGCCTTGAACTTCTCAGCCGAAGAAGCAACTGCAATCAACTTTCAGCTGAGTGACTGGCCTAGGTCAACGATATTCAATGGTTTTTCATATGCAAATCAGACACATTACCAGCGACGTTGTAATCGCGAATAGTAACTAATTACCAGACACGCTTCGACTGTTTGCTTAGCAGATGAAGTCATTTGATGGTTGCCTCGAAACCCTATGTACAATGTGCTATTCTCAACTGATGTGTAAGGTAAGCGTCACAAACTGAAGGCCAGCCAGACAGTTAGTCAGTCAGTTAGTCAGTTTGCCTGTCAAGTCAGTCAGTGCGCGAAGAACACGTCTATCTGACCATTCACTGATCTGCCGGATGTCTTCTTTCAGCGTTTGCGCTTTAGCGCATTCAGCTCGATTCAGCTGGAAAAGCCATTTAGATGTAAATTTTAATAGCCATGTACTACCATAGAGCTACCATGTAGAACGCAAAATTTATGGTATAATATGTTTTTGTTTTGACACATTCACAGTACACCCACTTTAAATGTAATTGTCTAATACATTTTAAACTTTACGCATTTGAATAAATGAAAATTTTTGATTAAGCTGACGTTTCCTGTGTTGTCATTGTAATTCCAACTTATTTTGGATATAAAACTTTATGTGACTAAGCATAATTTATGGGAGTGTGATGATCATAGTTTCGTAATATAAAATTACATTAGATTGAAAAGAGATAAGCCAGTTTATGTCATTTAAATTGGAAATACACTCATTTTTTAATACTTCAAAATCAACAGCAATAATTAATATACAAAATATTTTCAATAATTTTTCTATGGGGTGATTGAAATTGTATAGCCTTTCCAATAATGGAAAAAAGTTTAAAAAAAATGAAGTAGGTTATAAATCATGTTCCAAATAACAATGAACAATAACCGATGATTGAAATAACATATAACAACACAAAGAAATATGAAATGCGGTGCCTCATTTCAAATTTAATTGTTTTGTGGCAGAGCATGATGAAAGTGATTTGATAAATGAAATGATTTTTTCCTTGTTACCACCAATCGAACCCTTACAACTTTCATAATTATGCTGGTCATTGTTGAACTATGATATTTTTGACTTTGACTTACTTTCATCTCCCACATGGCAAATTGCCCAATATTTGTATATTTGTGTATTTGTTTTTTCATATATCATTATGCAATGCTGACCCGCATTGTTCGCGTGCAAAACTTGATAATGCATAAATGATATTTATTTGCAATGTTAAGTCATGCAGCCCAAAAATTCCCCAATAATTTTTGGTACCCCATATCGATAATTAAATTGCAATTTAAACTAGCCCGCATGCCACAATCCAAAATAAACCAAAAAAAAAAAAAACTGAGAAATCCGCACATAATATTTATAAGGTGTCTCGTATAACCATTACCCTCATGATAGAAAATAAATGATTTCAATTAGGGCGTTTGAAAAATGATTATGGCATACTTATAATCGTATTACGATTTTTAGAGCGAACGCGCTAAATGCAATCGTTCAAAAATATACCGGCAACGAATTATTATTTTATCTTTATTTTCTGTTTATAATGTTGTTGTGTAATAAAAGACAATGAGCATAACGGTTGTTGGTGTTGTTACCAAGCACTCGATGCCAGATAAAAGATTGCCCGACTAACGCTGGACCACACCGGACAGCTGGCGCCCCCGCCTTGCACAGCACACTTTGCCCATTACATTAAATCTAAGCTTGACCCAAAAAATGCAATACTACTTAAACGTTTTTTTTTTCCAACTGCACTAAATTTCGCAAAATTTTTATTTTTTCAGATTTTGGTTTTTTTTGGTTTTTTGTTTTTGTTTCTTTGACTAAACACTTAATTTGAAGCTGTTGCTGAGAAACTGTAATAGTAAGCAAAATCGGTATGCCAAGCAAGTCGCTTGATAATAAATGATTATTTTCGTGCTAAACTGCGTTAATCAAAGATAATGATAATGCCAGAGTAATGTTTCAGTGAAGTTGTTCTGCTGTGTGCTCTGAGCAGCTTTAATATTATTGATTGTTTTTAATTAGTCGTCTATTGTCGTGTGATTAGAATTGATTCCTTCCTTCTCATGACGCCGACGAGGCACCAAAGGAGGCGGCGACGATATCAAAGAAGGAGTGCCGTCCAATTAATAAAACTCCACCATTGAAACGTGCACGACTTCGGAGGTCATTCAACTGATCCGTACTTAAAAATACATATGTTTATTGCGGCGTAATTCTGATACTCTGACTGAGCCGACAAGCAGACGCACAGCGAATTCCCAGACGCCAAATCCCAAAGTCAGTTCCGAACCCATTGTGTGGCTCACCACTTTAATTAAAAGCCGTGAGAGCTTACAAAGAAAACTATGCGAGTATTAAGGTTCATGTGCCAGTTAAATTAAATTATACACTTTGACAAAAACAAACAGAGAAAAAAATACTTGTTAACTAAAAGCATTCTTGTGTGTATAATCTGAGATAACCATTCCAATTATACGTTCTAGAAAACTTAACAAGAGTTTTTACCACTTATTTCAATTTCAATCAATTACAAAATTAAGAGCTGATTTTAATTTCAAGCGATTTGAGTAATAGGATTAACGAATTTGGTTAAGTGTACATTTCTTTGAATTTAAGTGAATTTCAAGTTCATGGTCACTGTAATTATCTCTAGGAAGTGACAAGAGCCCCGACACAGATATGCTTAAGCACTGATCAAAATTGAGTGTCCATTGTTGCACAATAATTTTGATGCCGTCATGCTACTCAGGGCTGACAACGAGAACAAGTCTTGACAAACTGGAGCTGCGCCATTCAAAGTTATCTTGGACGGACAAACTCGTTGGCCAATTCGAGTGTTCGTCTATTGGTTTTCATAATTTATTTAATTATTGGATATAACGTTAATCCACCAATTCGATATGCAGCTTATAAATAATTATATTAGAAATCTGAGATATTATCAACATATAATTTGGTTAGAATTGCAACACCGCTGGATAGTTATCAACATTATCTAAGCAGAATCAGCGACTTAACATCCGCTCATTACGAATTCTTAGATATAAAAAATAACTATATGGTAAATATTATTTGCATTTTGTACGTTGCGAATTTGGCTAATCGATCACAACGAGACTTGAATACACAAAACTCGAGTTTACCATGCACAACACGATGCTGTCATTGCTGGATTTGGAGTTTTTTTTTATTGTTACCTCGAAATAATGAAAATATCGCCATTGAGACAATTACCATGTATATAAAATTTCCATGCAATGCCAATTGACCTATTTGAATAGGTATTCCAAAGAATTAATTAACTGATTTATGGGATTAAGAAAAACAGGATTTACTGCATGAATTTGCAATAAAAAATGTTTTATTCGCATTATTTAAATGCACAAGAGTTGCCAACTTTATGTCTTGTCTGTGCACTTGAAGTATTGCATACTAAAAAGATAACATGTGCATGGCAAATGATTCGAGTTAACATATCCAATTTGCAAGCAACATGCAATTCTCATCTTTGCGCAGAAAAAGAGAACTGCAGAAGTAGAGACGAGCAGAATGTGCAATAACTCACTCCCACATGCACAGAGCAAACGATACCGCTTCGATTGCAGTGTGTGATGCAGGTGGCATCGATAAATCACTGGTATCGATATCTTTTGTGCATATTGTCAAAAGTGCCGCAGATTGACAAATTGGCAACAGACAAAATTGGCCAAGGAGAATGCTGCTGTTGTTGTCTGCGTTTTGCCATGTTGCAATTGTGAGGCATAATAAGTATGGTCTAATTCCCCCTTCAGTTGCTTCCCCTTGTCATTTGCATTTAGTACCTGTCGATTGATTGGCATTTTAATTTGCGGTGTTTCTATTGCGTTTTGAAAGCCCATTTCCATGTTTAATGGTTCGTAATTGATCATTAGCTGCAACAACACTTGAAAACCGGTGACAATGTTAACAACGCATAAATAAACAATAAACGCTCATAGAATGAGCAATGCATAGCTTGCCATACATATTTCTATGCAGTATTATGAAATTAATTCGCGACAATAAAACTGTTGGAGTAGATAAAATGTGATACGCGTTTAACCCAATGAATGTAGCCTAATTAATCATTATTTAACAAACCAATTCAATTAACAAAGCTAACACTCTCCATATCGATATGCACACATGTATAAATATTTATCAAGCCAAATAAATCATAAGCCACATGAAAGACACTGACTTTGAACTTTTCAACAATGACAACAATTTCTATAAATTATAATGCTTAAATAGTGTTAATATGTTGAGAAATTTTCACATGCCATAGCAACAACAACATAATATATTGTTTATACAATGCAAACAAACAAAATAACAATTTGTGTTGATTATAAATATTTACACTTGACATTGTTGCTAGACGCGCAATTATTAGAAAATTATTATCGAGTTCAAGAACACAAATTTTATATGTTGTTTTTGTTTGAAATTGGTAACATCTAACAACTATATAAAGCTCAATTAATTGGCAGAGTGGTGCGTTGATTACGAATTGAAAACACATTTAGTTGGCAGTTGCATAAGCTTATAACTTAAAGCTTGCCTTAATGGCGAAGTGAGTCTGAAAACAGCATCAAAAACTTGTGCAATTTGTGCCACACACATTCGAACACAATTTGTTGATTGGGGGCGCTTGTTCTCAAGGCAATGCCAAATCGTTGCAAGCTGTTGAACACGACAAATTATATTCACATTATTTATGTTGGATTTTATGTTCGCTTTCCTTGCAGCACTCAATTTGCCTGCTGCTAGTCATCTGCCTCGCTACCAGCTGGCTGCCATATAGCCAAGCGATACGCGTCGACTGGGGCACCAATACGGGTCCCATTGTGCCACCGCCACCACGAACCACGCCAACGCCGCCACTTCAGCCGTATCGGCAGCCGGCCCCAGTTTGGGAGGATCAAAGCGACGATGTGCCCAACCCGAAGCCATTTGTGTAAGTTGGCCTTAATCGGCTCACCTGGAAGAGAGAAAAATTAATCCGCATAGAGACTGAATTGACTTTGCCAAGAAATGTAAATTAATAATGATTGATTAATAATACTATTGATTGAAAGATGTACTTTGTATAAAAACTTTTATACTTTTCAAGTTAGTTATATAAAGAAACTAGATAACTACACTTTGGATTTATATACAGGAATAAAATTTGACAATTGGGTTAGTTTGAAAATTGTTTTTTTTTTGTCCATCTTTACCAAACTCATCAGTTGTATTATAACTGTTAATAAGCTGCAGTAATTTGACAAATAATAATAATGATACAAAATTTATTATAAACAGGTGAATCATTTCTCCAAATTGTAGGCAGTCAAAAGTTACCCTTTTGAACCCTATTTAATGTGTACATTTTTTTTATACCTTCAGTTATGTGCTGCCACCGCCATCTCGGCCGCGCACTTGGATCATACCCGCTGGCCCCTATGCGCCGCCCAACTACAACAATCTGCCGCCGAAGCGCAACTTTGGCCAACTTTCGCCTACATACAACCATGGTGGAGCTGGAACTGGCACAGTGAGTGTGCCGGCATTGGCTGCCCAGTATGTGCCCGGTGTGGGCATTAAGTACACGGCAATTGTGCCCAACAAACAGCAGGGCAAATACAATGCGAAGACTAAAAAATACAAGGCCTACGAGAAGGCAACCAAATATGCGCCATGGAACTATGTAAGACAATATGATAATCGCAAGTTTTATCATCGCTACTGATATGCATACTTGTAAGGAGACTAGTTATCGTTTTGTAAATTGCGTGTACAACAAAAAATTAAAGCCAAAAAAAAAAAAAAGTAAGAAAGAAAATTTAAAACCACAAAAGCAACAACGTTTTTTGACACCCACAGCACAACACACGCACACACACACCCACAGAGACAGAGACAGATAGGTAGACAAACGCCTACTATTCACCACCACTCGCCACCATTCGTAATCGCATTTGCTTTCATGTATGCAGCATGTCTCCATATTCATGTCCATGTCCATGTCATAATCACATGCATCATCTCTTTGCAGTTGCAGCTGCTGCCGCTGGTGGAGGAGGAGGTGAAGGTGGAGGTGGAGGAAGACAAGGTACTGGACATGCACAAGAAGCGCGTCGAGTTGCCCAACGTGCCACTTCTTGGCTCCTCAACGACAGCGTTGCCCAGCAGCAGCAGCAGCCCATCAACAGCAACAACGCAGATAACAAAAACAACAACGCAACTGCCAAAAACAACAACAACAACAACAACTACTACAACAGTGGCAACTGTTGCCAATTACAAGCTGGCACATGAGAAGAGCGCCTATTTGAAGAAGCACGACAAGCTAAAGAAGCTGCTCGAGAAGGTGCAGACCCAAAACAACAATCACAACAACAACAACAACTACGCGTCGCATGCTGTGGCAAGCTCAAGTTGAGCGTTGCACAAACAAGCAACTAAAATTGGAAAGATGAAAAATCTGCGCAAAAGCACAAGCCAATTTTTTAACGTTGAGACTTGCCCCAAAATTTGTAAATACATAATAATAAATCGAATAAAACAAAATACACACAAAAACCTGGCATTAATTTGACCTCTTGGCCAAGCTAACAAATATTTGACTGCAAGGGGCGCTTACATAAAAAAAAAAAAACGAAAATCAAAAGACTCCGGCAACAACCAATTGAAACTTGCGTGCATTGGAAGCGGCGTTAAATTGGGCCTTAATTGCACACTGCATGCCAAAAGGGTAAACACTCAAATGTTAGCGGTTAATCTGTCGAAGAAATAGCGGCCAAGTTGTGTTAACTGAAACCATGATTGGCACTTTCTTGAACGGCTTTTCATAGCCGGCAGGCAAGCACAATTAGCCCGATCAATTAGCAATAAGTAACTGTGGCTTCTGGGGTCCATCATTTAAATGACGGAGCGGGACATTGATCACAGAGCAGCGCACACACTGGCGGCGGCCCTGACCGTTGCCACATGCAACACATTGGCGGCAACGACAACGACATCATTAGCAGCCGCAAGCGCAGCGAAACAAGAACAAACACCACCAACAAAAGCAGCAACTATTATATATATATATATATATATGTATGTATATATATTTATATATATGTAAAAGTTATTTTCGTTTGTTTTGACTGTTGGAGTCATTAACCGACGCCGATTTCCGTCGCATTGTCAACGGGTTTTGTTGTTGTGTTTTTGTGACTCTTGATTTTTATTTTTAGTATAGTTTTTATTTGTGCACGCTTCGCACTGCCAAAACGGCAACAACATTAATAATAATTAAGGGTATATATTTTGGGCAACAACTTTTGCTTGTATTACACAAAAACTTTTTAATTAAATACAAGTATTTCAAATTGACACAAATTTACTGGAGGCGGTTGATAATCACTCGATTTGCCTCGTAGCGTGTGGGAAATATTTAAATTGAAACATTAGGGGTGTTCCAGCAAAGTGTTCTACACAAGTTAAACATTTAATTATAATGATTTTCATTTTTATTTGGTTTTAAGTGCATAGCTTTCAAGCCAATTACATAGACGAGTTAATTAATGACAACTGAAAGTAAATTGCGCATTTTATTAAATTTTTTAAATGCCAATTTCAGAGTTAACATTAAAATTGAATTAAAAATGTGACAATGTCAAAGTAATTAAATTTTTAGCCTTGTCTAGGACAACTTGTTTAAGCTTTATTTGTATGTAAATTCTGAAATGTTCTTATTATATGCGCAATTTATTGGATTAAAATTGGAAAATATATCGAGGGTATCAAAGATTCGAGTAGGTGTTTTTCCACTTCTTATGAATATATTTGATTAGCATTTAACGTAAACATATTAAAAAGTCCAGGGTTTATTCACATTTCAAATATTTGCAATTCAATTATTCACTTGAACATAATAAATAAATGTGAAACCAAATGATTGCAAATTAAAATGGGAGCACAAAATACACACTTCTGCATCATATTTCAATAATATCAAACAGTATTTGAATTAAAACAAAAGATACATCGAAATTAGCTCTTATCTGAACAACCCTTTGTACAAATACCTAAGTGGTTTTTGTAATGCTGTTGTCATCCAACTGACAACAATTAAATACTGTTAAGTTACGGCTAAAAGCCCAAAGACAAATTTGTGTGTGACTTAAATAAATAACGTCGAGTGCGTTAACTGATTGTATCTGTGAGAAAACCAATTAAATGTGTTGATATCATGACACGCGAAGGCGACTAAATCACAAATGCTACTGGATAAACCAGAGGCAAGGCACTGCATGTTTGCTTCCGACCCAATTGCATCTCGCCTGATGCGCCAGACTGTGCGCCGTCCGTTGAGCAATGACAGCCCGATAGCCTTGGGCTCCTCTCACCTCGTAGTGAACGCTGCGCTGCGCACTACACCAGTTGGCTCCAGGTGTCTGCGGCTGCCACAAACGTGACTCCCCTCACGCTGCTCCCGAAGCAAAATTTGCACACGACTGCACAAATCCGAAATGTAAATGTAGTGATAGATGTAGCATAGCTGGATTAAAGAAGGCATTAAAGTATTCTTCCCCAAAACTATCCTCAAGAATCCTACTGGGATTGGTGCTAAACTTTCTATACTCATAACTAATACTTCACTAAAAGTTCAAGATATCCCAAAAAATTATAATCAAATTTTAATACCACATATAAAGTTTGTAGACGTGACGTATCTTAAAATAATATACCTAAAATCCAACTTGCAGTTGATTAAAAAAAACTTTATTCAAAAACGAACATATTTTCGAAAGCAATATACTGGTCAGGATTTAATATCTGAATTAATTCTACACTGAAAGTTGAACACAATATTTTACTGTGAAATAATCATTTCGAAAGTTAATCAGGCTATAAAAATTATTATATATTATTATTTTAAATATTTAATTATATGCTTAACCGTTTAACCCTTCACCCATCAACTCACCTGAGTTTCGTTATTATTGTGTTGTGCATAGTTGATGTAAAAGTCGACACATTTTATCGGTGCACACTGCGTATGTGCAATATGCAAGTGAATTAGTAAAGCCAGACCCAATTCCAAACCCAATTTGTGTCTGAATTTTTGTTTTTTTGAACCCAAGACGTGTGTTGAGTGCAGTCCATGTGCAGCTGGCGAAATTAATTTGATTAGAAACGTAACAAAAAACGAGTCTGGCACAAAATCATTTGCAGATTTTGCAGCGGTTGGTGGCTAATAAAGCAGCAGCTGCCGCTTAGAGATTGGGCGACTTCCGAGCATAGTCGCTACTAGTAGTGATGCTGATTACATAGTCACGTTGTTAACTACTACATCTTCATGGTGCCGAGAGCAATAGACAAAACAAAAAACAACAACAACAGCAACAAAATATAAGAAATAATATGGAAAAAACCTTGCAGCGTGTGCTATGGCTGTGGTGCAGTTGTGCCGGTGCATGCCACAGTGGCGCAATCGAATCGAATCAGAGCCGACATCTTTCACACTTCGTTAAAGGTAACGCGGGCAAAGCCACCGCCAAGGCAATTTATTGTCAAAACTGAGAAGCGATAAAAACAACAGCATTATGCACATTATGGCCAAGTGTCTCGAGGCCGCACTCCGCGCCGGCCTGACCCGTCATCAGAGAGTCCCCGACCCACAGCCAGTGCCGAGACCGGGCCCCGAACTCGAACTCGAACCCGAGCCCTATTTTTTTCCTTGCCTGGTTGCTTTCAACTTTCTTTCTGGTGTCCACAGCGCTCTTGCATCATGATGGTGAAGATGGAATTTGTATATTTTCCAAACTTTTTGCTGCAGCACGTTTTTGGCTTAAACGCAAAGATTTGTACAAGTGACGCCATCGCCATCACCAGGGCAAACAATCCCAAATGGCCAGTCCAGGCCTGGCCCACCATCATTTATTTACCAGCCGGGCCCAGACTTCGACTTTTGGATGTTCGCAGTTCATAAAAATCAATGCCCTTTTGATTAGCCACAGCTGTAATTTATCTGTTTTTCTGTTTTTCTGTATTTTTTTGAGTTTATTGCTTGTTGTGAAAGGCACTTGATGCCACAGCCCCATAATAGAGAAATTGTCTAATTAAGCCTGTACTTTTGTGCACCTTTCAATTGCTCATTGGGCGTTATTACGCATACGCCCCATTGTTGCGGTAAATATACAAATCTAGATGTTTTCCTTTTTGCGCCTCATTACACAATTCGCCGAAACTGCATATTATATATTTTATCACCGAAAATGTGGTTAGCCAATGAACAAATTGCGCAATCGGCCGACTAGAAAACCCAGACAGGCTCAGAGTTTAGGCTTTGAGTTATTAGCATGAATTTAATGTCAAATCTCGGGCCAACGATGGAACCAAACTGCAATCACGACGCATCTGTTTTTCTGGTTATTTTTTGTTGCTACAAATGGCAGCTGTTTGACCGGGAGATAAGCTGCACAGGAGAAGTGAAAGAGAGAGAGAGAGAGAGAGAGAGAGACAGAGACGGACGTGCAACTGGCAGATATTGGGCCAGGAAATACGAGTTTTGTGGCGTGGAGCGTGATTCCTTTGGCTAATTGCAAAATGCACAAAATAAACACTTTTCCCTCTCGTTTCATTTTCACCACTCCAGCAATTTCATAAGCTGACCAATATGCTTAGTGCTAATATCAAATAAATACGCTAGAGACAGCAACAGCAACAGCTTTCAAGTGCCACATGTTTATTCATAATAGCCGCACACGCAACTGGACCCGATCCGAGGCAAACTGATGCGATTGCAGCACGTACAGCAGATCCCCAATGCGCCAGCCAGGCTGGCCGGCCATTTAGTCAGTCAGTCAGTTAGTCGGACAACCGCACCAGTTACGGTCGTAGTCCCAGTTGCAGTCGTCTCCTAGTCGCAGTCCCATTGCCGATTCCAGACCAGATCGATGAGAAAAAAAAAAAATGAAAACATTTTGTATTTTCTATTGATTTGTTGCCAGTTTTCTTGTTTTCCTTGCACGCTGTGTGTGTGTTTACATAATGAAATGGCCTCGCTGCTTCACTTGGCCCGTTTGAAGTTGGCCACGTTTTCATAAAGTTTTGCACAGCTATGCGGGTGCTTATCTCACATACTCAACTCGTTACACGGCTATAGGGAAAGTGGGGTACAAGTGTTGGCGAGGGCGAGTGCGAGAGAGAGAGAGAGAGAGAGAGAGAGAGAGGGAGAGAGAGAGAGCGAGAGAGTTGCAATCGTGTAATGCGATGCTAACCTTATTCAATGTTTTTTATTGTTGTTGTTGTTGTGGTTATCGTCATCATTGCCATTTTTATTGTTGTTGTTGTTGTTGTTGCCTCGCAATGTCGTGGCGCTACCGTTAAGTTGTTAATGTGGAAGTTACGAGTACTACTCCTAATTCCACTGAGCAAAATTAAAGTTAACGATGAGTACATAACTAAATTGCATGTGCATTAAATCAACATAGTTG
The DNA here is from genome assembly GCA_035042405.1 of Drosophila demipolita. Lineage (NCBI taxonomy): Eukaryota > Metazoa > Arthropoda > Insecta > Diptera > Drosophilidae > Drosophila > Drosophila demipolita. The sequence continues at coordinate 1,504,044 of JAWNLI010000067.1, read as the reverse complement.
CAAATGAAAATATATAGTATCAAAGTTTATAGCCGATAATTAAAACCAACAAATGACAGCAACTGACAAAAAGATATGCCATTCATATTTGTTATGGGTGCCACCCATAAAAATTGACAAAATTGATCAATAAATTGACATGATTCTCATTTGCAAGCAGTTTAATCACATTTGAAATGGTTTTCTTGTTTCTGATTTACAAATTTCTTTTGCATACATTACTTGCCTTGCCGCCTTGACTCAAAAGCAGACGGGTTTTAGCAGGCTTTCTAATTCAAAGAAATAGCGTTCAGTGTGTGAATGCACTAACCAATTAAATTGCGACTAGGACATATCCGCCAAAAAACAAAAACAACAGAAAAATGTGATTTGAATCCGACACTAAAAAAAAATCAACAAAAAAAGCACATTGTTGCGGACGGTAAAGTGAACGAAATTGAAATCGTGAACCAGTTTTCAATGCATATTTTACATAATGTGCTCCAAATGGGCAACAGGCAAATATAAATCTTCAGACAGGTCAACAGTATAAACAAAAAAAAAAAAGCAATGACAATGACAATTGCACGCGAAAACTGCGGAAAATGCCCAAAGTGGTCAAAAACAAAAGCCATAAAAGCACGAACCGAAAACGAGACATGCAAATTGAAGTTCATGGAAAATCATTTGCATGAAAGTTGCCCCGCTCCAAATGAAGGGGAACTGCGGCAAAGTTAAACTGAATATTAGTCTAGAAACTGCAAGTCGGCGGGTCTGTTGCAATTTATGTTATTGAACTTTAGCTGTATGCAAATTTACAGTTAGCAGTTCACTTTATTTTTTTGGTAATTGCAAGTGCTTCACATTTTTCATAATTTTTGCTAGCCAGAAAAGGAAAGGCAAGGCATATACAAAAGAGCCTTCCTCTTACACTTACCTGTGAGGCTGATGCTGCTGCTGTTGTTGTGCTGTGTAGTGCAGTGTACACTTCAATGACAAACACTTGAGTTGAACTGTATTGTTTAACTGCCACACTTGCTGTGAGATGTGTGTTTAAAGTGCACTTTGATATATTTACTAGTACAAAAGATGGTTTGAAAGTTGACTGACAGCTGCACAGATTCTAATTAAAGTTCACAGCACGACAAACAGATTCCTATTTATATAAATATTTATATTAGTTTAATATGCATAGAATATCGATGTTTAACTGCCGGATTAGATTAGCAATAATACGATTTTTGCAATCTGCGTTTTAGTCAATTTCAAGTTTGGTTCAATCAGTAATTGCAAATGGTGCACTCATATTCACACTCACACTCACACTCAGACTCAGACTCATGTGGCAGCGACTGCTCCTATTCAATAAGCACCCACCTTACAAGAAAAGGGCATGATGCCGCAGTTTGTTGCACGAGTAAAATAAAAAACAGGCCATCAGGTGCTTGTAACCGCAAATTAGTTTGAACGCCATAAAAAAGCTGGCAACAAAAAAAAACTGCAACGGCAACCAAGTGCAACAACAAGGCTTGCAACATTTTTTGAAAATGAAAATCCATTGCAATCATCAGCTCAAAGCTCGTCCGACATTAGATGGAAAATCGGCTGACGAGTTGCACTCTCAGTTGTTGTTGTTATTGTTGTTGTTGTTGTATTTGTTGCTGTGCAAGATTTTTCATGGCTGATAGTAAAAGTGACGCATCATATGGGAAGCTCAATTGTTGTTGTAAATGCTGTTGTTGTTGTTGTTGCTATTCTTGTTTGCTGTGTCATGAGTCAATAGCGTACCAATACCAAAAATTTGTATAACTCATTTTGCAATATGCAAAACGTGATTCTATTGAGACAATCTCTTTAAAAGGGTCGTGTGTGCGCCAGCTCAAATTGTATCTCATGGATACGATCATCTCAAGAATCGCAAATGATGTTTGTGCAATCCGCCAGCCAAATACGCCAAGGAGCATTCGAATAAATACTTCAACGAATCAACAACAATGCAGATAAAGCCATCAAAAATGAATTTCAAAGAGTTTTTTTTCGAGCTTAACCGCGTCATTTTTGCATCATTGGGCATTAATTATCTTCGGAGCACAATAGTTTCATTAAATAACTAAAGAAAATCATTAAGAAATTATTTGTTTTTATATATTTGCAAAACCGCAAATGGTTTTGAAGAGAGTTTTCGATAAACGAAAAATGCGATTTATCCGTGGTTTGTTGTTTCTTGTTGTTTTATCTTTCGCACAAAACTGAGGAATTGGCACGATTTGTGTTCAGTTTTAAGACTAATACGTGGCTAATTTGTTTTGTGATAACGGAATTGCTCGCAATTATTACAAATTAGCCCAAATAGCCGATAATGAAATGCAATTAGACATGCTGGACCAAAGACCAAAAGCATAGTATTAAAAACATTAAATAAAATATCTTTGATTTTCGTGTAAAGTTGTTATATTCAAAGATAATCACTATATAATTATTGCTATCTGTGCGAGTCTTGCATTTTTTTAATTTAAAATTTTGTTTTATTGAATAAATTCATAGATGAAAAAACGTAGAACAAGGCAAAAATCAATAGAAAAAAAATCCAATCGAAAATGTTTGACAGACTTACCAAAAGAATTAACAATAGTTCTTACTCAACTTAACTAATCTGTTTAAAATTGTCAATAATTCTGTTTAACCTCAGATGTTTGAGCTCAATAGACCACATACCACCCAACCATTTCACAGGCAAAGAAAAAATGAGTCTTAAATTATTGGCCTGGCACTTAACATGACAGCCACATTAAATTGTCCACTTTGGCAACCTGTGCCGGCACCATATACGCTGCTTTGCAAATACATATATACATATATATAAATATATATATATATATATAGTACATGATTTGGCTGCCGGCGTTAGCTGTAATTGAGGTTTGGCGGCACTGACACGGCCCAGCCCGGCTCAATGTGGCCCGAGCATGGTTTGGGCCTGGGGGCCTGTTAATATCTGTTCGGGCTCTCTAAAGGAAATGCAAGCGACGACAACGGCGAGTCAAGAGTTAAATGATTTTAATTGTCACTTTCGTTGCTTTTTCAGTTACGAGGCGAAATTTGAAAAATTTTAATTCAAATATAATGCGCTCAAATGAGTTTGGAATTGTGCAAGAGAGTCTGTGGACCGCCTTAAGTGCAACGAGAGTGTAAATGTTGTAAGCCATAAGCTGTAAAATGTTTTTTTATAGGTGTTGCTGTTGATGTTGCAAGTGCAATCAATTTGGTTCCCATTTAAAAGCAGTTAAGCCACATTTTTAATGCAATGTCTACTTAGAATCGAGTCTAAATTAGGATCAGATGGGACCAGTTCCAAGTTAAGACGGCCTTCAGCTTACCATCTTCTTGGCCGTCTTTACATAAATCTTGTAGTATTGAGCAAGGCATCCATTTCAGTGGATTAGCCGAATGACTGGAGTCTTATTTGATCCAACATGTTCTTTTCGTTGCGACCGGTTGTATTAGTAATAATCGGCTGCTACTGGTTATTAAAGTTGAATTCAATTTTGTTTGATTCGTCAATTAATTAATTGTAATGTTTGCCCAATCTGCACACTATATATGATATCTCATATTCCAATTGGTTGAGCAGGCAGGTGACAAAATCTATTGCCTCTTTAATATGTAATCATTTGAATAACATGTGTTTTATGATGCATATAACATGATAGTTAATAAAAAACATAAATGAAAATGTTCAGCTAAAAAGCTTATTATTGATAACTCAGTTTTATAATTATTTGAATATTTATGATTTACTACCATTTACAAAAAATGATTTTGATTTTCCATATTAAAGTGACAAATAAATCAAAAATAGTAAGTTTGAAAGAAACCAATTTTAATCTAGAAAACATAGCGCCAAAAAGTCTACTGCAGCCTTAAATAAAATTCAAAGCCTTAATATATGCAACATATTTAATATATAAATCTATCTAAATAAGATTTACGTTTCAATGTGGTAGCAAGCCTCAAGCTGCCCAAGGCGAAGCTTTTACAAGCCAAGCATTTAAAGCTTTTGAACTCCAGTTTTTTTTTAACAATGGTCAACGGATGCATTTAGCTTTTGAATGCCAATTAAAAAGTAAAATACGCAAATGGACCAAATGAGCAACTTACCAAAAAAAAAGGCACTTATATAAGAAAACATTTGCAAATTTGAAGACCGTGAAAAGTTTAGTTTTTTGTCGAAAGCGGAAATCCCAAAGTTTTGTCATTGAATTCAATGTGCAAGCCGAATGTTGGCTAAAATGTAACCGCTTTTATATCGAGACGCTCAATTGACCTTAAATTGTTACAGCAATGAAATACAATAATAATATGGAAACAAGTAAAATTCATTCAGTTTAATAATAAGCAAACAGTGCAAATTGTAACGCCAACATTGAATGTTTAAAGGTGGGTCATATGCTTTCAATGGATGCAACTGTTGCCGTATCAAGAGAGATCCCACATGCAACTGAATGTTGACTTACGAGACAGTTGTTGCATTTTCAATTGCCTTCGATAATTATGAGTAATGAAAAATGTGTTTATTGACTTGCAAGTTTAAAATGGCATGTGAACTAAATTAAAATCAATTCACATGCAGTTAAATATTAGATAACTTATATTGTGACAATAAATACCGCATGTTGGGAATAGAAGAGTGAAATCAATTAGTAGATATATTTTAATAAAGCAAGTATCTGGTATCTATAAAGAGTAAACTTCTACATTTTCTGCAGGCTATCTGCTTTCAGCATTATTAGTTATTAAACTAAACCAAAAAAAACATCGAAATATTTGTTTGTACAATTTTCCCTTATGTTGTTGAAACTTTATTTTTACAGCAAAATTCACAACTTAAACTAGCATCCATATCATTATTATCTTAATCAGCTTCAATGTCATATGTGGAGTAATAAGTTAACAGCATGTGGATCTCAAAATGACCATTTCGCAAACCACACACAACTGCAACTGGGTCGAGTTTTTTTTTGTTTTATCGAAAATATACAAACTAAATTCGCTTAGAGTACTAAATCGCAAGGGTTTCTCGTAGGTACTTAGTAGTGTGCCGCATAGGGACTCGCATAGTGGCCATAGTGTCCTGCATCGTACTGCGGCACATACTCGTACTGAGCCTGGTTGTAGTTGTTGCCGTAGTAGCCATCATCGTAGTCGTAGTGAATGGGCGCAGCAGCAGGCGCATAATGTTTGGAAACTTGAACAAAAAAAAAAGCAAACAGATTACAAATATATTTTGTTAAGCCAAAATTCCTGCAATTTCTGTATGATTCAACAAAAAAAATGTAAATTCAACAGCTGCCTGTTGTTGTTGTAGTTGTTGTGATTATTGGTTGTAAACTAGTTCAAATTTACAAAGATTTCAATGCTGACGAAATAATTTTCAATGCATTTCTTTGCTTGTCACGAATTTTGCAGCCAACCAAAGTCAATTGGTCACAGGTGTTGTATTTTTTTTTTTATTATTTTTTTTTCGCTAGTTGCTGTAATTTCCTTTTGGGTTTGTTTTGCATGTAAATCGCTGGCGAAGTTCGTTGCCTAAGTCTTTTGTTTTGTGTGGGGTGCGTTTTGTGTTTTGTGCGCGCGCTCTTTGCGATTCTTAATTATTATTTGAAGAAAAAAAAAATAGCAGTCACAATCAAAATAATTTTCACATGCAGTCACAACAACAACAACAAAAACTTAAATTCCCATGTACATCCAAAAAATTGCGACATTGAGAAAAGATGTTGGCTTTGGCTTCAAAATGGAAATGGGCAACACAATTTTCCGTACAGCACTACTGTCTACCACTGCAAAATGATGATGATGATGATGATGAAGATGCTGCTAATGCCGCATAACATAATTAGTGTGAGAAAATATGAGAGCGAATGCAAAGTGCATACTAAATATGAGCAAAAAAGCTAATCTTTTCGATCAATGCAAGGGGCGGAAAACTAACTCATGACATAATAAATAGACGCGTGGGCGTAACAAAACTGGTGTATTAGTCAACAAGTGCAAATGCTTGAGAAATGTGTTATACATTTCACGATGCAATGATTCAGTTTAGTCACCCCACTGCGCACCCCTTTGTAACTAATTGCAATGCAACTGGTATTACGGCAACCCAAACGATTGATGTATTATAATAGAAATATGGTTATGATATGCGCATATGTACACTGATTAACATGGAGAGAAGTGATGCTGTTAATGATATTGCTACTGAATCAGTAGGTTGCATAGTAATCGTCGATGTGTGCATCCGCCGTTGCTGTCTGGCTGACTACATTAAGTTGAGTAGCTGCATCAAAGATGTCATCGTCATATTCGTATTCGTCTGGGCGCAATTTGCGATATTGATTGTTAAAATAGTTGGCGTGACGCCTGAACAGCTTTAACGTGCGATACGTGTTCATGCCTAGAAGAGCAAGAGGCAAGCAAATCAGTTTGCAGACACCTTGTGGTAACTCTAAACTAAGCCACAACTACAACAACAATAACTAGCTGGAAGTGCATCTGGGTGTTTGGTGAGGGCTGCTAAAGAGAGTGAGTGCTATTTTCCATAAACTTCAAAACCCAGTTCACATAAAAATTATCATACAAAAAAAGTACTCTTAACTCACCATAGGGCGCTGGTGAGGCGGCCACCACAACAGGAGCAGCCACGGGTGCCACATGCTGTGGCTCATAGTGTGTCAAGTAGGGCTTGTGGGCAATAATGGGCTTTGTGACCAGCGCTTGGGCGTGCACAGTGGGGCCAGATTTGGTAACAACAGCGTTGAAGCCATGAATGGAATCTGCAGTATAGTCAACAGTGCGAATGGAACCATCGGGCTCGACCAGCGAGTATTGGCCTGTATGGAGAAGAGAAGGAGGAAGTAAACCAAGAAATTGCATTGGGTTAAGATATTCAAGAGTATATTTTGTCGGAGGTGTGTTTAGAATTTTAAGTACCCTTGACAACATCTCCATCACGGGTTTCATGCTGGGACTTAACATCACCGGTCGTGTGATCTGCCACGCCATAGTTGAAGGCATATTTGGGATGATCCTGATAAATAGATATATTTAGATTTATGTTAGCATATTTAAATATAATAAAAAAATTTATGATTTGTAAAGTTATATTAAGTTTACAAATTCTAAGGATAAGACTTAATAATTTTTTATTTATATTGCGGATAAATTATTGCTTTAAGAATATTCTTATTTGAAAATTGAGATTTATGTTTAGATTTCAAAATGTTAGATAAACATGTTTTAGTCTGCGTCTCCAACAAAATTAGAAAATAAATCTTTTCTTTAAATCTTATTTGGTCCTTCTTTATTAGAGTTAACTTTAATTACACTCTAATCTTTAAGTTTTATATGCATGCATATTTGGTACACTCCATCTCGGCAAACTCTCACTCACATAATAATCCACAGCATATCCTGGTCGCGCTACGGCCACAGTGGCGAACAGAGCCAACGAAAGGATAACGAAGCACATGAAATTTGCCATTTTCTTTGTAGATTTTTTTCTGGTATTTTTCAATGGATTTTTGGGTTTTATAATTTGCTAAAAATAAAAAAACCAAGCACAAAAAATTTATTTCGTTCACACACAGTTGGCACAGATCCTTAGTTAAAATAAGTATGTGGATTTACTTTCAATACTGCAACGGCAACAGATACAATCAACGCCAAGTTCACCGGAATACTGTGGTTATTCTAGCAGCGGCTTCCCATTTAAATAAGCGCAAAATGTGCGAAAGCAGCGACGCAACCGCGCAGTCGCGACTCTAAGACTCTTTTCAGTTTCTCACTCAGTCAACTGTGGCGGTCGACGACGACGTCGACGTTGGCGTCGTAGCAGACGCGAAGTCAGCATCTCGGCGGCGTGGTGAATATGGCGCTGGTTAGTCGGGGGGCCGTGTTAATAAAGTTGCAGCATGGACAAAGTGGGATGTTGCTAAACAAACCCGGTTGAATGGAATCGGGGTATGTAAGCAGTGCAAATTGGCGACAGATACTGCATTGTGTATTTCTGAATCTTTGTATCCCACATAATGAAGTCATCCGACGAGCCAGTCACTTTTGCTCAGCTTGGCTCAGAACTAGGGTATTAATCATAGCTTAATCATTAATTTCCTTTTGGTTCAAACGAATGACTTAGGCAACGAACTGCCGCTGAATGCGATCAAAATTATGCGCAATAATTATTGCCCTCGACTATAACAAATAGTATAGCAATAAAAAGCAATTTATTTAACAACTTAATTCTAAAACCAAATCGCTGACAATAAAATATATCTTGACTTCCAAAACTAAAATCGGGTCAAGTTGCAGCCAAAACAATTGCAATTTGTTGTTGTTGCATAAACACAAAAAAGCCCTAGTTATTTGGCACATGCGAAATTCTCAGTGATCTACTTGAATACAAAAAAAAAAACAAAGCAACTAAAAGTCCAACTTAAGTTGATGTCCCGCCGCCCGCAGCTACTTCTTGCTGTTCTTGGATTCTTTTTTCTGTCTTTGCATCAATGCTGAAGGTCAAGCGCGGCAAGCAAAGTTCAAACTCGATTCCATTCTAGGCAGCGAATGAAAGCAAAAGTCGCACAAGCATTATAACATGAAAAGATATGACACCAGAGCAATTTAAACTAATTTATATCCACAATATTGCTGAATGGTTATTCACAGTCTGCTCAGCAGTCAATGATTAATTAAGAGCAATTTCCATACATAAAATAACACGCAGTAAAAGCTAATAGCCCAGAACAATTATTGTATTTTTTGCTTTATCTAGAATACAATTAACACAACTCTTACTTTTTTTTACAGACTTTGCTTATCAGAATTCGTAATTAAACTTTCAGTTTTGGGTGTTGTTCCCACGGAATACATTTATCTTAATTAGAAATGAACAAACGCGAATTTAAACATGCTGTAAAATAAATGCACTTCATTTAATAGAACCTGTAAGAATTTATCAATGAAAACCATTTGGAATAAGTATGGCTTTAAGTAAATTAATTATTATTGCCTCTAACAAGTAAATTGCAATAAGCTGAGACAATTTCAGCAATAGTGAAAAGCAAAGTTTTGCTCATCCTTGAACCAAGTTGAGAACGTGCCAATTGAGGTTGGCAGAAAACAAATTTATTAGAAATATTGACAAACCGCAGAAGTCGCTAAGAAAAAACTGAGACAACAGTCTAAACAATTTGTGTGGACCTTTTGCTCAAGTTAATAATATGAGCTAGTTTATGGCCAGGTCAGCATTTTCACATAATTAAAAACGAGGGGCGTACTAAAGACTCTAATTAGATTGCGAGGAGTGCGCGAAAAGCACTTGCCCAAAAAAGATGGCGAACGACCTTCAGCGCCTGCATACATACAATTGTCTCCGCATCTCGCCCCCCCTCCCCCCACCCCACCTCTGCTTTGACTTCTCATTTTTTGCGATTGCTAACTGAGAGTTGAATTTCGAAAACGATTTTGGGGGCTGCGGTTTGTCGGCAGCAACAAAATACTAGATTAAGTCAATTTGCATGTTTGCGCCCGCCGCTAAAGCATTTGCTACGCAGACATGATAACTCGATGCCCAAGACTCGCGATTCTCAGGTCTCTCGAGTCTTCGTAAGCGGCTGGGAAAATCAGCAAACGATTGTCGGCATTTTCCGAAGGTTTTCCATATGCAGCTTGACAGATTTTTAGGCAACCAAATAGCAATAACAACAACAACAACAACAGCAGCCACATGACACATGTGCGTGGCTTCAACATTGCATTGTCTCTCCCTAACAAATGCTGGCAATTAACCAACAATAAATATAACTAACTACCAGAATAAAAACTAACGTGCACGCTAAACTGAAGAATAAAAATATACAAATAGTTTTATGTTAAATGTGGCGTGCAGCTTGGGCTCCATTTAAACGATGGAAGCGTGGCATGTGGGAGTGGAATTTTAAAGTTTATTCTTATATTCTACGAAAATAAATGCAGATCATAAATTTAACTGAACTTCTGGTATTTTAATGAAGTTGATCGTAAAAATATGAATTATTACATTAAGAATATAATAAAGTTATTTCTGTTCAGACAACTGAAATATAAGTAAAATAATAGCGTCTAATTTAAAAAATATCTACAGACCATAAGATAGTAATGTATATTAATAAATCTGAATGTTTTTTGGGTTACAGTGTAAATATCTTTATATATATTTACTGTGATCTCAGTCAGTTTTCAAGCTAGCTTGCCACACGGTTCTTAAACAATGTGCATTTTTTAAATTCCTACATGCAATTTTTGTGTCAATTTAAGCTGTTTATAACTTTGCTATATATGTATGGTTACCACTATTATATTATTTATTTATAATTTTTTCAGTTTCTTGGTTACTTTCGTATATATCAAGTCGAACAAATGCAGCCAAATGGGTGCCCTGAAAGACGCTAATCTGCAAACCCATTTGGCACAAGCTGGAGTCGAATGCAATTCAAAATGTGCCAACTCCAATGAAGAAGCATGTTTAAGTAAAGAGCGAGCAGTGCAGAGGGGAAGGCGGGAGGTAGGAAAGAGGTCTGGCAGATGTGAGTAACGATGACGATGATGTCGACTTTGACTTGGTTTACTTTATGTTTTTTGGCAGTGCTTGTTGGTCACCTAATTTCTGCTTGTTTACACAGACTAATTTGACAATGGGCAATGAGCATTGCTTTGGTGCCACTACTCGGCCTCTTGCAACATGAAGATGGCTTCAAGGTGCGAATGTTGCAAGACATCAGCAAGAGAGAGGGAGGAGGAGTGGGAGTGAGAGTGGGAGAGACAAAGAGAGCGCAGAAAGTGATTCGCGTTTGGGGTGTGGGTTGTGTGGGTGGTGGGCATCATTGTTGTCGCTTAGTTGGGCATGCTTCAGTGCGTCCGCAACTGCCGCATCTGTGTCCGGGGCCAATTGAGTGACCATTGTTAACAAGCGCTTGTAACGCGCCATGAAAATGACCCGTGGCAAATGCGATGCGCTGTAATAAAATGCAAATTAATGGCTTCCAGACCCGAGGAGATACTATAAATTTTCAGTAGTTAGCGAATGAAAGAGAGATGGAAATGAATTCTTGCACCTTTTTAGCCAATTTGTTGCAGACTGCTGAGCTGTTATGGTTGTTGTTGTTGTTGCTGTTGCTTTTAGTTGCTGCTACTACCTGTCATGCATCAAATTAACCCTCAAATAATCCAGTTTACTTTTTTTGTTATATAATTAACGCTGACAGGCCGAATGCATAACTACTGCGATGATTATGCCAAAGGCATCAGATACACATCTCATCGCCAGTCGTCAGTGAATAAATATATTCAGAGATCTTTGACTGCTGTTGAAATGCTATTTATTTATGCGCAGGAAAACTACAAATCGCTTATAACTCTAATTATGTCTGCCCAGTCAGCTTATTTGTACGGATCTTTTAGTTGTTGTTTTGCATTAGTTAAGTATTAATGACATTTTTCAATTACGCAGACAGGCGACGACATTTATTATGCACAGTGGACAAAAAAAAAAAAACTATTGCAATGGCAAGAAAAATACAATTTTAAAATCTTTTTATGGAGTTAGGCATTCGCCTAAGAGTGAGTGACGAATGACTTAAAATTGTATAAATTAACTCTGATATAAATACATATTTTAAATCAATTATTTTAATAATATCCCACTGTGCATATTTGTATTACTAACGTCGCATCTGTCGCTGTATTTAAGCCGATTATCTATAAATTGTATCAACAACTTCGACTAGCGATGCATATCTGCAACTTGTATCTTAATGTTAACCGACACACAGCAACCGAATCAAATCCAGTTCAATCCAATCCAATTCGAGGAGTGAGAGGGGGGGTGAGCACGTGTTGGGGGCAGTTGATGGCTGAAGCTACTTACTTGAATGTCAACTGCTTGAATCAATTGGCCAAGTGCAACAAAAAGTCGTTAGTAACTGTCATTTGTTGATGAAGAAGATTGCATACCTTGTGTATTTTGCTTTGATATTTCTGCTATATTTGTTATATGGATGCTAAAAGGTTATTGGAGCAGCAACTACATGTTTTTTATAATTTTTTTTCATCTATTTTTTTTCTATTTATTTCTATTTTTGCCCGTCACTGGGAAGACATTGAGCTGGCGTTACGTGAATTTTTGGTGCAAGCACGTATCGCTGGGGCGTTTAAATTTTGCCAGTTAGCGGAACTTCCTTCCGGCATTTCCTAGCAAACAGTATTGTTGTACAATAGAAAAGTCATCTAAGTAAACAGATGACCTTAACTGTTAAAGAATCCGGCCACAGGGCAGCTGCTGAGCTTCTCACTAGATCTAATTAATGGAGTGCACGTAAAATTTGAATTAGTTTTTGTTATTTTTCGCTTTTGGTTTTTCGTATTTGTATTGTTTAACTTTAGAGCACAGTTAAACGCTTCGCTGATTTTTGATATTCGGGCAATGATAAATTAGTCTCTTTTAGAGTATTTTTGCGCCAGATTTCGCCTTTTTAGTGGCACACATTTATTCAAATATTTCCATGTGGTGCCTATTAAGAGATCAATATTTCGCTTTCTTGTCGTTTTTGTTCATGTTGTTGTTGTTGTTGTTGTGTCAGTTCACATATAAATGTGACGGAAATGCGAAGATTTGTTGCTGGCGGAAGCAAAAATTTTGTCGTCTTTGCTTTAAATGTTTATCAAGTTATTATTTACATGAATCACGCCCCCAAAAGCTTGTGACCACATTGCGACTGCCAACTGCCAAGAGGAGAACCACTGTAGCAAGCTTCCGATTTTATATATATTTTTGTGGTTGCCAGGGAAAAAAATAAGAGAATTATGTGTCTGGTATGAAAGATGAGAGGCTGTGGTATCTAATAAATGCTTAAGTGAGAGTCATTGGGAAATGGAACCAAAGACTTGAATCTGAACTTGCAGCTGGACTGGGTTAAAATTTATACATCAAGAAATCAATTAATATAATTATAATTTTATGCAATTTCTAATCAATATTTATATGAACAATATTGTATGAGATGTACAACTACATTTATATTAATATTGTACCTATGGCCCAAAAGTATATCTTTAAAAATATTTAAAGTTTATCAGCCCAAAAGTATGCAAGCTTTTAGCAGCAAATATAACGCCATCTAACGCTTTTTAGGAGCATTAAATACTTGTTTTAAATAAAAGCTGTGCACGTCAAAAAAAGTACAAAAGCTTAGGGCAAAATAATAAAATAGTTTTGGCTTATTTAAATAGATTAAATAAAGCGATATCTAAAGAAAATTGTAGATATTAAAATTAAATTAAATTAAGACACTAAATCAATAAAGTCATGGCCAAGAAGGAGTGACCGATTCAGCTCAGAGAGTTGTTAGACAATATGGATTTGGGGGAAAAGATATTTTAAATTAATAACAATAGCCAGAAAAACCGTTCTAAAATAAGAAGCGAATATAGCAAAATGCAAGTCTATGAAGATTATTTTCAATGGATATAGCTCAACTTGCTTAAGTCTATAATCATAATGCATTTACTAATAACAATCCAGATCACAATTGGCTTGGACTTTCAATTGTGTGTTTAATATGTGGTTCCACCTTCACCTTTCAATGTTCACATATAAATTAGCCGCTAACCCATAATTGTCAGTAATTTAATAGTATCATGACTCATAAGCATTACAATTTGCATAACTTGGTTCGATTTGAAATGTAACCATTATTGTAAATGATTAACAATTAAAACTGTATAAATTAAAAGCGCCGACGTCGGTGGCAACTGATAATTATATGGTGTGGTATCTATAGATCTGGCTGGAGAGTAAAGGTAGTCGTGGAAATTTGGATTTTTGTAATTTACTACATTTTATATTTATAGCATTTGTCGCAGTTTTCAATTAACTTAAATTAGGCAGATATTAGGGAGACATGTTTGCTAAATATAAATTCCCAAATTTATATTTATGTATGTGTATATTCCATGCTGTAATCCTTGCTAGATTCATCATCATCATCTCGATCAGTTGATCATCATCATCATCTTCGTTCCTTCGTTTATGCAATGACGTGCTTTTTTTTTTCGTGGTTCGTGGATTTTCGTGGGCATTTGCAGTATATATATGTACAAAGTATGAGTTATATTTTAAATAACATAGAGAATTGCACGAAAGCTGGTTGTGGTGGTGTGAGTGCGTGTATGCGTGAGTGTTAGACAGAGACAGAGACAGTGCCCATGCGGGAGCAGGACGGAATGAGCGGCTGCATGTTTCGGTTATTTACAAAGTGAATGACTTGAGTATTGAGCAGGCTTCAGCTTCAGGCAGGAGCAATTGGTGAGGTCGTCAAGTGCTTAATAAATATGAAAAGAATACGCGTTGTGGTTGTGGTTGTGGTTGAGTGGGTGGCTGGTGTTGATTCAGTTGGTAGTTCCATAGGGTTCCTTAGTAGTGGGCAACATGCGCATGAGCATTGTGGGTGGCATAACCGTAGGCGGGCACAGCAGCAGCATGAGATCCATGATAGGGCACAGCTGGGGCGGCAGACACATGATGAGCAATGGATGAGCCGTGGCCAATCAAGGGAGCAGCGTGCACGGCCAGAGGGGCAGCATGGATTGCTGGTGCGGCGTGGATGACTGGTGCGGCATGGATGGCTGGTGCGGCATGGTGGATGGTGGGTGCGGTCTTGTGCACCACTGCGTTGAAGCCATTGTGATCATCGGCGGTGTACTCCACAGTGCGCACCGAACCATCAGGCTCCACCAGAGAGTAGGAGCCCTTGACAACATCGCCATCGCGCACCTCATGCTGCGACTTCACATCACCGGTGTGGGAGTCGGCAACACCATAGTTGTAGTGGTACTTGGGATAGGCCTGCCAATAGAACAACCAACAACAACATTAACACCTGCTGCAGTCAGAATCACGCCAACAAATTGCCCAATATGCTAATGGACAGCGTCGTGAGAACATTCCAAATGTCAGATGCACACACAGCATCTCAACCCTGACCTATAAGCAAAACTGGCATACTTACATGGTAGTCCAGACCCTCGTCATGGTGTCCATGTCCATGTCCATGTCCGTGGCCACCGTAGTCGAGAGCGGGACCGGAAGCGTAGAGCGCATGACCGCTGTGCAGGACACCGGCAGAGGCAATGCTCAGGACAGCCAAACAGATCAGGGACTACACACAAGAAAAATAGAGCACAAAGTTAATTTCAGAGACACTTGCAACTTGTTGCTTGCAACACTCACTTTAAAGAAAGCCATTTTAGGTTTTAGAGTTTGATTGGATTTGGATTTATTTGGAGACGCGTGTGTGCGATACGTTGAGCTGAATTCAACTGATAACTAGAACCAAGAAGGAAGCCGCTTTTATATACAAAGACAACGCCCGAGCAGCTGCCGAGCCACGATTACCAAACGAACGAGCCAAGTTAACGAGCGAGCGGTCAACAGCAGCAGCAGCAACAACAATTGCCATTTGCAAGTGAAGCCCAAGAAGTTACCGCACCAACAGAAACAGCAACAGCAACAACAACAACAGCAGCAGCAACAACAGCAAACATCAAAGTAGCGTCGATGCTGACGCCGACGTCGACGTCGACGTTGCGACGTTGCCAACGCTGACTGTGGCTAGCAATTATTTTATGCCTTTTTGTTGAAAACGAGAGTGAAGTTCAGTTAGATTTAAGTAAGTGGAGTGAGGCATTGTTGTTGCCACAGTTGTTGTTGCTACAGTTGCTGCGGTTTGTGTCTTAACTGAAATTACTCATGTTCGTGGACTAAATCGATTTATATGGAATATATATCAGTGATTCTCGTTTGTTTAGAAAATATACTCTTCTAGTATTTATCGATTTAAGTATTTATTAAATTAAAGTATTAATTTACGAATTAAAAAATTTACAAAATAGTTTATTCAGTGTACAAATTATATTTTTTATCTATTTTTTGACGTATACATAATATGCCACGAAATCACGAAATCATCGTAAGTTTTGGAATAATAATATATTTATTAAAATATATTCAATATTTAATTAAAGTCTTGAGACTGCAATTTTAAAGCATATATTGCATATTAATTAATTTTATATTCAAGTTAAATCGAGCTCAATTATAATTTTGCGATGATATCTCAAGTTTGAAAAGCTTTACTTCCCAATCATGCAACACATTTAAACTACAAGCAAAAACTTAAACTTTTCTCAATAACAATGGAAATAAATGTATTTAATTATATGTCAATTATTAAATCACCAATCAAATATATTTTTTTAACACCAAAACGCGCATAAAAGCAATAAAAAATATGCATTTCATGAATTTTTAATTTCAATCTATGAATAAAACGTCAGAAGTTTTTGATTTTTCATCTGCCATGGCGATATAATTGATATGACCTCTCAGAATGCTGCTCCCTCGCATAACAAATAGAAAATTAGAAATAAATATAGTATATATATAAATATAAAAATATAAATAAATATAAATATATGTACATTAATATATGTAATGAAACAATGGCTTCTAAACACATTTTGGTGGGCGGATGTGTTGCCTCTCAGAATGTTGCACAGATTACAAGCGCTTGCGAAGCAATCTTTCTGTTCCCCCTGTTGGGCGCCACCTGCAGCTGCCCCTCTACTGATACATCTCACATGATGCATTTTCTTGTGGCATACCTATTTTTTTTTAAATTATCATGTGGGCCGTTTTGCTTATTACCCAAAAAAGGCGCTTGCGCAAATTGAAGGACAGGAATGAAGGGTGAGGTGGATCGTTGATGTGGCGCCACATTATAATGATTACCATAAACATCGTTGTCATTTGGTTGTTTGTCATTGTTTTTATGTCTGAATGTCTTTGTACTTGCCCCGATTTGGCTCATTTAATAAATTGTCTCGAATTAGTGGCTTCAACTTGGGCAAAAGAAGTGGGCTTTGCGGGGAGGGTGTCGACTATGCTTGGCTGGCCAGAGTGCGGAGTACTTGTACAAAAATTTAAGTAATCATCTCAAGGTTAGCACGACAGTGACAGCAGCAACAGCAACGTGTAACGGATCACTAACAGTCGCGACAACAATAACAACTACAACTACAACAAGAGGCAACTACAACAAGAGGCAACTACAACAAGAGGCAACTACTTACTGTGACGGGGCTGCAGCAGCTGCAAATCTCATTGAATTTTTAGAGTTACAACAACAACAACAACAACGATAACTGCAATGCTGCCTGAATTAGAGCACGATCTGATTACTGCTTTGTTTACCAAAAAATGACGCACACTGTGCCCAATTAATTGAATTTTAGTCAGCCATGGAAAATTCACTTTGATAATCTGTTACCTGCTTATGATTGATGATTGTGTAAATGGGTAGGTCTGCGTAAATATGTTGTTAGCAACGGAACAAATGAAACTGCTGAGCGGGTAACGAATCATTAAATTGGAATATGGTCAACTTTTATCAGATCAAAGATAATGCATTTTAATCCAATTGCTTCAAATTCGAATATAAAATGCTAGACTTTTAAAAACATTTAATTATTTGGCTTTTAACATTTAAACGAATATCAAAGCTTAGTTCTTTATTGAAGTATATAATTAATTTAATTATTTTTATAGTTGAAAATTATTGTTTGACTCTTTTACAAAAAATTATACAAACTGCAAAAGTTTTTATAAAAAATAATTGAATGCATAAGAAATATAAATTTCTTATTTACAAATTAAATATAAATTAAAATAATTAAATTCACTCGATTTTCTCAAATTTGTCAGTCATGTTACACTTATGTTTGTCTTGATTTCGAATTGTATTTAGGTTCATTATTAGATTTTCAAGCTTAAGTTCCATATGTGATTTTACAACCACTGTGGCTTGTGCTGGCCAGCTATTTTGTGTTAGTTGTTGGTTTTCTCAGACAGCGATGACAATTACAAATTTGTGCAAACTTTTGTCGTTTAGCCGACGACGTGGCTCTTGTTGTTGTTGTTGTTGTTGCCATATTGTTGGTTTCCTTTTCATTTAATTATTCAGACCCGTGCAGCAGTTGCGCACTCGTTTCGCATTAGATCCGGTCAATAAGTGCAATGGGGGGCACTTTATGACCAGGGCTAGAAGTAGTTGCTTCTGGACCACCTCTGTTGCCTCAACCGGATTCGCAGAAACGCCCCAGCGTAAAACTTCCACATAATCGTCTCTTGGTTAGTTTAAAGCAGAGTCGGAATCGGAATCGCTGTCGGAGTTGAAGTTGGAATTAATGTTGGAGTTTTGAGGCTGGGGCTGACATATTTCTTGTTGCGGGTGCTTGAGCTTAACAATTGTTGACGTATTTCGCGCAATTGCAGTTAGGCAGTTAGGCAGTTCAGCAGTTGGCAGTTGGCAGGCAGTTGGCTAGCCTCGGCAGCAATCTCAATGTGCTTGCCCACATGCGATGTCCACGAGCCTCTCAACTTGATACCGGAGTGCTCGCAAAATTTGTTGCAATTAAAGCAATTTGTGTGCGTTGCCGTTGCTGTTGTCACTGCTGTTGATTGAGTGGCAAATTTTTTGTTTTGTAATGTATGCAACGGCCAAACAAGTTCGTTGCCTGTGTCTTTCGTTCTGTCAGAAAAATATTTGTCTTTGTATTTGTGTAATTTTATTATTTTCTTTGCGCAATTGCATCGCACAGATCGGCTTGTCCGTTACCAATTTCAGTCAACCAGCAGACAGTAAGTTATAATTTAAATTAATTACACTTAATGGATAATTAGCATCTTCTTGGCGCGCATATTTCTTTGACTCGGCGGCAACTATAACAAAACTTTAAATAATAATGATAACCAAAACATAATTGCCACTCGCATTATGCGTCTGCTTGAAAAAAAATCTGTATTTTAATTGATATATTTCTACAGGTCTGACCTTGAAAAGTGGTTACAATTAGAAATCTTCGTTAAAAAATAAAAATAACAAAGAGTTATTGTACCCTTTCCTAGAGTATCATAAATAATTAGTTAAGTTTGTAGCGCGCTAAGGGAGGCTTCTCCAATTCCATATAATATATATATCTTATATATATAATAATATTGACTAGAACGTAATTAATTTGTGTGCCAAATAATTTTTCTCTTATAATGCCTCAATTTTATGATTTTTTTTTTTTTTTAAATTTGTTCACTTATTTATATTTCATAAAATTGCTGTATGTTTTATTTGGTCAATTTAAATGGCTCTGGCGGAACAAAACGCAAAAGTATGCAATAATTAATATTTATAATTATAATTAATATATATTACGATTAATTTCGATTTCGATTTCATACCAGCATGTAACTTCTTCGTATACATTTTTAATAGCCATGTTAGATTTAGCTTAATGATTTCAATCACTTAATTAAGGAAATTGTTTTGTTAGCAGTAGATTTCACTTAAATGCTGCAAAGGTCGTCAATCTAATTGTGGTTTGTAGTTAAAGAACTTTATTCTAACCTAACGTAACTTAACATAATATAATATTAAAATATGTATATCTTAAAAACTTTCTAAATTTCTAAGTTAGTGTTTACCTGTTTTCCAATCAATTTATACCTTTTTTATTTTCTGACAAAACCCAGCAGGTCCATTAACCAATTTCATTGGCTGCACAACGTCATTCAACATCCAACCGACACACATTCAGACCCAAAACTCAAAGTGCACCCACTTGCCACAAGGTCAAATTATTATTTAATGTTGATTGAATTACATTGTTGCTGGAAGCCTTTGATACCCGAATATTTGAAGTATTTTCAAATGCTGCTAGTTTAATTCAAAGTATTGTAAGTTTTGCTATCTGACAGCTTAATGTCAAAGTCGCCACTCAACTGTGGGCGTTGCGGCTTATCAGCTGTCCAATTACAGAAGGAAAATCCCAGCAACTGCAACATTCAACATTCAACAATCAACATTCAACATACAACATAATCTGCGCAATTATGTCGCTCGAAATATACATGGTAGATCACGAGCACTTCGTTGTTTGTGTTGAGGTGTCTGTTCGGGAGACTCGCAGCGGCCTTGGGTGGCACTTAGAATGCGCGACAACAAAAGACTAGAGAGGGAGAGGGGGGCGGGAGGGCAGCTGGTGGAGCAACATTTGAAAAAAAAAATACTGGGCAATTTGCCATGACCAGAGTCAGACTCAGACCCAGAGCCAGAGCTAAGGCGGATTCCAGCTGGAGCCGCCCATTTTGACTTACAATTTGAATTTGGTCTTTTCGCAATGCATTCACTAGACTCACCAAGTGGGCGTGGCAGCTGCAGCATAAGCAGCTTTACAAAATTTCCGCTTTAGATTTTCGTATCGAATTCGCTTTTATATGCTTTTGTAATTGCTGGCATTGCCATTGTTGTTGTCTCTATTTTGATTGTTTTTTTTTTTTTATTATTTTGTTGCGCATTGTTCTGGTTGATTTTCTTTTTCTTTTGTTTTATTTTTAGTTTTTTTTTTTTTTTTTGAATTTGTGGCTTAGTTTGCTGATTTATTGTTTCTCGATAATGGCATGGGTCTGTCTAGGGTCTGGTATTTGGTCTGTTGTCCATTGTTAGACCTGCTGCACACAATAATATCGCATGACGACAGCTCCCTTGCCTGTCCATAGCATTGGTTCTGGATATGCATACATTTGTCCATGTCCGGCTCAAAAGCGTTTTATCTGAAATTATTTCGTAGGGTTTTAGAAAATTCCCAGGGCAAGCATGTTTTTTTAGAATGTCTTTATAGTATATTATTCTATGATTTAAGTTTATGGGTTTCTTCTCCTACAAGAATAAAATGTTTCAATGTTTCATTTGTAAAATATGTTAGTCAAATGTTGACAAAAGCTAATGAGTCAAACACATTATTTTTAAAAATTAATAACTAAAATTAACAATAATTTTTGAAATCCAATTCTTATTCAGATTGTAATAAAATACTTAAAATGATTATTTTATTTCTTACAAATATGCTTTCGATTTCAATCAGTTCTATTCTAGTCTAGTTTTCATTTTAAAAATAATATTCAGAATTTCTGGAAAGCAGAATTAAATATATATATATACATATATATATATATTTGTTTGAAGTCAAGCTTATAACTTAATCATGCTTACGTAAATAATTTCTCAGTTTTGATGCAACAAAGCGACCACAAAGGCATCATCAGCCACATATGGTAATAATGTCTCAACAACTGAGTTTTTTTTCTTCAGTTTTTTCTTTTTTTTTTTTGGACCCATGCCGCTTCTTATGATCTGTGACACCCCAGCTAGTAGTTTATCAGTGCATCAAGTCACCACGCCCACTGCGTCCTCGTTTCTCGACGGTGTGTCTATCGTTAACCACAGCACAATTGTTGCCAATCGCTTGGCGGGATTACACAACAGACAACAGTGTATGTGGTGGCTATATACTGCCGTAATCAAAGATTGAGGGCTCTCTCGCTGTGCTGTGCTGTGCTGTGCTTGTCGTGTACTTTACTTTGCCAACACTTTGGAGTCCAAGCTTTCGATTTTTTTTTTTTTGTGTGTGTGGAACACCTCAGCTGCGTGGCAATGTGACAGCGTGGGCGTCCATCAACACCACAATCAAACAACAAACAATAAAGGCAGCTAAGTAAATTCAATTTTCCCATAACAACGTGTCCAGTACAAAAATCGCCTTCGGTTATCAGCCAGCTACACAATTGAGGTGGTTCCACAGGCGACGTCTTTGTGGGATGTTTCCCCCTCTTCGACATGTGTTCTGCAAACGCGCTTTTCATGTTGAACTGGAAGCAATGTGTTTTTAATGGTGGTAGGCAGGCAGCTCCAAGGAGCTCAACTTGGGCTCCAAACTAGCTGAAAAGCAGACTGCAAAATTGTAATTTAAACTAATATATAAAATGACATGGGTTACATTCAAGTCAAATTTGATGATTTATCGGGCAATTTGCATGTCAAAATGATTCTTATTTATGCCATTACAATTATTATTCACGACGCTTCCATTTTTAGTATATGCCTAGTGGGCATATATAATTTATCAAGCTGAATTAGCATCATTTTGAAGCTCACACACATAATGTCAATTCAAATTTGCGTCAAGATTTCCAAAGTTTTAATTACTTTGAGTGTGTGTGTGTTTGCGTGTAATTGTGTGCCTTTTGGCCACAGCTTGTTACCGGCTGCAAAATGATGGCTAATTGTTATTTTTGCATGCAGCTGGAAATTGGAGCTGTACTTGGAGCTAGAGCCGGCTTGCCTTTTGATTAAACTGAGTCAGAGTGAGATAGAGCGAGAGAGAGACGCAGAGAGGGAGAGAGACAGAGAGAGAGAGAGAGAGAGAGAAGTCTTACATAACAATCTAGTTAACAATTTGTGTCATGCATAGCAGCCTAGCGACTAAAACTGACAGTTTGTTGCACTGCCGATGCTGGATGCCGATGCTGGCTGCAGCTGCCATAGCAACAACTGGGGCAGCTACTTTCAAAAGCACTGGAGCTGTACAGGAGAAGGCGAAGGAGAAAGAGAGATCAGTCGCAGAATGTTGCATGCATAGTTATATTTATATATATATATATATATTTGAATAGAAATGACTTGCATAACAGACAGACAAAATCTTGTCGCACACAATTGCGAGGGTGTTGCCAGTTGCAGCGACTAAAAAAAAAAAGTCATTAAATATTTAAAAATAAATAATCCAAATGGACAATCTACAATTTATGCACATTTTCCAGGGCGCTCACGAGTTTTTACCACACTTGCGCCTCTGGCCAGGCTTAAAAACAAAAAAAAAAAACAAAACCAAATGCTGGCCAATGCTGCAATTTGTCAGAGCATGCAATGCTTAGGCCATAAAATTGAGGAGTTCAACAAAACAAATAGAAGGGATGAGCACGAAGTTTGAATGCTCTAACCGACATGATCAAATCTTTGACTATTTACGTGATTCAAGAAATAAAACATTAAGAAAAATAAAGCTTTTAATTTAAAGGTTTTACTGAATTCATCACTTAACAAACGACGAACAAAACGTTTAACAAAACTAATACAAACTTTGCATCAAAAAGACAATCATAAATGAAATTCGTTTTTTATTCCAACTAGTTCAAATTGGGTGTGGCTGGGGCAAACAGTGCCTCGGAAAATGAGTGAATGAAAATGGGAAAACTCGTCGAGCAAGTTGAGCTAACTATTATCCAATGCAATTGTGGGTTAGTGGGTGAATGTGCTTTTCAGCCAAGTGTGCAAATTACAATGGATACGACGATAGTTCACGTTGCAGCTACATTATGTGGCATTATTGTTTTTCTTCTTCTTATTTTTGTTTAAGGGGCACTGTGTTTGTGCCGTCTGGGCAAACAAAAGATTTGGCCAACAAACGTGAATTTTATTGATTGGCAAGCAAACATTTTTTCATCTGAAAAATATGTAACTATTTCTGTGTGCGTGTTAATTATATATATTTAATAAGTTTTTTTTTTTTTAACAATTTTATGCGTATCTTAACACAAAAAAATTAATGAGTTTTTAAACGAAACGAGGAAGTGATGTTTCTTTGATCTGAAGACTAACTCAAATTGGTTGTTATTTTTTACCGAATTCTAGCGCCTAATGGATCATTAATTACATTAAACAAAAGCTAATTCACACACACACCTCAAATAATTGTATATCAATTTTAAATATATATTGTTTTTTCAAGGCGTTGGCCAAAAATGCCCGAAGACAAATCTGATTTCGTGCTAAGCTGTAGTTCTAAACTTATAATTTGAGCAACACTTTCAGTTTTAATATTAAAATTGAATTAACTTTTTGATTTCCAGAGTGCCTTGTGAGAAACTTGGCAAGTTGAATAAACTGTTGTGTTTCTTTTCTTAACATTGACTGCTGCATGATTAATGAGCCGGCTATGATTTAAATGCTTGTTTGGGCCCACTGTAACTTATGGCTCAATCCACAATCCACGCTGGAGCAGCAGCAAAGAAGCGCAATAATGTTGCAATATTAAAGCTATGTCACTTTTGCAATTGCTCTGCTCATAATTAGCTCATTTAAATAACAACAATTGCAACTAAAAGTTGCGCACATTAAACAACAAGTTGACTTGTTCCCGCTGTGATAAAACATGGTGTGAAAAAGATGGACGTTAATTGGTTCAAGGCCAACGTACTTGTTGGCATTTTAGTTGGCATTTCGCATATTTTGCCTTCAAAGCGCATCACATACAAATGACTTAGGCAACGAACTTGTTTCGGCCAGCCAATAGAATTGAAATGTCCATGTATGAATATATATATATATATATATAATATATACAGCCAGCACGCACTGCAAAGCAATTTATCACGTTTTGAATTCTTTATACAATGAGCATATTAGCTAGGTCATTTAGTTTGTAAAAAACTAGAATCAAAAATCGTGTTTCTATATATCAAATAATGTTTGTTAAATTTATTTGTCTGCCAAGTTTGGAACCATCCTAATTCGATTATTTGGGATATTAAATAACATAAATTTCCAGTTAGAATCGATGTTAAATTTTAATTACGTTATTAATACGCAGATCAAGGCATATTCTAAAAACTACTGTTTTTAAAAATCTAAGCATTTATGACAAAGTTGTGGGAGATTAAATAACATTAATCCCTTATTAGAAAAGTGTTTTCAATTTTAAATGTTTATTATCTTTTAGAGGGGGCAAGCTTACAATCTTAAATGTATTTATCTTCTAGAGGGCAAACCATCGATAAAAATCACTGTTTTATGCTTTGACAAAGTTATTCCGCTGTGAAATTATGGCCCTTTTAACCACAAACAACATTAACATGTTTGACACAAATCGGTAAGGGTAAATTTTGGGCATGGCAAGTAATTACTTTTTGTGTATTTCTCGTGTTATTTGCGACTTATTTGTAAGTTGTTTGGCCGGCTGCACTGCATTGCCAAGGCCCGTTGACATTTTCAGTCAAAACGAAACAAGTTACGCACGCTTACGCACGGTTCCGTTATGAATGAAATGTGGAGTGCAAAGTTGTTGCTTTTTGTTGCCGGCTTTATGTCATTAACTAGCCTCGGTCTCTGCTGATTTCTGTATGTGTGTGTGTGTGTGTGTCTGGGTTAACCGGCCCCTGCAATGTGCTGAAATTGTGTGTATAAAAGTCATGTGCATAGTTCAAGTTGATTGCAATTATATAAATTTATCACTTATAAATGACTTTTAGCTGTGAGAAAATGCCGTGCATGTTATGTTTTATGTTTTTTTGTCCCCATTTATACAGGAAATTAAGCCCAGTTTATAATCTGGATAATTACAACTTTTACTTTCTATTCATACACCATATATATGTATATGCATATGGAAATAAATTGCATACCTTTATTATATGCCTTACATTCTAGCTAAACTCACATCTGCTATCGTTTTGTAAGCATTAATCGACAATAATTTTTCCGGCACGTACACATATTATGTTCCTTTAAAAGCCAGTTTTACTTATTTCGTTTAAGACAACTCGTATGGGCTCAAAGTAACTAACAATGATATATGTCTGCCATTAATGTTAATTGTATATGATTTATGCTCATTTTGGCTTATGAGGTGATGCAAAATCACCTAAGTGCATAAAATTACACGATTTAAGGCAAAAATGCACAAGCAGCCAAAAGAAAGACATCAAGTGGCAATCATACAACACACCATAAACACACTCCACACATATTCCACACACATAAGTAAGTACACTAATGGCCTTGTCAATGCCGTTGCATGCCTTGAGAATTCACAATCCCAACAACAACAACAACAACAACGAACACCTTTGCAAGACAATAAAAATCGCGCATATTTGGTGCAGCAGCATACAAAAATAAAAACAATACAAAAAAAGCAAAACAATTGCAATTGTTGTCGTTGTTTTTGGCTTTTTGGTTGCAACGTTACATGCGCCACCATTGTGTGGCATGAGAATATGGCTTGGAGGATTGGAGTCGTTGCCACTGGTGAGAAATGGCAAATCGAACCACCTCCACTCAGCAAAGTCTGCGCAATTTGTGTTAAGTGCAACTTTAAGATTTCAATTT
Organism: Drosophila demipolita; assembly: GCA_035042405.1. Taxonomy (NCBI): domain Eukaryota; kingdom Metazoa; phylum Arthropoda; class Insecta; order Diptera; family Drosophilidae; genus Drosophila; species Drosophila demipolita. The sequence continues at coordinate 1,477,921 of JAWNLI010000067.1, read as the reverse complement.
ATTTCGAGCAAGCCCAATATGAATTAATTCTTAACGATTTGTTGATCAGCTTATTTATAATAGCCCAACTTTTTGAAAGTGCTATTAACGGGAGACTTTAACAACTGAATTAGCTGACTCAGATACGTGTGTATTTAATTATATTATTTGTTTGCTTTTACTTTCGTCAGACTTGGTTAATTAATTGGCTGCGAACATGTTGAGCTGACCTTGATTTTAGACCAATACTCTTGGCTCCGAAGATTCGGTGATAAACACTGTATGGTTAATTAACTTAAATAAAATTACTCTATGCGCATGTAATATAGTTTTTTTTTTTCTTACATTCTCATTTGTCATTTGAAGGTCGTTTCGATGGCTTTAAATGATTAATAGATCAAACAAATTTTGGAACACAGGGTTAAATTTAACTAAAATTTAGATTCGTTCTTGTTTCAAGTTGTAATGAATTTAATTGTTAATTGTTTTGCCAGTATCTCTCATGCAATTAAACAATAACCACATAATAACTAATTGATCAATATGATTTGGAGCAAAGCATTAATCGTGAGAAACTCACAGAAACTGAACACTCAACAAATTGACATGTTTGTATCATAATTCCATAATTTACAAGCTCCGACAGCTGTGGCTATCAAAGTCAAGTTTGCACAACAACAACAACAGCAGCAATTGCAAAAAAAAAAAAAATAAATCTGATCAAGATTTAATTACCAATTTGCATTCTAACGTGGCAGCCAAGATATATTTTTGTACTTTTGGTGTGCAGTATAAATTAGTTGAGAATGGAAATCCGTTTTGCTGCTCAAAAACTTTGACTGTCAGTCTGTGGTTCTGCATTTGTTTAATTACAGCTTACAGCGTTTTTGACGAACTACTACTGGCCAAATTGCATTCGTGTTAGTGCGTCAGCAGAGCACTGGCGAAGGTCAAAAGCCAAGCAGCGGCAGCCGCAGCGATCGGTCAACTGCGTCAGCAGCTGACAGGCGGGGCCGAGTGTTCTGAGCCCGGCCAGCAATCGTTTTAGCCATTCCGATTTTCCCACAGCCAACTTTGCAGTCGCATTTGGGCGTTGTTAATGCATTTGTGACTGAGCAAATTTACTATTGAGTGTTGAGTTTTGAGCGTGTTTCTATTCTGACTGCTCTGTCCAAATGGCGGACTGGCAGTCATTTTATTTATGACTAACGGCGCCGGCGCGACTTTATACGCTTTAATCGATTGTGGCGATCGATATAAATATATCATATCCTGTACTTTTGGTTCCGCTAAACAGTGGCTATAAGAACGCGCTCAAAACGCCCACCAAATCTTGTCTCGAACAAATTGCAGTGGCACTTGGCCTTTACGCCAACACCACCAGCAGCGCCACACAATGGTGCGGCATGTTCGTTGGGATTGTATGTGTCACAACCCGAGTTTTGGGCGTGTGTAAATTATTGGGCTGAGAAACGCCAAACAAAGGCAGAAGTATCTCAGTATTTGGAGTAAACTCGTGCAGAAATTAAGACTATGCTTTTATCTTAATTGAAGACTACTCAAAAATGTAATCAAACCTAAATTCTAATATTGAGGATACTAAGAATTTTTTTCATTTTATGCATATAAAAAGTAAAATATAAATAAAATAATATAACGTTCTTAAATGTAAAAAAAAAATTATATAGATAAATTCGCACTAATTTAAAAATAAAATGTTATATACTTTTCATGAATCACTTACTTTATTTAACACAAATATATGTGCAAACTTGCTTTTACATATTATTTTTTTTTTACGAGTTTTCAAAGTATGTTCAATAAAAAAAAAAAAGAACCAGGAATACTTTCAGGCTTAAAAAAATCTAAGTTATAATGCGAAACATCTTAAAAATTGTATGGCCATTAAAATTTATTGCGTGATAATCCAAGTAAATAAAAAGTCTAAAATCTTTAATTTATTTTGTGTATTTGTCAATGAATATGTTTAGGTAAGTTCATAGTTAACATAATTTAAAGGCCAGATTTTATATGTCTCCGCTGGGCATTTGGCGTAGTCTTAAAGATATTACAAAAAACTAAATGTGCACTGTACAAAATCGCTGCAGGATTTGATACATTATGTAAAATATATTTGATATATGGATCCTCGATGGACCTAGAAAGACTGCGGACATTTTCGTAAAACATTAAATAAAAAAATGAGTGATGAAAGGCCACCCCAAAATTGCTTGCAGTTTCTGAGAAATTCAGGAGTTTGTAATTTCTTTCATTTAAATTATGCCCCTAAAAGTATGCCGTCTTTTGGGTGCTGGGCAATTTAGCCGATGCATTAACCAAATATATGCCACCGATTCGTGTACATACTATATCCAACAGCAGTGTGCAAAGAGAACGGTTCATCACATGTACTGCATGTTGTTTACAAATATGTTACAATTTAGTAAGCAAATAACATTCGTTGAGTTATGTTAAGTTGTATTTCGTTATGCTAGGAACATTTTAAAACATATTTAACATAGCTGTTGCTGTGGCTGTATAACAGCGTGTCATTAGTAAGTGTGACTGAGAAGCAATCAAAAAACTTTCGTTAAGTGAGCTAAATTCGTTAGGTATTTAACTACAGATTCGTTGAGTGCTACTGGTATGCTAGCCAAGTTTCAAGCCGCATTTAACAGAGCTGCTGCTCTGGCAATATAACACTGAGCCCTTAGAAAAAGTTACCTATGGAAAGGACCTGAAATAGGTCGAAAAACGGAAAAAGGATATATTTTCTGTTTTAAATGGGTCTTGAATATAATATTTTACCTTAGCTTGGGGAAATTAATAATAAGCTTACTTTCAACAAGTGATGTTTGAGGTTTGTAGCTGTTGGAAATAATTGGACTGAATGAACTACGCAATTTTCTTGAAATATAGGTGATAAATATCAATGCCTGCGGATTGAAATCCGTGCAGCTATTGTAAGGATGCTTAAGGCTAAGCACAATTGAATGCTGTTAGCTGTCTGCTGTCTGACAAAATATGCTTTTAGTAGAAAGTTCAAGGGACATTATTGTTCATATGGGGCAGGCTTTCAGGCTTTATTTGGTGTCTAAGCCTTGCCATTTATCATGCTCGACGTCGTTTCGCATCGCATCGCATCGCATATCTTTATATCGCTCAGGCATGCATTATGCTTCTGTGACAACAATAACCACTCAAAAGCTAAACAAACCCAAGTCAAATACTTACAGCACAACACAATAATCAGAATTGGGGGGAGGGCCAATTGAGTGGGTGTCTAAAGTGTGGAAGAGGTCAACTTGAGTAGTTTTTTTCCCAAAGTGTTTTGTTAGCTTTTGTGCCAGAGAATATCCTGCGAGCATATTTGCAGCAATTCATATTCAAAGCAAAGTGTTCGAGGGTCACGCCTCAGAGCGCTAAGCAACTGTCCAAATCAGCAGTAATGGCATAAAAAAAAATAAAAATCAAAATCAAACTCTTTGTGAGAAAGTTTACAAAATGAGTGCTAGTAAAAGTTTTATTTTAGAGAGCTGCAATGTATTATTAATGTAATTGCCAACGAATATTTCATAAATTATGGAATGCATTTTGCATATTAATTATCACTTTAAATGTTGAGTATATGTTTGCCTTTATTTATATATATATATATATGTACATAGATTTCATATCATGCATAGGAAATGTACGCCAAACAATAATTGTATTTTGGCTCTTTAGTTGCAAACTAAACAGAAATTAATTTATAATATTTCCGATAGTTTTGACAAATTATGGTTGCCAATGCAATAATAATCAGGTCGAAACCATTCAACTGCTCCCCGTGGAGTTATTGCATTGACCGCTCTTTGAATACCCTGTTGCTGATTGCCGCCGCTGAGAGCATTATATTTAAATATATATTTATATAAAGTCTTAACTTGTGCGCAAATCGCTCTATTGAAATTAACATAGTTTTGGCTTTAGGCTTGTGTTTATTTAATTAAAATTTTTCGTGCAATGAATTCTCTGCCTGCTTATGTTTTTTTTAGCCTCTGCAGCAACTGTTGCCAGCATTTATTTGTGTATTCAACGTAGCGAAAACAATTACTCAGGAATGGAGTGTAAATATGCCAGCTGAAATATTTGTTTAAATTTTCAAGTGTTGTTATTTTGTTAGTTTTCCAAATTCAAAAACTACACTCACTTGCACCAATGCACCCCTACCCTCCCTTAGGAGGCATGCCTCTTTTTTACTGCAATTGCCCTTTCGCTCCTCATTTGGCACAGTTAAGCAACCAAAAAGCTGCGAAAATACAATGAGATTGAGCCAATAAGTGCCCCATACACACACACACACACACACACACACACACACACACATTGAAATGCTGCCCCAAATGCCGCAGCTTTGTTGAATTCTGGTTGGCTGCAAAGTGATTTACGCAATTAAAATAATTTCATTCAAATGGTCTATAATTCAACTGGCATTTCATGCGGCTCTGCAGCAGCCACTTTCCACTTGCCACCCCACCATGACCTGAACAAAAACACCCACAGTCCTTGACAATTTAAACACACACTCACACATACAGCCGCAGACACACTAACCATAAATCTGCTGTAAAAATGCATACAAAACTATTAGACACAAATTCATGTATTATCGCATCGGGCACTTTTATCATTCGCTGCGTTACACAATGAATGTATAATGTCAGGTCAGCAAGGATGAGAATTTAACATGAAAGGATGCCCTATAAATAAGCACTAAACTGCTCATATTTATTTAACTAATAATTTTTAATATTTATTTTTATTTATTGTTATATCTAGGAACTACTCCAAATGTTGAACATTATAAGGTTTTAATTTTTTTAAAAGAGTTAAGTCATTTTAAAGAATCCTCTTCTAATAGCATAAAATGAAATAAATTTGAAGACAAAAAGCTGAAACAATAGCGCAAGTTGCAATCAGTTCAGTTGTCTATATTTTACCTACTAAAACTTTTAATTGTGTTCGACTTTAGAATTAACAAAGGAGCATACAAATTTGAACAATTCGAAGTTTCAGGCTTTATCTTTCTGGTTATTTATACAACTGGCGCACTGTGGCTAAAAATTAGTAGCCATAAAATGCTTTCAGCTCTCAACTCTAAAATGTACTGTGAAATTAGCGCATGAAAGCTGCTAAATTGTGGCGGTAATAAATGTCAAAAACTGAGCTCAGCCTTGTTTCGCGTATGTGCTTGTCTGTGTGCGTATGTGTGGGTGGGTGTGCATGCCCATGTGCCTATTACTATGTTTATACTTTAAGAGAGCAGCTTAAAAATTTTTCAGGCCTACTTTTTATTTATTGTAGTTGTTGTTGGCATTGTTGGTGTCACGACTGCTCTCAAATCAATATCGTGATTGGTGCTGACTGCGGCGGCTGCTGCTGCTGCTGGGCAACAAATGTGGCTAATGCCAGGCCATTAAATAAAATCTATCAGGCCAAAATTACATGGTGTTGGCCATGTCCGTCAAGAAGCGCAGGGATAACAGTCGCAGCACAGTCGCTGCGACGCTTGCTTAGGCAACCACAAAAATTTGCATAAGCAGCGCCCATCAATTTGGAGTCAGGCAAGCGTAAAGAGATTTTTATGCCAACGCAGTCACAAAACAAATTCCAAATTCCAAATTCTGTGCTGTATTGTGTGGCCTAAAGCGAATTTGGTTTGCATGCGGCCATTTTGCGGACAACCTGATTATATTTACCACGCGGACATGCAGAAGGATTAGCACTGCTTTGTGGCGAATTTTAATAGAATTACAGTTGCGTTGCGCTCAACTGCAATCGTGCGTTCGCAAATTGTTCTCGCAATTTAATTTTATTCATTTTCCTTTAGCGGCTTGTCTCATTCTCATTCTTTTGGATTTAACATTTTGCGTGAGAGCTCATTGTTGAGGTTTGTATTTCCATATTTCAATGAGATTTGATTACCTGTTTTTTGCTTTAATTGCTGTTGCACTCTAAAACTTAAAGCTATTTAAATTTATTGAAATACTCTTTAAATAGAATACACGAATATATTATTCAGATTCAAGTTTAGATGTGGCTTCTGCTTGTAAGTAAAAAACAAATAATTCTCTATTGCATACTTTTAGGTGCACACAGTAATTATTGTGCAGCATTCTTTTGGAGCTGTTAATAAATTCATTTTTTATTTGCGCAGCAAATACAATGCTGTTGTATTCTAAACGCTATTTTTCTTTTGTTTGACTTGTGGTCTGAATGTGGTCATTCTACGTAATTTTTTCACGGGCTGCTCTTAAGGATAGCTAATGCATGCTCTACTGACTCATATTATTATTTGCTGCACCTAAACTGAACTTATGTAAAAAACTTCAGCATACTTTTATGGGCAAGCAGGCGACAAGAAAGTGGTTTTAGCTCAACCAAGTAAATACAGATTTTTGAAAACAATGCTTATTAGAATCGCGAGGACCAACCAGACTCCTGTTAAAGTCGAGTCCAAACTACAATATGCTGTACTCAAGGAACCTTTGAATATCCTTTCACCAGTTGGTAGCCTGGGTCGCCTGCATCTATAACGAGACGTCCAAATTGCTAACAATTTTCTATATAAAAAAAAAATTTAAAAGTTGTCTGAAGAACTTTTGCCATTTTTTTATTATTTTATTCTATGCAGCGATGGTCATACAGATAGCTCTTTAAATGGCCAAATTTACAATAAATTCTGTCATTTTAAGCCAACTTTTTTTGTAGAGTCCAGGAAAAATGCAAAAAGAAAATTTTACATTTCCTTAATATGCGCATCGAGGACCAATAAATCAAATCACTTATTTTAATATTTACTTAGTCTCTATGAATTACATTCCCAATTTCAGAATTCAAGCTACGAAAAAAGTGGCCTGAGACTTCAAAATAGGCGTTTTGTTCAAATTTGCTAAAATTTCAAGACGCATGCTTGTAATTTCAAAATCTGCTAACCACATTTGTATGCATTTTAGGGTTGCCACCTAAATGCAAAGAGCACGCAACGTTTCGGTTAGCCAAATGTTGATTTCTTAGTTGTCCTCTTATAAGCCTCTTCGATTTATTTGCTGACCTAGTTTTTCAAGTATACCCATCTGCCAGCCGCCTGGTGTTCGTGTTCGAGTAAGAGTTTCGTCCTTTGCTGTGCTGTGCTGGGCTGGGTTGCCTGGGCTGTTGCTGGTGTCTATAATCCTGAGATTACATGTGACACACGCATACGTTGCAGCTTATTTTTAATTTCTTCGCCTGTCGTTGGGCATTTCCTAGAGCTGTGAGCAGAATGGTGTTGTCAAAGAAGCGGGAGGAGGGTAAGTTCTATGGATCTGTCAGCTGCTGCATTGCAATATAGTTTTGCATAAATAATAAACTACCTCATATCAAAGAAATTACGTCTCTGAAACGCACGATTTAAGCTATCAATTTTCAATTTGTTTTGTAAGCCTATCAAATCAAAAAATATCAAAACACGTAAATTGCTTCTTTTTTAAATAAAAAATTCTTTAATCGTTCTTCGTTTTGCACAGTTTAATATACATAGTCGTTTTTGTTTTTGTTGTTGTTGCACATGTCACAAAAAACAACAAATTCACAATTTTTGCTTTTGTTTTTTTTTTACTGGAAATATTGTTATGTTAGTATTTTGTTTTTTTTTTTTCATTTTATTGGCGACATTTGCATATGGCTTTTGTTGTTGTTTGTCCTATGTATTTGTTGTTGTTGTAATGCATCTATATATTATGTCATGCTTACGAGCGTGTTCATTTGTTTTTGTTATTGATTTCGACTGCCCAGTTATAAATTGTATAATAGTACTACATTATAATACATATTTTGACTAGAGCGTTATGTTTTGTTTTTGTTTTTTACTTGTATGTTTGTTTTTTTGTTTTTTTTTTTTGTCCAACAGTTAAAAGTGTTTGTTAAATATAAATAAGTTTCGTTTCATCCATATCAATTGCTTTATTTAAACGCATAACTAATAACTATGCATGTTTATTATATTTAGTGTATTAAGTATATATAGCTTATATTTCTATGGGGAAATTGCAGGCATACTAAAATATACACACACTCTCTCACTGATACACACAAAGTTCTAATTAACTTTTATATATATTTTACAGGAATTCGCATTTGTCTGATGACCTACTATAAAATTGGAATTAACATAATTTGGTGTATTAATACTACCTATCAAATGCCTCGTAATTGCCAATTCTGAGATACAGATACAAATTGGCTGGCATTGGTATTACATACACTTATATTGAAGTACTTCTATTTTTATTAGCTTTTATAAACGTTTTACATTTTGATTGAGTATTTAAATTTATGTGGTTAGTTATGCATTTTACACTTGACGGAATTGGGATGACAATGGGAAGATTATCGTTAATTTTTTTTTATTTTTGTCTATTGAGTAACATTATAACTAAAAGTTGAAGGCAAATAAGGGAAGTTGTTTACATACTTTGTACATAGAGCTTCTCTTCTGTATTATATTGTAAGTAATTATATATTATATTACAATTAAACAGACATATGTACGTATTTGTATATATATATATATATATATATATGTGTGTGACTAACATTATTGTTACAATTTATGTTGATTAGAATAAAAGTAAACGGTTATGAGTATTATTATAATTGCCTGCATTGCAGTAATAACATTGATTATAAATTATAATGTGACCTAAGATTAGATTTAATTTGAATTTAATTGTAGTCAAATTTTAAATCACAACGCGCAGCCATCAGATTTAATTACATTAACAATTTAAATAATATTGTAAATAATAATTGAGATATTTTTTGTATTTGTTTTTATAGAAAATTCGTTTTTTCTATCGCATTTGATGAAAATATTTATGCGGAATTTGTGTGGTGCTTTAATTAGCAAACTCTCATTGTCAACCAATTGCTAAATTAAATTATTTTATAAATGTTACAATTGAATATGCCGAGTGCTAATTGCAAAAGTATTATTTGTATTAAATGTTGCAAAAATGTAATTAAAAGTAAAAATTAAATTCCAAAGCGACGCAATTGAACTCATTATAGATTCAGCACATAAGTTTTGATGACACAATTTTGACATAATAAAATTCTAATTTAAAATACAATTAGCAGTGGAGATGAAAAGAATTATGATAATTAGCACAAAACATCTTTAGAGTTTTTTATTTAGTTCAATTAAGTGGCCTATTTCTTGTTGATTCACATTATAAATTAATTGGTATTTATTGGTGGAAAAAAATAGGATAAATTTGCCGCTGGTGTGGAAAAAGTTTAGTGCGCAATTATTTGCATGATATGGCAATTAATTTATTTATTTTTATGACCGCGTTATATTTTTTTTTTTTTGTGTTTTACTTTTGCATTTGTATTCATTTTTCTGTGGCTGCTTCGTTTTTTCTTTGTTTATCTAATTATTAAATACTCAAATACATCGCGCACTTATATTTATTGATGTATTTAAAGAGCCATTGTAAAATCTCTAAATTATTTGCTTATTTGTTTTTTTTTTGTTTTTCATATGCTTATTTATTGTTAAGCGATACATTTGATGTTGCAATTATGTTAATGTGTTTACGTTAGTTATTTACATGCTTGCTTATTGCAACTATACAAAATACACATTAAATGTTAATCTATTCGCTCTTTGTGTGAGGATTATGCAACGATGCTGAGCCATCATTAATAATAATATGTGAACTGCAAGTTTAGAACTGGCAAGTGGGCCTTAATAGACTTAACTAGTTAAGTGCTTAGCTAGCCCAGGCAGTCGTACATACACACACATACACATATATAAAGTGGAGATATTTGGATACAAAATAGATTAGTTAACGCTGCTTACCATGCCTTCAAGCGATCATCTGTGGCAGCTGCGTTTCGGGTGGGTGTGGCATGCCTCGCGGCAGTTACTGCTTACCGATGGGGGCAGCTCAAGGGCGCGTTTAGTGGCAGCTCCTGTTGTGGCTGTTGTTGTTGTTGTTGTTGCTGATGCCTCTGCTGCTGCTGCTGCAGTTGATGTTGTTGTTTTAATGTCACTGTCACTGGCCGCGAGAATGAGAGCATGTCTGCTGCAACTGCCCCATGTGGCGAGTGTGGCAGCACAATGCTGCTGCTGCCGCTGACTGTAACCGAGCACGAGAGCCAACAGCATGACAATTGTCAGCCAACTGTACTGGCAGCCGGATGAGCCCGTTTGCATTGCCTCCGGATGTTCACCTGAAATTATGGCCCGAACTAATTTCAACTTTATTGCATTGTCTGTAGCTTAGATGTTAAATATGTTGTTGAACAATAAGCACTTAATAAATGCAACCAGTTTGCCTCAATAAGTGTGTGTGTGTGTGTGTGTGTGCATCTTTGTGTCAAGTTTGCTGCTAACTCAAGAAGATGTTGTTGTTGTTGTTATTGTTGTTATTATTGTTGTTGTTATTATTGTTCTTGCTTGTCGTCTCTTTATTTGTTGCGCTCTGTTTGGCTTCTGCACATGCAAGTGTTTGTTTGCCATTTTGTGCGTGTGTGTGTGCTTAACACATGGATATTTAATTAATGTGCAGCTTCTGTTTATCCAGTTGGCCCAGTTGTGCCGCCTGCAAAACTACCGACATTTGATTTGCTGTCAGTAGCTGTTTTGTGCATTCAAATGCAAATATGGACAGCATCTACTAAATATAATTAGTAAATTTCTGTCGAAAACTGACAAAACTCTCAAATTTAATTACATTTACGTTATTAAATTACCTGCCAAAAGTAGGCCAAAAAAAAAAATAGAAGAAATTTAATGAACCCCTTGAATAACAGGCGCTTATAAGAGTGTCAAACATATATTAAAATTTAATTACTAATATTAAGTGGAGTGTTTACTCATGTATGCTCAAAAGGGTGTGTGCATGTGACGTGTGTGTGTGTGTGTGTGTGGATGTATCTATGCGATTAATTAAACTGTTGCTTAAAGGAGCCAACGCCTTATACATGCGCCAGCAGAGAAACACACACACACCCACGCACACACACACACACACACAGACACCCACGCGTTGTGTGTCCTTGTAATTGATTGAGTTCAATTTTTCAAGCAATTAACTTTTGCACTTGAAACTCAATACAATGTGCAAACAAACGTGGCAAGCTCTCGTTCAGCTCTCAGCACACAGCAAGCAGCACGCAGCAAGGAGCTGAACAACTCAGTCCAGCTGCCCAATGACGCAACAGAACACGCGACGTATGCGCAATATGGCAGCTGCTACATGGCTGCTAACGTGATTGAATCGTGCTAGCTATAAATATATTGGTTCACTGCATGAGAAACTAAGAGTAACACGACAAAATATATCCCTTAAATGAATATTTTAAATTTCAATTTGTTGGCTTAACTTCACTCAAGCACTTTTGAACATGTTTCAAAAATGCTTTACAGTTAAATCGAAGCTTACAAAATGGCGTCCGTCATGTGTTGTGCTTCAACGTGATTTGCGTCATATGTGTGCACATCTCTGGGCACAGTGATTCACTCCCCTATTCACTCTTCGCTCCCCAGTCCTTCAATTTAAGTTTTTTTTTGTTATGTTATTGTTGTTGTTGATGCGGTTTGAGCTGTGCCATCAGATGCTTAATAAATTTCTGGCCGCAGCGTTGAAAATAAACATATTACGCATACGCAATGTGGACCAGCCTATACAATTGGCAAATACTTGGAGAGAGAGAGAGAGAAAGCGGATGGCGACAGAGTTAGGTGTGACGTGGGCCAATGTAACACAATGTATTTGTTGACAGGACAGGAATTATTAATAACGTACGTGGCGCACATAATTCATCATCCGAGCTGAGTCGAGCTGAGAGCAGAACTGTGACACAAGGCCACAGAATCCGGATTGCCTAAAAGTATCTTACGGGCTACGGCTGTGAAAACACAAGTCACAAACCTCGACTAAGCCAAATAACAGCGCATAAAGTGGAGAGAGCGTAACAACCAAAAAAAAAGGAGAAAAAATAAAGTAACAGCCAAGTAAAATATGCAAAATTAGCGCTGATGGATTTTCAGGAAGGAAGCGAGCGGGGCATGCAAAGGCGGCAGGAAGCAGCTAAGCAAGTAGCTACTAGCTTCAGACACACAGCCATAGACCGAAGCGCAGACAAAAGAACAAGCACGACGCAGGACGAGAAGGGTGTGTGTGTGTGTGTGTGTGTGTGTGTGTGGCAACAGTAGCCAAGAGTTGCGTTGTTGGTTTGACTGCAATGCACGTTAGTTTTTGAGTGTTTTTATGAGCAGCTTTGCATACTTTGGCAGTATTTTTACATTTTATAGCGCGTTTTGTTTGTGCAGTCGCCGGATGAAGACGAGTAATGTTTGATGTCTGTGCGCCAGAGGAGCAAGAGCCAACAAGACAATGCGAAAGAGATAGATAGAGATGGAGAGACAGAGAGAGAGAGAGAGAGAGGAGTTTTGCAGTAAGTGCATTCCAAGTGTGACACTAAGCGCCGATTTAGCCTGATTTGACTAAAGTGGGCATTCAATTAGCATTTATTCGCATATTTTCTTTTGCACACACTTACAATTTGAACCGCTCCTAAACCGCTCCATTCAAACCTTAGCATTTTGTTTGAGAATTTTCTTGTTTTTCTTGTTGTTTTTTTTTTTTTTGTTTTTTGTGTGTGTTTTCTTTTCAATTCATGCTTGCAATCGCGTATAATTGTAAAAACATTACACAGTTCATTAGCGCGCTCCGCCGCTTTCGTGCTCCATTGCACACTTATTGTTAAATAATTACCATTATCAAGTGCAAGCAAGTGCGAAATAGCAAAAAAATGTTGATTGCCATTAAATTGTGATTTGACACAAAATTTCCCAAGAGTTTTTTTTTTTATCCCCCCTAACCATCTCTAACGGCACGTCTTGTATTTCTGTTCGTAAATTAAGTCAAACTCGAGCAACATGGTCAGTGAAGTGAAGTCCCCTTCTTTGTTACACTGTTAAAAATGAATGAAGCATTTAAATAAGCAAAAGCAGTATTAAAGTATGACCACATTTCAGCGACTATTGTTGAACAACTTTTAATTTATGGCCACATAAATGTTAATATTTAACTTGCGTAGCTCGAACAAAATATTTAAAGTTAAACTTAGACTTTCTAAGATTCTGTGATTGTGATTGCAGTGTAAGAGTATTTGAGTTTGCTCGAATTTCTAGTGAGTAACGTATATTTTCCGGGCTCGTTTCCGTTTGGGCCCGCCTCCATTGTTTAACTTTGCGTGCTTTTCAATTATGCATTAAACTACTGCTTATATTACAGTCACTATAAAAAGTATTCGCAGCTGCTGCTGCACCCGCTGCCACACCTCCTTCCCCTGCTGTTTGACACTGTGCACATCCGGCTTGAGCTTGATAAGTATTTTACCACTTTTATCGCGGCACATGCAGCGATATATCCCCAACCAGGGTGGGGGGGGCAGTAGCCTGGAGGGAACTCTCTGTCGCGTTAAGGTGCTCGAAGCTGGACGCTTTTTATGCTGCTACTTATTTTGTGCCGAGAAAGGACGAGTTTATAAATAAAATGTGCATATGCGACAACGGTTGCAACACGCAACGGCTCCGCTGGCAGGACACGGAAAATACTAGCGCGCGAACAAAAACCGGAAGTCATGCATCGCTGTTGTCGTCCTTTGAGTCCACGTCCATGTATACGTCTACGTCTACGTCTACGTTCACACCCTCGTTCCCCTCCTCCCCCCATCCCTTGCCGCGTTCATTTAACCATCCTGTTATTGTTTTCGCCACACACGTCGCGGTTTGCAAAAGTTGCGCCTTTCGCATCTCAGGATTGTTTTTCATTCAGCGCTGACATTTGCCTTTTGGTTATTCATTTTAAGCTGCGCTGTCCAAATTAAGAGCACTCCAACTTGCACCAACATTAATTCAGGCTATAATAAACTTTTAACGTAATTTCTTGTTACCAAATATTTCAGCAATTTTAGCCATGACTATTCATTTTGTTTCGAGCGTTAGTAATATGTATATTTTGACACAATCTCTTCTCTTCAGCTAATTGTGTTTCACTAGTTAGCCAAAATGGCTTTGATCTCTTTGTATTCAGCTTTATGTGTTTCAAATTTGTTGCTTCTGTTTCTGGCTTTTGAAAAAGTTAAATTTGTTTCGTCGAAATTTCAGAGCTTAAAGTTGAGTGGTTTTTATCTTTTGAAATTTTATCGGTTAAAAATTCAGCTTAAGAATACAAAAAAGTAAGTTTCTTAATTCCATTGCGTAAGAAGCAATTGAAAAGTTTTGATTTTCATTTAATTTTTATTTTGATTTCTGTAGGATTTCGTGTTGGATTTTATTTTTGGCACACACAAGACTGTTTGTAAAGTTTTTGGATTTAATGCGCAAATACGCATTATGGACCCTCCTCCCTCTTCCCTTATCCAAACTATCCGTCTAACTGTCTATCTGTATGGCTGTCTCTCAGTTTGTTTGTCTGTCAGTTAGTCAGTCCGCTCGTGTATCCATCTGGAGGGGTATCTTTTTGGTCCGACATTTGTTTGCTTGTAATACTATCTTTTAACAATATTGTCGTTGCTCGTTTGTTGGTAAAATTTCGTTTCGCTGCAAAACTTTTTGCACAGCCTGAAATAATAATTGAATGTCACTTGAACGACAAGTTGGGCTGGGACTTAACCCCGTCATTCCTTATCTTCCCCCTTTAAGTTTGAGCCCTGTTCGAAAAGTAACAACAATTTTGTCAAAGTGACAAAATGGCGTTTCGAGCCAAAATGTAGAAAACTTGTTTTCAGCTGGCTTAGCCAAGTTTCTATAATATTGCGACAAAAACCCAATTTTTTGTGTGTGTGTGTGTTGTGTATGTGAGACTCTGTGTGTGTGTGAGTGTGTGCGTATGGGTTTCAGTTGTTTTTTTTATTCAACGGTTTTGCTTGGCTTCCAAGAATCTGGGTCGAAAATTTGAATTGAATTTTGAGCAGCGCTCAAGAGGAATTTTTAATTGAGAGCCATGGCCAAAAGCGAGTGCACGCAGTGCAAGTCTTGGCAATTTGATAAAGCCCACAGTAAACCGCAAAAATAGTTCACTTAGTTTTGTGTGAGGCCTCAAGCCAAAAAACCACATTTGAACTCTCTGAAAGCGACTCATATAAATCACGAATGAATTAAGTATAGTTATGTTCTTATTCTGCTTGTTATTGTTGTTGTTGTTGTTGTTGCTATTATTTTCCGGGCTTTTATATGTGCTATCTCTCTGGCTATATCTGCAGCTGTGTTTATATCTAAACGTAGTTTTCCCTTTTTGTGTTTTTGTTCTTTTTTTGTCCTGCTGTGTTTTGATAAACTTGAGACGTGCGCCAACTGAACTGTTGTAATATGTGAATGTGGCTAGTGTGTGGTGTAAATGTGTGTGGTGTAAATGTGTGTGTGTGTGTGTTTGTGGCTTACTCTTTGTATAAGTCAAAGACATACTGAGATTGAGGGAGAGTGTCTGCAGTAGCGATTCTCATTCTCATTTCAGTCATTGCGGTCAAGGCGCCTTTGACGTTGCTACCAAAATGACTGTGGCTGGGCTATTTTAATGCTTTATTTGCACGTGTTGACGCTCACCCACCCAAACACACACACACGCACACATTGAGTCAATAGGGCTTTGCTGCTTAGCCAAGCACAAAAGCGAAATGGCTGCGTGGACTTCAAGCTGCCTAAAATGGGGATTACCAAACAAATTGCGCTGCTAATGCCAACAAATTATTACTAAAAAAAAGAAGTAAAATAATCTTGAGAAAAGTATTGCATACTTTAACAAATGTAAAGTTTCCATTATGCGCATTGAAATTAATTGACGCCCACACAATTAGGTAAGTGCCTGCCCGTCCTTGTCGCGTGTAGTCCTGATGCACACACACTCACTCACACACACACACACACACACTTCAAGTGTGTAGCGCATGTCCTTGGCAACGCCTTGCGCCAGCAAACTTTTGTCCAACTCAATGTCTGCGTATATGTGTGTGTTTGTGTGTGTGTGAGTAAATTTGTTGACCTATCAGTTTACGTGCCATTTAGCACTCAATTAAATTCGAACAACACACACACACACAACCCCCAATACAGACACACATTTGAGCAAATGTGCGCTCATCAGCAAGGAAATAAATAGGGAGAAAAGTGTGTGGACAGACAGAAGTTTCTGGATTCCGAGTACCAGTTGCTGGTTGCTGGTTGCTGGTTGCTGCTATTAATCAAAGTACTAAGCATTTGCTGAAAGCAATTTATTTCGTTATCGAACTGATTTACGTAAAAGAATTAAGCAAGTTGGTCTAAAAACGAAGTGAATATAATGCACAACATTTGTACTTTATAAATCAGCAGAAGAAACTGTGAAAATAAATATGATTATTTAAAGAAAATCCTTTGCATAGAAAAGTGATTTATTATTTTAATTAGTTTTCCCAGCTGTCGATTGCTCAAAAGGGATTTGGTTTCAACACGTTTCGCCTGAATTGTCTAACGAATTTGATCAAAAGCATTGCAGAAATGCTTTCCGATTCGTTGCATTTCTAAATGCCACAAAGAACATTGAAAATCCGTTTCACTTTCCACACGGTAATTAGTTTTTTGACGTTCGATGCCCGATTAAACAGCCAGCCAGGCCCAATCAAGTCATTGACAACAAATTCAGCACATTAGCAGCAAGGCTTTTCTGGCAATCGAGTTGATTCTATGTGGCCTGAACCATTAGGTAACTGAGCAAGCAATTGAATTTGGATTATGCCGATTGCGTTGCGTTAGCCTCTGTCAGCCTGATTGACTGACTACTGACGGAATGATTTAATTATTGGCCGAAAGCGGAGGTAGCTTTAAGTTAGTTTCATTTGATAGGAAGCCAGCGAACAATAAAGAACATTTATTTTAGACTTAATTTCTTTGCTTTTGTACGAAATATACCAATGATTTAAGGTTAATGCACCTGGTCAAAAGAACTTGTGGCATGGTTGAGCCACCAGGCGAGTAGCGTAAGGCCTCTCCTCGGTTATCCAAGCTTGTCCAACTCGGGGCTCACAATAGGCTTAACCAAAGATGGGTCCCAGGGCTCAGGGAAATAGCAGGAAACGGAGGCTAGAATGGGTGCAGAGAGACCCCTAACAGGGCCAGAACCGTTTTGTGGCATAGCAAGTCACACAATACGGCTGCAACTCAGGAACGAGGAAAGACAGAGGAGACTACGGAGCTGGAAAGAGACACCAGAACTTCGACAGGCCAGATGTCTTGTGCGCGGCTGTAATCATAATCGATTAAAGCAAGTAATATCTATGGTTCCTATGCATAGGTATAGGAGACTTGTCCGTCTACTGACTGAGAGGAGTTTTAAGCTCAGAAGGAGACACAATAGACATAATTGGTCGCAGTGCAGAAATACCCAATTTATACAAATGAAATTGAAAATGAAAACATAAATTCACTCAGCAAATTAGAAAATTCAAATTTTGAAAATATTATATTTTATATAAAGATGTTCAGATGCCTGCAAAACTATTTGTGGAGCTCTCTGAGAAACTAATCAAATAATCAATTTGAAGCTTTATTTAGATTTTTAGTTAAGGAAAGATTCTTTTGAAAAGAACCTCAATCTTTTTGTGAAAAGTTGAACTTAAAGTGCAACAACAAATTTGTGCACACTTATAGCAATTTAATATTTAAGGTCGCCTTTGGGCATCCAATTTTTAGTTAAAGTTTGTGCTGTCAATGTGCTAAACATTGCAACCGGAGAAACCGGAGAAACTGGTGACAATTTTTGGGGCCAAGAACTTTGGTATGGCCATAACAATATGTTGTGGGTGTGGTGCGTCTGTGTGGTGTGTTGCAAAGTTGCCAAACTTAACGAGCATGGTGTGTGTGTGTGTGTATGTGTAAAAAGCTGAAGTTTTACCTGTGCAACTGCAGCAGTAGCAGAAGATTCAAGTGGTCCATAAGTAGTGCTTGTCTGTATATGTCGTCCACTATCTACATATGTGTGAGGATGAGTGCGAGTGCGCGTTTAGTTACAGCATTTTGTGGTTAGTAAAACATTGCAACTTCAGCTCAACACACACACACACACACAGAAGCACTTACTCAGCTAACCAGCACAAGTTGCATTCTGGGTCAGTTTTTGCTGGCCAACTGTTTGGGTAGAGCTTGGTCGATGCCGTTTTGCCAGGCAGCGTGTAAGTGGCAGATAGACTAGGCTAGGTAGGGGGAGTGGCGGGGAAGACTATCTGTGGAACGTGTACAACATACGCCATGAAAGACGCCATTGTGGAGCACCTCAACTATTATTACCAGTATTTTTACTGATATTGTCGTGTGCATGAAATGAGACTCGACACACCCCGAATACCCCTGCTCCACTGATAAAAAAAACCATTCCAATGGACTGGCATGTTAACTGGACATGTATTAAAGCCAACGTCAAGCGACTTGTTGTTAAAAAGTTTCGCATCGCAGCAAATAAAAAATCTGAGAGCTGCGGCGCCAGCAACTTTAATCCAATTTCAAGTAACCCCCTCGAAAATAAGTTTGCTGCACTTCAATAATAATGGAGAATGCGGAGGGGGGGGGGGGGGCAGTGGGCAGTTGAAGGGTAGGTGAAACAAAAACAATAACAACAACAAAAAGGTTGTATGGTTAAAGCGCTTGTAAAACGATGACATATTTTCGCCCAGTGCTTGTTGTGGCATTAAAAATGCGGCAACATAATAAAATATTACGTATACGCAGCGTGCGGCAAACATGTTGAAATACAATTACGAGTACGAGAGCGATCTGTATGCGTGTATTTATGTAATTTTATTTAAGTGTGTGGATGTGTGTGTGTGTGTGTGTGTGTGTGCGGGTTTGAGCATTGCCTGGCACACAAAGAAACATGAGCATTTTTATTTAATTTTGCTGCAATTGCTGCACTCGTTATTGCTGTTGTTGCTGTTAATGTTGTTGCTCTGTTCGGTTTGTAGCGCACTTGAAAACTTGTGCAGCACATGCAGCCGAGCGCTTAATTTGCAACATTTCTTTTGTTGAAAGCAGCAGCAGGCGCAAGTACATGTCGCCTAAAAAAATGAGGAATGTGGGCGGCGCAGCCAACAACAAACCAGCAACAACTCGCACATTATAAATAACATGTAATAATTTTAAAACAGTCAACATTACTGATGCAAAAAATAATGAAAAACTTATGCACTCTAATATAAACCGACTGTGTAATACTCTGTTCGCAGTGTATTTAACAGTTGAGCATAGCTAAAAAAAAGAGTTGACAAGATATATTTATTCTCGAAAAATATATACTTTGTAAGAGTTTACAAATCAGCAGGAGGTTGTATTAAACAAATCTACTCCTTTGCTATCCAATATCAGAGTATCAGCAGCCCAGATGCTTGAGAAGGAAACAAAAACAATTGGGTTGAGAGTTGGATGGGTTGGATGATTGTGTTCTAACTTATTGTGCGAGAGTGGGTTGCGTAAATGTCTGAGGCAACAAAACGCTATTAAGCTAGCTGGCTGGCTGCCTGTGACAGTGAGCGCAGAAAGAAGGGGGGGGAGGGGGCAGGGCGGGGCAGGGGGTTGGGTTCGTTTTCTACTCACATCATCATTGGCACAAAAAGCGCATCGTCGCATTTTGCAATTGACAAGCGGCAGAGGCGCACTTGCAGCTGCCTGCAACGCAATACAAAAGCAACACGACAAGCTAAATAACAATGCTGCATCTTATAAAATGCACACACATACACACACACACCTACACACTCACAGACAGACAGACGGAAAGACAGAGAGACGGACAGACAGTTTGAAGTTTAGCCAGGGGCCGCTGGCAGCTGTTTCTGCTTCTTTCTTTGGCCAAAAAAACCATTTTGTAATTAAGTGCTGCTGGCTAAAGTGCTGTGTGTGCGTGTGTAGCACTGTGTGTGTGTAACTATTGGTAGTGTGTAATGAGCGTAACTTGCACACTGGCCAACTACTGGCAGTGCACTGGGCGTGTGGGCGTGGCTGTTGTCCTTAGTCAAGCTTACACATTTGTCTGTTTACTTAAGTTTGGAGAAAGCGTGAGTTTTTCCGCTGCTGCTGGAATAATTTGTTGGCTCAACTCTAAATTAGAAAAACCCCTCTTGAACATTAAGAATTGGTAAAAACTAGTTGTATACCGAAATGAGGCAAGTATCCGCGTAATATGCAGCTGTGCTACGCATTTAATTATAAAAGTTCCGCATAACATTTTCAACTTGCCTTAAATTTATTCGAAAAGGCAAACAATTGTTTGGCAATTGCCGTTGCGGAGCTGTGGAGACCAACACAACAGGTAAATCGATAAGCGAAATGACAATTTGATATGAAAAGCTGAAAACATAAGAGAAATATAAATGAAAAATAAATTGGAGCTGAGCCAAGCAGCACATTTGGGCAACGTTTTCGAAAGCAATTTCCACTGCAAATCACCGACAGAAATCCACTTAACTGAAATTGAGCATAAATAGAGTTGAGCGACCTTGACACGAGATGAGATGAGTCCGAGTCCAAGTCCAAGTCCGAGTCCGAGTCCGAGTCTCAGTCCGATAGTAAGGACAACGATTGTGCCGTCTACAAATTCAAGAAATTCCTGCTGACCAAGGATCATTTGATTTCTCGCACTTAAAGCTAAAGCTGGAAAATGAAAATTGACAAGAACATGTCAGAGCTGGTCAGAGCACAGACAAGGAGCAGACCCAGCCACAATCTTGTGGTGCACAACAAACTTGAGTGCAAATTCGCAGTAATTGCGTCTGGAACAAATTACAATTGGCGTTTGTATCTGATTCTGGATTGATATGCCATTAATTATTTTGCCGAGATACGATGCCGGTGCTAATGAATTTGTTAGCTGACAACTTGTTCATTAACATGACCGTCTTCAATCTGTAATAACCAATTATTCTTTAGGTCTTATTTTAGGTTTATTCAAGAGCAGCGCAAATAAAATACTTTTTTTTATATAAAAATATTTTATAAATCGTTGAAATAATTTTGTGCAAGTAAGTCAATAAATTTGAAGGATTATTAAGAGTTTGATCAAACCTAAATGTGCTATCAAAAATCCCATCAATAATTGTTCACAGCTTTTCATACATATTTAAAATGTAAGCTGAGGAATTTTCTAAAGGAGAATCTTTCGAGAAACTATAAGCTGGAACATTTGGGATGATAAAAGTGTCTGCAGCTTAGCGACGCAAATTTCACACAGTCAGCCACACATTCATTCACACACAGCTGCACACGCACACACACACACACACACACACACACCCAACCAACTACACATTTAGCTAAACGAGGTTAAAAAAAAAGGCAGAACGTTTTTTCAGTCAACGTGCAGCGTTTATTTTCAATTTGCTAGCGAATTATACTAACACTCAAACACACACACACAGAGACACACACACACACACACACACACAGTTAGATGGCTCTAAGCCATTGTTTTTAGTCTTTGGCTATATATTTTAAGGTTATGCTGCAGCCGTTCTGTGGGTGAAAGCAGTTGTTGCCAGAGTCCCTTTTGGGGGTTTTTTTTTTTTTGGCGTTTTCGGGCCAAATGTTAAGCAGCTTAGCCAAGCGCTGCCAGAGCGACATAAATTAAAATGGCCAACGCTTTTTTTGCTGCATATGCAATCTCGCATTCACCTACACCTATACACCTCTACACCTATACACCTCTACACCTACACATACAGCAACATATCTATAAGGTGCACACACCTACATTTTGGGCATTTTTGCTTTGCTTTCTACGTTTTGTTCATTTGCGTGGCAAACAAATCGTTCGAGCGACAACAAATTGAGTTTCTTTATGATGTCCCATTTGCAGCTGTGTGTGTGTGGGTGTGTCTGTGTGTGTGTGTGTGTCTGTGTGTGTGGGTATGCGGATCATGTGTATGTGCACGCGTGTAGGTGTTGGCTTGTGGGACAGTTTGTGAAATGATTTTTCATCTTGCCTTTTGGCTTGATGCCGCCGCTTGCCATCTGTTTTAGCCCGGTCGAGCAAACCCGCCAAGCCGCTGGCAAGTAATTTCTTCTATCAATCACAATTAATTATGCGCGTGTATGTGTTTCGAAGTATATGTATATGAGTGTGTGTATGTGTGTGTTTGCTTTTAAATTATGTAACGTCTGGCACTTTTCTTATTAAATTAAGCATGCAAAGGTGCACACAGTGGGCAGCGGTGGCGCCATCTTTTGGCCGACGGGCACAATTTGTAATTTCACGCAGCCGGAGCAGTTGCAGTCCCTTATTTTTTTTCATAGATGTTGTTGCCCCTGCTGCTATTGTCGCATGTTTTTGCTGCTTTTGCTACACTTAAGAATTAATCGTCTACCGAGGCAGAAAAAAAATGCATAAAAAATAGTTGGCAACGTTGAAGGGGCAGCACAAAAAAAAAGGTAACAACAGCAACAGCCACGTCGACAACAGCAGCAGCAGCAACAGCAGCAGCAGCAGCAGCAACAGCAGCAGCGTGTAATGAAGTGAAAATTGTCCTTAAGCATCAATTTGCAGCAGCAACAGCCGCGTCCTCGTTAAGAATCTTGTTGCTGCTGCTGCTGTTCCTGCTGCTGCTGCTGTTGCTGCTGCTGTTGCTGTTGCTGCTGTTGCTGCTGCTGCGGTTAGCAGTGCGTCCTTATAATTTGATGCTTGGCGATGCGCGATATATATAAATTGTTGCATGGCATGTGTATTAACTTCTTGCAAACACTGTCTGCACATGAGTACGGGGCGTGACTATGCCTACCCCTTGGGGTAAACAGCGGCATACCCATTATGCAGCTATTTACCCACACACACACACACACACCCAAAAGGAGAATCTCTCTCTCTCTCTCTGTGTATGTCCAAGCTCATGCCCACAAATTGTAATTAAAATTGCATAGCTAAAATTGATTATGTGTGTTAGTTTTTGTAAGTGCGGCAAGTAGAAATTTTTAATTAAAAGAAAATGATTTTCAGTTTAGGTAAATTTGTGCTTTAAACAGCTCAAAACAGACAAGTGCCACCAAAAAACCCCATTTTATCTACAGTTCAATTTTATTTTGAGTTACAAGAGTTATTTTCATTTTTCCCTTTGCAACCCCCTCAGCATTCATTTTTATTATCTATTTCAACTCTTGATGTCACTCAAATTATTGTTCCAGCTGGCTGCCCGTTGGTCAATCAAAATAAGATTGCACTTGACTGCTAGCATCAGCGCCAAATTTTTCCTCTGCCCACCCCCCCCGACAATAAAATGCTCAGCTTAAAAAACAAATACATAAATAGTTCTCCACATTTAACAATATATCCGTCGTATAAAAAATTAACTTAAGAATATTCTCACTGCTGCAACTTTCGAATAACATACATAAAAATGCTGTGCAAAAATACTTAAAAATAAATTGTTTTCCATGATGGCATTTGGATTATGCTGTATGATGTATATGTTTTTTTTCCAAAAAGTTTTCGGAGTTATGACTGAACACCGTTTGCAAAAATTCCGGAAAACTATTTGACCAGAGTATATTGTCTGAGGGAAAGGAAAGTTGAGGCCTCTGGGAAAGTGTACAACGAAACAAAAAAAAGGTTTTAAAAATTCGAATGAAATCAACCAACAAATTTGCGCCACAATTGATTTAAACGAAACAAGAGCATAAAAAAATACAATAATAAAAACACAATATATTCTGGTAGTAAATGGGAATTTTGTTTAAATATTTTTAAAGTGTTTTTTACATTATTGAATAAATGCCAAATAAATGTAGAAGTAATATTAAATCTGGGAATTTCTGTGACACATTTTGCATTTTTCACTTGCTGCATATTCAACATAAAAATATCAATATAAAAAACCTGATGTTTATATTTAATCAAATGTTTTTGTTTAAGATTTGCGGTAATCGAAACATAAAATATTTATATAAATATGTGTTCTGTTAATAAATATTTGAAGTGGTATTTTATTAAAAATGAGAGCTGCTTCGCTTTCAATTTATATATCTATATATAATGACAATAAAACTGTGGCTTGAATATTAAATATGCAAGTGGTTATTCTGATGAAAGCGCCATCAAGTGCAGCGAATTATTGGCCCATGAGCAGCACCTAATTGAATTTGTCAACTAAATTGGTGTTTAATTAATTTGCCAAATGCAATTTTTGGTAATAACAGCACACAAACTCGAATACAAACACAAACATCAACTCCAATTCCATCCAAGTCTGGCAACCAAATTGCCATTTACAAAATACACAGGTAAGCGAAATGACAAATTTATGGGGAGACAGAGAGAGAGAGAGGGAGAGAGAGAGTTGAAGGGGAGGTAGAAGTAACCTTTCCAAATGAAAAACTTACTCTAACGGATTTTCGGTTCGTTTGAAATAATCAAAATGTTCAACAAATGAATATGTCACACCGGGTGAATCACCTGGACACAAGCTCCACAGCACAGCAGGTCGGCAACAGGCATAAAACAAGCAACCAGCCACAAAACTGGCTCGACGTGGCTCACATGTGGCTCAGGGCCAAAAAGGTAATTGCAATGATAACAACAAGAAGTGAAAACAACAACAACAACGATGAGGCCAGCAAATTGAGACACACAGTTATTAAATAAACACACTCAACACACCCAACACACACATCTCTACACTAACAAAAATAGTTGCCACTGACTGGGGAAAGCTTTTGGCAAAAACTAATATTATTTTTACTTTTAATTAAATGGCAAGTTTGTTAAAAATAATTGGCCCAGATATTTAAAATTTATTATTTAAAATAAATTAATTTTATATGAAAATATCCGTCAAGTTGAGAGTTGGAAAAATGTAATTTATTTTATTTTAATTCCTGATATATCGCCTATGTTTATTCCGCTTTCCAATAGTCTCAACAATTTCTGTCAGTGTACTTATGCACACCCGCATGTGTTTGTTATGTCACTGTAAATTCATACATTTTGTAACGATATTGTGTAGTCCAAGTTACTTTATAGCAATCTTCTTTCTGCAGGCTGTTGACAAATCTGGGCAAATCTCTTTGTAGGTACTTTTCCTGGTTTTGTAATGCATAAAAATGACTAACGCATAAACACATAGCTGGAAGGTTAAAGAAGCCGTTGACTCAGGGCAGTTCCTTATGAGGCAAACGGAAATGCCTGTGCAAACCGGAAGTCCAAGAAACCCGGACACGGAGTTGGTACGTTTACTTTCAAGTTGCCTCGCTCAACGTATCCTTCCCAGCGTGTGGCATGCTTCATGTTAGCTTTTTGGCCCTTGGCCTTTGGCATTTGGACAGGCCACTGACATTTACGATACACTCAGCTCACTTGATGCTCAACTGAATGATTGATGCGCTTTATTCGTATTCACTCAAAAAAAGAAAAGAAAAGAAAAGAAATAAAACAGCAATAGAAATACAGTCAGACAAAAAGAACAAATATTCAAATCACATTTGTGAAAAAGTAACCAGATGGACAACGGTTGCCAGGAAATTGACTGACTGACGTTAATGCTAAAGCCAACATTATGCCACCGAATGCTGATGTAACAAACCGAAAATACCAATACTAACGGCAACACCAAACCATCCACAGCCACACCAAGTGGCCACATTGCTGTTGCCGCATGTCAAGTGACAAATTTGAAAATGACAAAATGCCCGTTTGGAAATGGCTCGCGAGCAGCAAGTTGCAGGGGCAAGCGGATTGTGGAGGTTGGCGATCAATCGCATTTGGCGAACAGACCGAGGACAGATAATTGAATTTTTGTATCATTTTTTTTTATTTTTTTTTTTTTTTTAGAATTTTTCTATCTTTTACTGTGCTGGCTGGCAACTGGCTGTGATGCTTTCAGTTGTCATAATTGAGTTTATGGCAGGGTACGTCGCAACACTGCAACACCGCACCAATGTTGCAAGTAATACGAAAATTTGAGTGCATATAACTGGTGCCGCTTAATGCTGTCAATTCTCATATGCAGGTATCCTGTGGGAATGCGAATCGAAAAATTGCAAAAATGAAATTTTAATTAAATTTTGATACCCGCCTTTTGCCTAACCCCGCAATCAGTTCACAGTTCTGTACAATTTGAATAGTTGTTGTTGTTGGTGTTGTACTGAGGTCAGCTATCAGCTAGGGGTCATGTGCCGCATTGACATATGTGCTTTGTGTGTGGGTGCCCAGACACAAAAACACACTCACACATATATATATATATATATAAACAGTTATAAGCGCACAGTTAGGGGCATATTAAGAGTAGAATTCAATTGAAAATTCCAATTGCACGCAGAGCAGCAGCAACATTGAAAGAAGCATATTAAGCAGGAATCAAAGGGTGTGGAAGGGAATGCAAGAAAGAGAGAGAGTGAGAGAGAGTGAGAGAGAGAGAGAGAGAGAGAGAAAGAGACAGAGAAGGGGAGATTAGGAGGGTGGTAGACTTGTTTTACAGTTGTGCACATATCCTTTGAGATTAACTCGGGCAAATTGCAAGTGCTCTGCTTTTTTTTTTTTTTTGTTATTATTGCCGCTTGGTGGCTAAAGTGATTTTTGTTGTTGCTGTTGTTGGTTGATGTTGTTGCTGCCGTTGTGCTGTGGTTATTGTTGTTGTACTTGGTTTGCAGCTGCAACAGCCAAACGACTTTCGATTAGTTCGTTAAGAGGGGATTCGGCCAAGTTCTGCTGCGAAAACTGTTGCAATCATGTTTAAAGTAGAGTTTCTGCCACTTGGCTTACAAAACTCAACTTTAATCCATTTAACGAATAAAACATAATTTTAATATAATACGAAACTATGAGGCAAATACACATTCATCTGCCACACAATGCATGAACATTAATATCCATTTTAATGGAGTAGCGCAAAATAAAAGGATTACAATAATTAGCTAGTCGAGCGTAAATTCATATATATTATTTATATATATATATATATATATATATATATACATATGTTTGTGTGTGTGTGTGTGTAGATTTATTACATGCAGCTGAGGTAGACCTAAACATAAATGTTTAGTAGATATAAACATTGTATTATAGTTGGCTGCACATAATAAATCTGTGGAAATTTGATATATTGAGCTTCTTTAGAGAGCGATTAACATAAATAATTAGATTATAAGCAACAGCAAAAGCAACAACAATAACAATTCGTAATACCTAACTAACCAGTTTTAGCTGACCTGAAAACACATACAACTACACACACAAAAACACAATACACACACCCAAACACACACACACACACACACACACACACCTAAGCACAGGCAAGCAGGCAAGAACAATACGTTTTTCCATGAAATTAGCTTTCGGCATAAATCTTTTGTAAATAATCGAGATGGAGAAAGGGGTGGCTGGGTATGGTCGGATGGATGGCTTGTAAATGCGTTGCACGGGTCAGCAGGCTAGCCAGGATAAGGCCAGTTGCCGGTTGTGGCCAGGTGCAGAACTTTGGATGTTCTGCCATTGCTGCTTGTTTCTAGTTTAAGTAGACATAGTTTATACTCTTTAACATGTATGAGTGAATAAGGGTGTGCGGGTGCTTTTGTTTGTGTGGGTGTGTGTGTGTGGTGAGTGTGTGGTGAGTGTGTTGCCTGCAGCTGGTCCTTATGCTTAAATTAATCTCGCACAAAAACTGCCAAAGTAAAAAGGGCGAAAAACAGGCCTCAACCACACAAAGGTATGTGTTTAATAAGTTGACGACGTGTGTGTGTGTGTGTGTGTGTGCGAGTGTGTGTTTGCCAGTATATGTGTCAACCATATGCCCACACCCGAGTCCTGTTCTTTTGTGCCCAAGTAATTTATCAGTAAATTAAGCAATTTATTTTATTTATTCCATTACGTAAATCATGCAATTTGTGCACAATTTCGTCATTGAGCGTCAAACAACAACAACAACAACAACAAAAAAGGCAGCAAACAGCAACAAGAAAAAATATGTGCCAACGCCAGCGATTTCTGGTCAGGATTTACATGCCTTTCTGCCCCCCCCCTCCCCCCATCACCCATGCTCGACCCAACTTGTTTTTACCTACACACTTTGCCAATTTTATTAAAATCACTTCCGGCTGCAGCCAATAGCCGTGTGGAGCGGATAGATTGCAGAGGAGGCATCGTTTGGGGTCCTATTGGAGCACGCAGTGCGACCATAAAACCAAACATAATGAGTGCCACACCAATACACACACGTACACACCCTCGCCCACACACGCACACGCATCTAAAGCAACTTGACTACAAAACATATGAATCTAATAAACAAGAGCCGTATATTATTAGCTGCGGATTTATAAGTATGTGCGGGCGTGCGTGTGTGTGTGTGTGTGTGTGCGTGTGTGTGGCAAAGGAGTTGGTTAGTCTGGCTGCGGCTTTAACTGCCTCGTAGAACACAGTCCAAATTATGTTAGACGGCAATCTCCAAGGATTGACGCAACATGAATAGCGGCAAGGCGAGAGAAGTAAGTCAGCGAGGGGAGCGAGGAGTGTGAGGGGAGTGCGGCAGCAGTCAAACTAAGACTACGGCTCACGGAAATGTTATCATAAGTTATGGCTAAAGTTTTTAGCCCAAGCTACAGCTGTAATACACTAAGCGAAATGAACAGGGCCAAAACATCAAAAGGAGTCAATAAAATGTCAATCAAAGAAAATTCGATAAAGTTGAATTATAATAATACAACATGCAAATGTACATAAAACAATAATATAAATAATAAAATGAAAACATCTCAGGAATCAACTAAAACAAATACTTATTAATATCTTATTCACTTCCTGCACAACTTTGAACTTAAAGTTGTACATTTCTGATATCCAAATTTGTTGCTCCCCCCCCCTGCATACTTCTCCTCATCAATATTTTATTAATTAGTCAATCAACATTTGAAAGAACACCTGAGTGGCTTTATTAAGCCTTTTACGAGTTCGTGAAGCGAAATAATTAAAACGGATTTGCTCGCTAATCAATTTCGCGCTTTTGATCCAACTGCTCAGTTTGCTGTGTCAATTTGTTAAGCAATGAAACTTGACTGCTTTCGGACAGTGTATTAGTTGTCGTCTATCAACACACAAGCATCATTGTCATTTAAACACACCCACACACACACACACACATCAAACGAATTCTCAGCGATATCCTGGCACACAGCAAAAGTTTCGGTTGTTGGTCAGTTATTTTGCTCTGGAATTGTAGCAGATTCTAAAAACATACACACACAGGAAATGTATATATATATATATGTAGTAGTAGTTGAGTTGTAGTGTAAATACTAATGGAGCCAAAGTTACGAGTTTGCCAGGTGAGAAAGATGTGGGCGCTGTTGATGAGGCCAGAAGATGAGATGAGATGAAAGCGAAGCGAAACTAATCCTGAGCTCAACGAAGCACATTTATACACGTACAAGCGATTAGATAACGGGAAAACATATAGCCTTAGTCGGAGTCTCAATCCGCACAGGACATGCACCTCATTTTGAACATACCACACACACACACCCACACACACAGTCGCACGGGCATACAATGAAACGTACGAAATTTTTGCGCTCCGACATCCTTAAGGCGAAATGTAATTTCCTGTGACAAAATACAAAGCTAATCCCTGCACAGCAGCACATATCGCAGCAGCTTGAGCCAAACTTGGTCAAAGGATTGGATACTGTGTAAACTTGGACAAGTGGCAGCACGGGGGGGAAAGGTTGAAAATCGTTAGGTTAGCCGATGACTCGGATACGTATAGAGAACCAGGATAACCGAGCAGCCCACTGCTGCTTGGCAGTCCAATATCTTGATAGGCTTCTCTCTTCACCTTCAGTTTTAAGTCCTGGCGCGGCAGGTTCAGCAGGTCAAGGCTTTGCGTCTCTGACGGTTCCTTGGCATTTGGCATTTGGCATTTTGATGCGCGCTCGGGAAAGCGTTGGGAGCGTAGCACGCCATTTGGCCTTAGTGCAGGTGATGCTGCTGCTGCAGGCGGAATGATGTTCGGCCAGGTCAGCTGGGTTAGCCAGTAGACACAGGACACGCGGTAAGACAACAAAAGCGCCATACAAAAATGGACTCGAAATTTGCTAAACTTACTAAAAAATAAATCGAAAGTTGAACTTCGTTCGTTTTGTTGATGCTGGCAAACGGCTCGAATAGTAGCAGCTGGCAGGACATTTGTCCCGTTTCTGATTGCCATCGCATCCGATATGTGTTCTTGGTCAGTGGGGGATTTCGTTTGATTTCTCAAGTGTAAACTACGCTGCCGTCCGAGGGCTGACGGGCTGAAGGCTTTGTGCCCTGTCACACAAATATCAATATGGAACCGGTCCTCCACTCATCCTGTGTGGGCCACAAATAACCGCAGCAACAGCTGCCACATGCGCCAAACTACTAAAATACCCGAAACATTAATTGAATGGGCCACACATCCGGAGGCCAAAATATGTGAAAGGGGGGGGGGGGGGAAAGGGGATTCTGGTTTTCCTTTGAAACACGCAGCGCTTGCAAATTTCCATTATGCTCAATTTTAAGCCAAATTGAAGAGCAGTCAAAGCGAATTAGCAGGTGGCAGCGATATCAAGGCAAAACCATTTCAATCTCCCCGACTCCCACTTGGCAGAGGACCACACCAACACAGCACAGTGACTGGAAAATGCTGCTGTGGAATGCATTTGGTTTCAAGCCATTTCAATTGCATGAGAAAAACTTGTAGCTGGTTTTCTTCTCAATTAATTTTCAGTTTATTTTGTTTTTTGCTTTTCTAATTTACAAACAATAAATGGATTTGTGTAATCCAAAGACGTGCACAGAAGTTTTGGAAATTCTAGTCCAATTATTTATCAGAGAGCAAGATTAAATTGTACAAGATACAGGAAAATGAGATTTTAAAAAAGTAAAAAAAAAAAGAAAAAACCGCAAATACGAGGTGCAAGCAAATGGAAATTGTAAATCAATGCAAGCCAACATTTAAGATACGCATCTTTGTTGAACAGTGTATTGAATGCTTTGCACTTAACTAGAATTATTCGATTTTAGAAACGAGTGCTGCAAAAACGCCCATTGACTGCAAATGAAATGGCTGTAAACTTGGCTTCCAATGAGTTTGCACCATTCCGCACAGTCTGAGAGTCTGTCTAGCATAACTCTGGATACCAATGAGCCCCAAAAGTATCTGCTTGGCCTCTTTGCCATTGCCATTGCTGCCCTGCCTCCTGCTTCTTGTCTGTCTGTCTGTCTGTCTGTCTCATTGTGCCCGTTTGTTATGCCAAATGCGTAGTGACATGACCGGCATGTGTATGTCAGTCATGGCCTACAAGTTCAGGCCACGTTCCATTGTTGTACTACGTTGGTCAACGCGAAAGAACGCTTCGGTTTTGTTTGCCTGTCACAGCTGCTGTTGTTAATGTTGTTGTTGTTACTGTTGCTGTTGCTGATGCCATTAACGCGAGAATTGTGGGTCCTGTCAGCAATCGTAGTCACATTGTTGGTTCAAAACCCAGACACTCACACACACACACACATACATGTGTGTGTAGGGCTTGCCTGATTTTCGCCGTTGTTAGTCATCGCCTTTGCCATCCAACGGCTTTTGGTCGCTGGTGTCAATCAACAACGCACACACACCAGCAACATCATCAACATCATCAGCAGCCGCACACAAAATCCACAATATTTGCATATTTCACACCATTTCTTTTATGGACATGCTAGAGTAGTTTTATTAAATTGTCTATCATTTCACCAAAAATGTAATCAAATTCTATAAGCTTCAGTTTTAATTCAATACTTCATGCAGCTGCATAAATTGTTCAAATGTGCCTATAAAATTCGAAATATATTAAAGTACAAATTTTTAATTCCTTTTCTCTATTTAATTTTAGGTGTGCTTCATTTGCAGCCGCTAGCAGAAAATTCGAAACAATTGCTTCGAATGGAATTCGATATATTGAATTAAGTTGGAGAATTGTGTATTATTATTTTTTGTGGTATTTGGTTGGTCAACGCGTGGCCAGTGTTATGCCTGGTCGTTTGCATTGCCAGCCACTTCATTATTTTGCTGGCGCCCTCACTGCACCTGTATGTGTGTATGTGTATGTGTGTGTGTGTGTGTGTGTGTGTGTGTGTGTGTGTTTGTCATCATGTATTTCTATGCATTCATGCATAATGGCTGGCAAACGTTTACAAAAGCTGCTGCATGGATTTCCGCATGCTGCCATTTGCGGTCCATTTGTGGCATGCAGGCCAGAGAGGCCAGGAAGTGGCTCCAGGGATTGGGATGGAGGGGCATTTTGGTCACCATGGCGCCGTTAGCATGATTGAAAAACGTGCCAGATGGCTAGGGTGTATGCCCGATACTCTTTCTCACTCACTCTCTCTCTCTCTCTTTTTCTGTCCAACCTAATGCCGGACGGACTGTGGAGCCGGCTTTAAATTGCATGCCATTCTGTGTGCTGTCAGTGGCATTGTATTGTTGTGCGGTTTGCACTTGTTGTTATTGCTGCTGCTGCTGCTGTTGTTGTTGTTGTTGTTGTTGTTTTCCCTTTCACAATTACGTAATTTATTTTAAGTGTGTCAAATCTACGCCAATCGACAGCGATTATGTTGGCAAATTGCAACAATTCCTTGCCAGTCGTTCCCAACTCTCCCAATTGCAATTTGTTAACGTCGCCGGCAACAGATGCTGTATAAGGATTCGTCTTTGGCCAACCCGGAATGCCACAACGCCCCCATTTCACCCCATTGGAGACCAGTGGTATGTTTTGGGTCTGCCATTCAGTTTGCCTGCAATTAACCGCAGTGTGCTAATTAATTTGCTCATAATTGATGTGATTATGTGTGCTTCACTTGTGTCCCAAAAACACGGTGAAGCAACAACCGGCGCCTGGGGCAACATCAAGTGAAACAACATTGGGGCCACGTTCACAATGTGCTGCAAGCATCTCCTTGTGACCAGTCCTCGTGGAAATCAAGCCAAATTGTAAAAACAGTTTGTGACAGTTTATATATGTAACAATTTATTTTTATTATTCCAGCCACAAGTCGCCGGAAATGTGGCAAATCGATGGCGGAT
The DNA here is from genome assembly GCA_035042405.1 of Drosophila demipolita. Classification (NCBI taxonomy): domain Eukaryota; kingdom Metazoa; phylum Arthropoda; class Insecta; order Diptera; family Drosophilidae; genus Drosophila; species Drosophila demipolita. The sequence continues at coordinate 1,444,813 of JAWNLI010000067.1, read as the reverse complement.
GCATCGTTTTGTGGCAGCTAGCCAGACAACAATATCCGCAGCCACAACCCCTGAGTATTCTAGATATTCCTGGTAATTTTCTTTTCTGAGAAAACATTTACCTATTTACTTGCGCATCGCCATTCCTTAAGCTGATTTCCCACATTTGTCACTGCAACTTCAATTGCCACTGACGGCTCGCTGCTGGCTGCGCTCGGTGCAACGTCGATCACCTGGCAAAAACATGCAACATTGTCGGACCGTGTGACTTCATAAACTGACCCCACCCACCCGTGCGTTGCAGGCTCGGGACATTTTTGCAATTGACTTTTGGCGTAGACCACCAAAAACATGTCGTCTGTCGCTCTGGGTGCCCCATGCCGGGGCCAACATTGAAAGCTTTGGAAATCGCACACAAATTTGCTAAAGTGCCAAAAACATTTCCAACAGTGAGAGCTGACGCAGAGAGAGAGAGAGAGAGAGAGAGGCATGCAACAGAGGCCTGATACAGAGACGGAGTAGGAGCGAGAGAGAGGCATGCAACATTACTACTACTGCAACCGGCAGAGGCACTTTGCCAGTTAATGTGTAACGCTTTTACAATTATCAATTTGTGCTGTTTTAATACCCTGTGATTTTTTAGGAGAGGCTTGTCAATCCGATTAAATTCTTGCTACTTAAACTTAAACAAATTAAAATTAAATGTAAATATTTTGTCCATTTATTTATTTGTTTTAAAATTGTATACTAAATACTTTTTTATTGATTATTTTTTTAATATTAGCATACAGTTATGTAGCTCTGTTATAAAAAAAAACAACCAAAATATATATTTTCTAGGCTACTAATGCTTATCAAACTTCGGTCTAATTGGGTCTTTTTCTCTGATTTCCCCAATCAATAGAATAAGTTTTGTACTGCTTTACATTTTAATACCCACAGAATTATTATATTCCCTTATTTATTTTTCTTTTCATTTTGAATTTAGTTCTACCTTTTAATTTTATATTATATAATTTGTAACTTTAATTTAAAATTTTTTTTTGTTCAAAATTGTGGACTGTTTTTAGTCTACAATAAGTAAATAAAAGCATCAGAAAAATGATCGATGCACGAATCAATAGTGGATTATCTTTTCCACGTGATTTAAATAGTTTGGAGTTAATATTTTAAATCTTATCTATAAGTAAAGATATGAAAGATTATGAAAAATTTAGTAGATTCCAGGACATTTTACAGTCGAGCAACATTATGTTCAACAAGTTCCTGGTTTTGTTGCTGTTGCAGTGCAACACTTTTAGCAGAGAGCAAAAACACAGACACACTGAAACAGAGCCTATGTTGCATGCATTAGTGTATGTGTAGATGAATGCACTATTAATAGGTATGTGTGTGTGTGTGTGTCGTTATGTTGCAGTGTGCTAGTGATTAGTGGTAGTTGTTGTTGTTGTAGTGAATGTTGCTGGTGATGGTACTTACCATTTAGAACATGGACACGAACACTGGCCACATCTGCGTTGGAGGGGGCGCATGAGTATTTGCCGGAATCGGCCAGATCTGCATTCTGTATGAGCAGAAATGAGGTTGTCACATCGCCCTTTTCAGTAATTACCGACACGCCGCCTCTTGATGAATCATAATTAATGACCTGCAAATGTAAGAGCATTACGCAAAATTTGGGGTAAGTAACGGTAGTCAAAGCATAGGCATCATCTCCCGCCGCCAACACACACACACACACACACACATCAGCAGCAGCAGCAGCAGCAGCATAATGGGATAACAATGAGGGACGCAGGAAAATGTTTTTTGTTTCCTTATGGGATAACTTTGGAGCTGACAAATAATAATAAGCGTTTCTTTTGTTGTTTAACGCGGATGCTCAAAATTGTATAATATGTGTGTGTGTTTTTTTTTTTATTGAAATTTTCAAATGCGTGTGACAGCAAGCGAGGCGGGGAGAGGGTGAAGGGTGAAGGGCATTTGGGGTAACAACAGCTGCTCTTGACAGACATTACAAATCAGCGGGAAATGCGACGTGTTTGCTTTTCAATGGCGACATGCCCCGAAATTTCGTTTTAAAATTTGAATTTTAATTGGAATTTAATGGCTGGGCGCCTGATTAAAGTTGACTTAACGAAAGCTGAACCGTTATTTAAGAATCAAGAGCGCTGGATGGAGACGGCGATAAGTAACAAAAATTATGTTAATCAAGTGAGAGCAGAGGCCAACATCTGTTTACTTTGGCTAAGAGCAAGTGGCAACAGCGCTGGCTGCCTCATTATGATGATGGCATTTTTGTGCTACAGATAGATACGCATCAGCCATATTAGCAGCATCAAACTCGACTTCATTATCGATAAATGTGATTGGTACACACAGAGAAATGAACAAAAGTTGTGCAACTTTTGGGGTAATCTTGTTATATTAAATATAGATATTATTTCATGTATAAATATAATATTATATTGTAGGTATTACAATACTGATCCACTGATAGTTGGGTGCAAAGTATGCCATTTCTCTGAGTGTAGTAGAAGGGCACTAATGTCAAATGTTGACTGCTGCTATTAGCAGCAGGGCAAATCGAGCTGCATATTGAGTCACAAAATGAGGCAGATGCTCAAAGCGACGACAAAAACAAATACCAGAATAATTCGCCAATGCCAATACAAAAAGTTCACAGAGTCACAGAGCGGGAACAGGAAGAGTGGGTGTACAAAGGACACAGGACAGCGGATAAAGGGCAGAGGGCGGAGGGCAGAGGGCGGAGGGCAGAGGGCAGAGGACAACTAGCTGACATTAACACATCATGCCGCTGACAGCGACAAGAAAATGGAGGAAACAACAAACGAACAGCGAGCAGAACAGAGATAGAGATAAATATATAGATAGAGATAGAGACAGATAGACAGAGATAGAGATATATATAGTAGATAAGTAATAAGCAGCCATCTTCGCCCCCATTTTTGGCTGTGATAACATTTGTAGCTGAAGGTCGCATAATTTGCTGTATAATCTCAGCTAATCGACGGCATTTGCAATAATATGAAAAATGAAGGAGAAGTTGGCCTCACTGATAATGATGACGATAGGGAAACGTAAAGTACATCCAGTAATAGCTATATATATGTATATATATATATTGGCGATATGCTCAAAATATATATATAAAAAAAAAGAAAAAACAAATGACAAAGCCCAAAAACTTTGGCATAACAAGTTTTTGCCCAGGCACAAGTAAAAAGTTTGCCTATCTGGGAGCGGAACTAACGAAAGTCTGGTTGTCATTATAGTCCATTGCTGTCATCGCTATCAGCATAAATTCCGTATTTGTATTATAATTTGTTGCTGTTGTTGTTGTTGTTTGCTGTTGCTGTTGTTGTTGTTGCTGTTGCCCTTGTTGTTCTGGCTTGCCTGCTTGTTGGCAAATTGGTTAATGAAAACGACGGCTTACAGTGACAGCCAGACAGGCAGACGGGCGAATGGATAAACTGGTAAATGCCAACTGGCAACTGGCAACTGACAGCCACTGAATCCGTAAATTGGAAAAGCATTTTGCGACAGAGCTGCATCAAAAATGTTCAATTTCACATACCAAGCAATTGCAGCTGTTGGCAACAGCAAAACAACATTAAAATGAGCATTTTTTTTTGTGCAAAAACGAATACCTAGAAAAATGTGCATATTCCATAATCCATTCTCCACTGAGCACTGAGGATATATATAAAAAAAAAAAACTCAGATGTTAAATGTGCATAAAAGTCGGTTGCAAAGGACACAACAAAGTGGCACGACTGTCATTTGCATCTGATACTACTGGCATTTGTAAACTTTGAACGCAAATCCTGCTCTGACAGGCAACTAATAACTGGCTAAATCATTTTCAACCGCTGCACATTTAAGCGATAAATAAAATTTATAACGTCTTCTGCAATTTTAGCTTATTAATTTAAACACATTTTGGATTTAACTTCACTGTAAGTACAAAGGTTTAATAAAACAGTATATATAAATTAATTTATTTAGCTAATTGATCAATGATCGAATCTCTAAGATATGGGGAAGATTAAGGGAATTTTGTTTAAGTAATGATACAAAATTACTGAAATTTTAAATTACTTTTATCTCATTATTTATATGATATATATATAAACAAGCTCATGTAACTATATAAACTATCTACAATTCTTAAAAGGTGCCTTTGTATATTTAATCACTGGTATTATTTTATTTTTTTATTCCTTTAACTTTTCATTTCACTAAGCGACCCTCTCTGCAGTCGGACATATGCTAACAGTCAATGCGGAAGTGGCAAGCAAAGGTGGAGGATTCGAGTCGACCCGAGTTGACAGGAACAGCGTTGAGCGCGCAAGCGAAAATATGTTACGTTAATTACAATTACCAAAGGGATGTAAGTGATAGGCAAAAAAAAAAAAATAAAATAAAAAAGAAAAAAAATGCTGACTAGCCTTGTGGCAGCGAGTGCTTGAGAGGAGGAGCAGCAACAGCAAGTGCATCAACTAAGTTTATCCATCCATTAAACTAATTAACAGCAAATTTGCATGGATCGTAAATAATCCGTGTGCAGGGCAGGGGCAAGGACGGCAGCAGCGTGTGCTATGGCTGTGGCTGCACACACATGCGCGCACACACACACCACACACACACCACACACACACCACACACACACATTGACATTCGTGCTGGGACCGGCACCTGCCCAGAGGCACACAATTGTGGCGCGTGGCTCTTGGCTGAGCTGCAAGGATTTTAATTAGAAAATTCCAGAAATGAAAATGGCAGCAAGAAGTGAGCAGCTACAGCACCAAGGATTGCAGCAACAAAAGCCGTTGACAGCAGGATTTGTGCACTTTTAACACGTTGCCTTCTTTGCCTTCTGCCGTTCACTTTTTTACATTCAACATTTTTTCGTCGGTGTTTTGTTTGGCATTTGCATTGCAATTAGCTTGCAACTGTTACGACCACGTCTCGGACTCGCTTTCTCCCTCTCCATCTCTCTCTCTCTCACTCTCTCTCTATCTGTGGCTCTGTCTTTCTTTTCAGCTGGCACAAAAGTCCTGTTGCGACTTAAGAGCTTTTAATGCTACACAATTAGCCAGGCTGTTTATGCCGCTTAAATCGCTTGAAACTAACACAATTAATTGATGGCCAACGGTTTAGCTATAATACAGCCACCTGACTGGGCCAAGCTGTTTTCTTTGCAATTGTGTTCTTTGTGTTTTGCTCAGCTGCTTAAAGTATTAAAGTGTAGCATTCCACTTAAGCGCCATTGACCCACATTGCGGTTGCCGCGCAGGACACGCAGGACATGCGACTTTGTTTGCAACTGCCTTGATTTACTTATTAAAGTATCAACAGCTGACACTTTAAATAACGATGACGGCTCGCAAATAAACTCCTCGCACGGGAGTTGCTTCTCCACTTGAGAGGGAAGGCATTACGTGGACTCAGCTTGCGTGACCTGAGTGCTCCTTGCGATGGAGTTGCTGTTAAGATATTTGCTATCAGCCAAATTTACAGCAAAAAGGTAATTTAGTAAATTGGTTCGATATAACGAAAATTAGTTAACGCACATTTGATTTACAAATAATTTAGATTAATAAAAAAAGCTGGGAAAATTTATGGGTTTCTACTGTTTAAGTATAAAATTTTGGTTAATTTTATCTAAAAAAAATTGGACTTGGCGATTCGAACCATGAATTATTATTATTAGTATTAACTTAGAGCTCGAATCATGATCAAAAATAATGGTTGCTGAAAATCGGTTAATTTTTGACATAGTTATTGCTGTGGAAAATTATGACTAGATCCCCAAAGCACATTTTAAGAGCACAATATATTTCGAATCAGAGTCTTGTTTTCAACTTCAAAAGCCGTATTAATATAAAGCTGGAAGCATAATAAAAATGCCATAGTCGTAGCCGGTTTGTCAAAGTTACGACTGTGGACATTTTTATGAACATTTTATAATTGCAGTTAATTAAATGTGCTATGGCAAAAACTTAAAACTATGCAAATCAAGTTAATTAACAACAAGGCTTCACTCGTTGCCAAGATGACGGCCGAAATAGCCACTACAAGAAGGGGGAAAAAAATCAAACGCATTTTTGTGACAATTGTAACAATAAAGTTTAATTACCTCCTCGTGATGGTACCAGAATATGTAGGCCGGTGGTTCTGGGCTGAACTTTACAGTGCAAGTGAGATTTATGGTGCTGCCTTTATCAACGTGAAGGTCAGGTCCGCCAAGTATGGTCGCCGTTGGCACTGTCAACAGTGAAAACCAATGAAAAGTGCAGACGACGAGTAACCGAAAAAAAAAAGAAAATTGAAGAGAAAAAAAAGATGGGAATAAGTAGAAGAAATGCTTGAAAAACGCGAGTAAAAACGAGGCAGACACAGAAAAGCTGACAGACGTAGGCCGGAAGGAGGCTTACACAGGAGGTGAGCAGGCAGGAGGCAGGAGGCAGGAGGCAGGCAGGCCTCTGGCTGACACTGTAGAATAATAAACTACAAGATAAAATGAAATTATTGTCGTATAAAAACCAAGTCCTCCACGTTACTTGACGCCCTCCTGCCGACGTGGTCGTCCTCGTCCTCCTCGTCGTCCTTGTCGTCGTCGTCGTCGTTGTTGCCACTGTGCGTGTTGCTCACTCGTTTGCTGTAATTTATTTGCTCGACAACTTTTTTTTTGAATTGGTTTTTTTTTTTTTGTGGCGAGTGTCCTTTGCCTTTTGTTATTTGCGACAAATGGTTGATTTTTTTATGAAGCAAGAGCCCAAGTCAGTGCTCTCAAACTCCAATGTGAAAGTGAAGATTACAGCACGAGCTACATGCTCAACCTCAATCTCAAACACATACTTACCGACAACATTGAGACGGACGAAATAACTGCGAACGGGCTGCGTTGATATCTGGCATTCGTACATGCCCGCATCCCGTTTCTGGGCCCATTTTATCTGTAGCGTCCAGTCATCGGTGTCCTGATGATGTGTGGCCTGAAACCGCTGATCGGACGTGTACGTGTACGAGCCGACTGTCAATATGTGTATATCTCGATGCCGTATCCAGGATACCTGACGCCCAGCGCAAAAAAAAGAAAACACAAAAAAACAGAGATATTTTACAAAATGTCAATCAAATGTGGCAAAAGGATATCGCATAGCATTCAGTGTTGTCCACAGCGAAAATACCCTAAAGAAAGATACTGCGAAATCTGTCCAGGCGATAATAAATTTGATTTGAAGCAAAGGAGAGAAAACCAGCTGAGCTGAATTCTTAAAATAAATATTGTTATTTATTAAATTCAATTATTATTTTGATTTAATTTCCATTTTTAAGCCGATTAGTTTTTTGTTAACGAAAAAGTTTTGTTATTTCTGGTGCAAAAGCTCTTAAACAATCTTTCGGATTTCGTTGGCCTTACACTTCGCTTGTCTGGTTATACCCTTTTGTCCCAGCCACAGGAAACAGGGCATTTGGCAACCGAAAAAAAATAACTCTGTTTATGGCCAAAGGTAAAATGTTGGTATTAAAAATGCAGCAATTGAAAGCCGAGTTGCCGTGGCAATGCCATCAAATTCGAATGGAGTGCGCAAGGATTCCCGTTGTGCAGGTCCATCATGCTTACCATTCGCATCGTTTGAAGGACCTTATACCGATTAATCAGCTAGCAACGCATTGTCAATGGACGCGTTTTCTCATCCCGTGCCGCCGTCAACTTGGCGGAAGACCTTGGCCCGGTGCACATAACGTATGAGCAAGTTGATGTGTTACGCATGAGCTGGAAAGTTTTGAGGGCCCGTAATCCCTAAGAAATCTGGCTTTGAGCTAAACCATGTTTATGTCTATGCATTAGTGTTTTGGGTTAGTGTTCGTTAGTCATTTACTCAGAGGATCTGCTTTTGGGGGTTGCTGGGCTGCTGGCGAGATTTTGAGTTGTTTTTAGCTTTTGCTTAATTATAACAAAGTTTTTAAGTAGTTGCTGCGCTGTGATGCAACTTTGTAAGCTGCCTTCTAAACAACACCAACCCCCCCCCCCCCCCACTCTATGTTCTCCCACTCGACTGTGCCCGTGTGCCTGTGTCTGTGTCAGTCTGTCTGTCTCTCGTCTGTGTGTCTCGTTGTGGCACTTGATATGCGCAACTTATTAAGTCAAATGTAAATGCAAAATTATCGCACTTGCCACTCGCTGTGCACGCCAAAAACTTGACTAAATAAAGTTGACTGGGCGTGGCTGAAAATTTTTGGGTGCGTGCGTTTAATTATACGAAATGTTGTTGCATACTAAACAATGGGTTGCCACACATCGGGTTGTACCCCTTCACCCCTTCCCCCTTATTTTTTTTCTTTTTCGTATGTAACCCAAAAAGTCGACGCCATTGAGGGTATACAAAAGTGTGAAAAACATGTCGACAAGGGCCGCCATTAAACCAACATTTTACGCAACAAATTAAAGTGTAATTAACAAGTGCACACTGTGCGACAACAACAACAACAGGAAGAACAACAACAAAACAACACACAACACACGCACATGCACTCATTCGACAGTTTCCTCTATTTGGCACTAGGATATTAGCAGCAACGCCTCTAGTGCAATATTGCAATTGCGTGCACACACACACACACACACACACACATATACACCACACTGATAGAATATATCCTGCTGAGTTGGTTACGGGCTTGTTGTTTGGCATTCTCGGCTTGGACACCGCCAAGTGCTGTTGACGCATGCGGCGAGTGCAATTTCAACGAAAATTGTTTAAATTATTTCACGCTTGAATGCAGTTGCAAGTGTTGTAGCTGTGCTTGGAGTTGTCACAGCAATGGTAGTAGTTGCCCCCACCTCGATCCCCCCTTTTGTAAATGGCCTTGCCCAGCTAACTTTAGACGCTGACGTGTGGCCACCAACTCGTCGCTTTTGTGTGTTGTGTTGGCAAGAAATTAAAAGTTTCCCGTTTGCTGCTAAAAAAACCCCCCTTTTTGCATCTGCTCTCCCACTTGCATCCCCAATTGCTGCTGGTGCCGTTGTGGCAGCTTCCATTTGTGTCAAGTGTGTGTGTCAAGTGTGAGTGTGAGTGTGTGTGTGTGTGTGTGTGTGTTGGTAGTTCAGGGCGTGTGCGTGAAACTTTGTTAGTTTTTGGCATTTGAAGCGATTGCTGTTTGTTTGCTTTTGCGCAGCGTGCCTCGCATTGTTTGTTAATGAGCGTTCGAATCTTTTCAACCAAGCTGATTCCAGACCCATTCAGACCATGCCACTGCTCGTGGCAGTGAAGGTGGTGATGGGGCACTTTGGTGATTAATCGCAGTGCGCAACACCTTCGGGTGTGCCTAATTATTCATAAACCTGTCCGTCATCCATATTAAAAAAGTTTGGTAGACCCCGATAAAAATTCTCACAACCAAACAGCATTCCCCACACAATGGGTTCAACACTTTTTGTCAAACACAGTCGCAAAAAAATATAATTTTAATAATAAGCGAGTAAACTCCTTGTGCTAATTAAATGTTGCAAAGAAGGCAATTAAAAATGTTGTCAAGCGCTGTTTGCCCTCATATGAATATGCACATATTTAACGCTCAGGTGGGAAGACTGAGTAAATATACCCTACAATTTAAGCTAGAAATTTAAAATCATTATTTATATACGTACATTAATTCTTAGCAGTGGAAGTCAATGAGATAAACGACAAATGGAAATGGCAAATGATGAATATAAATGTTGCATGGAATCATATTTTTAACTCTACCAGTCTAAAGACAGGGTATCTCATAATATAAATGGGATGCTCGCTCACTTATTCTCCCAGTAAGAGCGGCAGCTAAACAGCAGGTTTCCAAGGGAACATCGTGACCCGGGCAGAGCATCTCTTTAATAGATGGGAAAACGTGGCGGGGACGCAATTAAAGCATATAAACAAAGAAAAACAATTGCAATAACAGACGCGTTTGCAGAACAGAATACAAAAATTTCTAAATTTTAAGCAAAAACAAAACAACTTAATGCCGACTTAGGTCGACGCTAGGTGCCCAAGAAAAGGTCCTGGCACAAGGACCGCTCCCTCAACATCCAGTTCAGCACGTTCGCTGCACACAATACGCGAAAAACAAATGAAAAAATTGAGGCCCATTCTGTTGGACGGTGTGGGGGAGGGGTGGGGGGGTGTGGGCGTGTAACTAATTAAAAATTTGGCAGTCATGCTAGGGGAATTACATTTTGGCAAGCGCGACTCGACAGGCGACCAGGTTGGCAAATCAACAAAGTCAACAACAACGAAAAAGTCGAGGCGCACAGAGAATAGCCTTACAGTAAAGAGCAGGCAGTTGAGAATGCGAGACAGGGGGGTGGGGGTAATGGTAAAAAAATTGTTTAAAGTCTAAGCGGATCATCACGAACAGTAGAAAAAATTTAGAAGTTACCAGCCGTTTCTTACTCACCGTTTTGTTGGCCAAATTGCGCACACGGCAACTGAGATATGCGGATTTTCCCATCAAGGCGGTCACATTTCGGGGCGTTGAGGGATCAAAGTATGGTTCCATCCATTTGGGATGCGTATAGGCAGCAGTGGGCATCGTATATACCGCTGCCGGTGTCGTAGTCATCTCATCTAGCGAATTGTAACCCTCGATGGGTCCATGCACGCCGCCATTTGTCATACCTACAACGAATTCCAAAAGAGCAAAACAAATATTGAACATTATAATTAGAAAACAAATCAATACGATTTCAAATCTCACTATAAAGAATCGACGTTGCTACGCATTACCAAAAAAAAAAACTCTTGTTCTTTTAATTTATTTGCTTCAAATTAAATGAAATGTGCTTCATTATAAATAAAGCTTTTTTAATCTTGGTCTTGGTTTTTAATTTAAAATTACATTGAATTTCTTGAAAATTTCAGTCAAATCGATTTTTTTTTCTTTAAGTATTTTTACTTCGCTAGTGAAGAGTTGTGCTGTCAAAAAATAAAAAGATTTCAAATGTGTCTATTTGCAGGAACACACAATGTGGAAATAGTTATTTTTCGTGTGTGTATTTTTCCTGCATTTTATCTTTTCAGCGCGGTCGTCGGCAAACATTTAAAACTCGGGACGAAAGTAGAGCAGCCAACAATCAAAAAAAAAAAAAAAGGTACTGCAACTTTTCACCGGAAAAAATATTTTTGATTGCAGGCAAAAAAAAGAAAAAACAAAAAAAAAATAAAAAGATTAAACAAAAAATACGTAACTGAAATACTACAAAATGTACGTTATAAATGTCAGGCAGTTGCTCAGCACAGGAAAACATACTTTGGAGTGCTGATAGCGCTCGTCAGCGTGACTTCTGTCATCGACTAAGCCCGGCCCAGGAACAGGAACTTTGTTCATTAACCCGCTGGCAGGAAGTATGGTCGAATGGTGTACAAGTGGCCACAAAGGTAGCCACTGGCAACTCTTTAGTTTCAATTTAGAAATGAACCACTGAATGTGTAAGCGCATCAGCGGAGGCCACTACTGGACAGTGAAATGGTGGACAGGTGGGGAGGTGTGGCAAATGCATCTCAAAGCCGCAGACAGCTGCAAAAATGAACGCACATGGCATTGTAAGAGGGCTGCAGGAGGATAACGGGATATTTTAAGGTAGGACCTGGCGGGAGGCAGCCTTCAGCCTTCAAGCGAGTGAAGTGTTTGCGGTTGGCAAGTACAAGTGCACACAGACAGACAGACAGACAGACAGACACACGGACGGACGGACACATGCATAAGACGAGAAACGAAATTGTGTCACTGCTTACATCACAAGTGAGGCAAGCAAAACCCATACGTACACACCTTCTCACACACATGTGCACACACACACACACGCACACACACAGATAGGCAAACATAGCGGCAAAACCGCAAGTGACTGTGTGGAGAAGAGTCGAGCTCATGGTTATGCAAAAATATTTGCACTCAAATCATATTTCAAGGATTAAAACTTGCATTCATTCGAAAACTGTTTTTTCCACACACACACATACTCTCATCATATATACATATATATATAATGCGCCGTCCTACAACTTCGGCTTCATTAAACAAAAGGTTGCCGGCATATGACGCGCATTTGTATGCATGAGTTGAATGCAGTCGGTTTGGCAATGGGGCGTGTCGTATACACATGATAGATGCTTAAGCTTAATACGCTTAATGCCACTGACACAGAAAATTGCGCAAATTTTCAGTAAATATTGCATTCACATTTGCTGCAGCAACTACAGCTGCCCACAAAAGCGTGCTACGATTTTTTTGTACACGCTGCCAGGCAAGCGGCCCAGGCAAGCGGCTTTAAAGTCAACCAGTGCTTTGTCGAGCAGAAAGCAAGGGCGCAAGAAAAAAAAAGAAAAGCCTCAATTGCCCTAGCTGAATGTGCTTCATTTCAGGCCCATGTGTGTGAAGGGGATATGTGTGTGTGTGTGTCCGAGGGGCTGGGGTGATTGAGTGTTTGCTTAATCATTACGCAGGCTGGCCACGCCCACCGACTGACTGCCTGACTGACTGACTGCCTGACTGACTGCTGCTCTGGCTGGCAGTCATCGCTTTTCATACAATGACTTTGCATACTTGCGTTTAATTTGCGCAGGACGTCGGCGAGCAGCAATTAAGGAAAACTTTTTGCAAATTTCAGGCTTTGCATATTTCCGTATACCCTGCAAAATGAACTGTAAGCAAGTCTATACAGAATTGCGTGTTAATAATTACAGTAATTTGCACACATACTAATGATTTATCCCGCACTTCAAATGAGCATCGCCTAGTTAGACAAATAAACTTCCTTGTCATTGATTATATGGCTACCAAAATTTGATTCTATGCCTTTGTGGGCAACACTTTGAACTTGTGGCTCAATGAATTTGCTGACAAGCCAATTGCCTGCCTATCAAGTTCGAAACATATTTAACTGTATTTTATGGCATCGAATTTGTAGTCAATTTCGGCACACTTTATTGGCCTGCACGTCTAGCACTGGGTGTGTGTGTGTTAGTAATTAAAAATCAACATGCGGCGCCAGAAATTAAGCTGCCTTGTGAAATGTGTGTGTGTGTGGTGAGAGTGTGTTGCCCCTATTCATGCAACATGACGAGCGCAATTCTGATTAGACTGGCAGAAGATGCTAATGCCGATGCTGTCGATAATGATGCCGATGCCGATGCTGCTGCTGTGCACGCCAGCATAAATAATGATGTCTTTTGACATTGTCTAAGTAGTTTAATGCGTGGCAAACATGAGTTGGATGAAAATCGGATGAAACAGCTGTATATATATATACATATATATACTCGATGAGCTGTCATTGTAGTCTACACATTTTGCAGCTCAACTGGACGACGACATGCTGACAGGCACTCACATATGCATTCGACACCTTAACGTTGCCTGTGGATGCGGTGGCTGCTGCTGCTGCTGCTGCTCCTGGATGTTGTTGGATGTTGTCTGTTGGCTGTTGCTGCTGGCAACCACTTAACCACTCAACCACTCGGTTACTCATTTATTTATGTGCTGCGCAATGCACTGCGCGGCTTTTGTTGCCAGCAACATTCTCGCCGGTTGCGGCTGCCGTCTTAATTAAGCTTAAATGATGCTGCAAAATTTATTTCATTTCGCACTCGAAACCAGTTGTGGGAGCATCTTCTATACTCGCAACACGCAACGTGGCATGAATATAAATTATCCAAGCAAATTATATGGCACATGGCGAAAATTGAAATGTGGCTACTGTACGTGTGTGTGTGTAAGTGTGTATGTGTGTAAGTGTGTTTGGTAGTGAAGGCGCAGCTGTCATATTTGTTTTCTTCACATTTCAGTGATGATTATTTTTAATGCTCTTCATTAATATGCTTCAATCAGAAAGTGCTTCAATTGTTCGCATGATTACCAATCAAATTACTCTCGCTGCGTCATATCAAAACAATTATTTTTTATATATATATATATATATTTTCCAGTTCAATAAGCAAACCTTTTGAAACTGTCAATAATTATTGGGCTGAGTTTTCGTACGTAAAAAGTATAAATTTATGCACTGACAGTTTAATTAATTATTAATTGTAAAGACTCTTGCGAATTTAAGTGAAAAGTTCATTAAATTCTTGATAGCGAAAATAAACAAGAAAAAATGAAGATATTTTTTCAGTTAAAAACTGATCCTCTTTGTATTTAAATTTATTTATTCAAGCAATTAAATAAAGCTTGTTTCATTTTGCTCAAAAATGATTGTTGAATAATTGACTTAATATTAAAATCTATTTATTTTATTTATCTATTTGACAGAAAATCGGTAAGCAATCAATTTGTGTATTGGCTTTTGAAACCCTTTGAATTAACATCTCAATGGCATTCGGCAATGTTTCTGGCCTTTATTCTCATCAGCTCTTTGTGGAGGCTGCTATCCTTAAAGTTGATTGACAACATTTTTGTGCAACGCTTTTGTTGTTGTTTTGGATTGTTTGTCTTTGCATAGACACTTCGTCTGACAAAACATGAGATACGCTGCAACAGGGCACAACACGACAAGAACACACTCTCACACACACAACTCGTATTATGAAATATTCGTAAAATTTCATACAAAGTACAAGCAAGTGAAATTTGTGTGTGTGTGTTTTTGTGTGTGTGTGTGTGTGTGAGACTGTAAAAGCTAAAATCATAAAATGAAGTTTACTATACGATACTGGCTGGCTTGCTATGCCTGATTCTGGCAGGGCTTATCACCTCTGGCCTCAGCGCTGAAGCTTATAATGAAGCATTGTTTGTTGCACAAAGTTTGAAAACAGCAAGAAACCAGCCAAGAGCCAACAACCAACAGCTAAGAGCAAGCCAACAACAGCAAGTCCTCGGAATGTGTACACAAGAGAGGTAGGCAAAGGTGGGTGAGGAGAGTGGGCTCTTGACAAGATATTAAAATAATATTTACAAGGACCAAAGTGGTGCGTATAATGCATGAACAGCAGCCAGTCTCAAGCACAAGAATAATAAGCAGCATCTGTATCTGAATTTGCCAACGTTGTGACCTGATTAGAGTGGTCCTATACTGTCGTTAGCTTTTTGTTATTCTTGTTTTGGCATTTTCGAAAATGTTCCCTTGTTTTTATTAATGATCATCATAGATTTTCCAATCACAAACTCAAGTCCCTAATGGCAACTAAGACAGCAGACGTTCCACTCAAACAACTGCTGCTGCCATTTAAAGGGATACATTTTCCAAAAACTTTCTCTCCCTCTCTCTCTCTCTCTCTCTGTCTCTCTCTTTCTCACTTTCTCTTACGCATTTTCCTCCGTATGTTTGTTGCCAATGTTTGAGGCAGTCAGAAATCAATTCAATGGCTTGGAAAAGGGTCAAGCTCAACGCTTTAGAATTTCAGTTGGTTTTGGGTGATTTTTGTCGATGCTGTCGTATTTTAATTGTATGTGTTAAATATTTGGGTTCTGTTACGAAGCGTATCCTTCGTACAATTTAAATTTATTGTTGTGGCAGTGCTTTACAATTTGCAACGCATCTGGTCATAAATTCTAGTCGGATTCTCTTTTTATTGCCCATTTCATGTGACAATTGATGTTTATCGGTTTTGGCCTTCCAATATAGCTTAGGCTATCGATTCTGAAATTGTCTCCATGTTGTGTTTGTACATTTGATTGCCAGGTGTCATGTGTGGTCTTGCATTATTCATTAAACTTAATCAATCAGGGCAGCATCTTGATTGCAAATAGTAGATAACCGCAATGTAGGCAATTGTCATTAAACTTTTAATTGCACGCCATGCAAGTGACATCTGACAACACTCAGAAACAATCACACACACACACACACATATATATCACAAAAACCGCAAAAGGCAAACTCAATAGCGATTGCAATTGCAATTTGTGCCATAGCTTTAACAGTTGTTGTTCTAATACCACACAATGCATAATAAAATTGGGGTATATACACCTGAGTAACAGATCAAGTCAATTCTCCGTTTAGTCTAGGCCAAATTTGACTGCAGGGCAACTCATGGCTCTGCTCGACTGGTTTGGCAACATGAAATATTAAATTCAAATAAAACACACAATAGATTTGTGCTCTGGTTTTTTGCACTTGCTGTCGAGCCGAGCTGATCTGAGCGTAACAATGAAATATTTATAAAGCAATGACGCACAGCTGCTGCCAAAAATGCAACCGCATGGCAAAGTGTAAACAAACTTACAATAAATCATTTTTTAAATAATTTACAATATGGCATGTAGCGCTGCAAAGGCAGATTTAAAACTAAGCCAACACTGCCATCGTCCTCAAAAGCGGCAACTGCAAATAAAATCGATGTGTGTGCAACAACCAATGCCAAAGTTGAGTTTCTCTCTCGCCCAGAACCAAACAAACAGACAAACAAAACAAACAAAACAAACACAGAGCCAACAACATGTCGCACTTTTCGCGTCAACGATTTGACGTCTGCTTCAAATGGCGCTTGAATAACAAAAATACAAACAAAAAAAAATACCCATAGAAAGCATGTTTTATTTTTGTGTATTTTTTTTGCGACTAGACACGAAGCGTGTAATGGCTTAGCAAAAGCTTCACTTTGGCCGTCACGAATTTGCTGGCAGATCTACAAAACGTGCAACCGTTGCTGATGTGGCAGGCTTGCACTTTAAAAGCTGCCTGCTGCCTGCTGCAGTTGCAATGGTTTTGGTTTGGGTTTCAAAATATCCTGTAGTCATAGATTTGTTACCATAATTATTTGACATAAATTGATGATGAAGACATTTCCGATTTTATGTACATAATTTAATAGTGGCAATAAAAACAAAAAAAAGGTTAAATATGTAATAAAAATGTAATAAAAAGTTAATAAGTGAATGCTGCAGTTGCAATGGTTTGGTAGGGGTTTAAAAATATCCTGTAGTTATTGAATTCTTAGGTTAGATATAAACTAATTAATTACATAATTAAAAAGTATCACTAATGAACGTTAAATATGTAATAAAAATGTCATAAAAAGTTAATAAGTAATTGACTTGATATGCTTGCGTTTTCATCACAAAACCCCATCAATCTCAGCAAATAAGTAAAAATCTACTATTTTCAAGCACATTGCTAATTTTATCCAAGTCGAAGTTTTCTGTTGCATATGCAACTTGTTTGAGGTGAGTTGTTTTTTTCAAAGATAGCCGCCGCCTGCTCAGACCAAAAATGTTTACCGTACGCGTGCTGCCTGACAAAACTTGACCCAAGTGCCCAGGCATCTCCTGCCCATCCAACATGGTTAGATCCCCGCACTCCACTGGTGTGCACATGGTGTGCACTTGTCTCTAGCTACGTCAGCTGCTTCAGTTGGTTCACTTGTTTGATTGAGTGGCCATTCGTTTTGATAGTCGCATTTCGGATTGAGTTCAAATACAGCAAATGACTTAAAAGTGCCAACTACTGGTGTGCTTAGTTTATGTGTTTGTATAAGTGAACGAGTGACATCCCCGTCCCCCCCCCCCCCCCCTCATTCCCAACACACGTACACACTGATAGATATCCCTGTCGTCTGGCTTTGTGCCGTTGCTATTCACTTTCATAGTGGCACTTAGTTATGGCTCCGACTTAAAGGAGAGAGAGAGAGAGAGAGAGGGAAGGGCTGTAACGTGTACAAGTCATTGCGTCAGTCACGTTTTGAATTGAGTAAATTCATCAGAGAATCCGGCTCGAGCTCTCACAGGACTCGGTCAGGACTCATTTTGCTGCCGTTCACTTAAGTTGGCAGCGCATGCAATTTGCAATTTGTATTCCAGCGCCATCGAAAATCCAGCGCTTCGAATACAAATGGATTGTATTAAATTGAAATTTTTATGCTCGCATCAATGCATTAATAAACATTTTTTATTGAAACACTCACTCAGCCAAATATTTTATTGCCTCATGTTTAAATTTATAGTTTTGTAACTTCTTTTTGGTTATTTTTTATATTATTTGCTTTGTGTGTGTGTGTGGCAATTTAATGATGATTATTAATAATATTTAATGACTGCACATAATTGATCGGGCTTTTATTTAGCCCGGGACCTTTGCAAATATGCAGATGAATTTAAAGGAAGAATAAGTGACAGAAATTTTAAATATTATAGTTTCTCGCTAAATGTTGATAATCTTTTACCAGTGCTGCTATGAGAGGCATTAAATACACCTAATTAACAAAATGAAACCTTATTCAGTACTTAATTATGGATTTTAATTACTAAACTATAACAAACTATTCTGCCACGGGTAACTGAGAAGATTTACTTAGCAAAGTTTTACAAATTTAATAAAATTGCTAATATTTATAGCAGATTATTTGAATTTAAGCTTGGCAAACTATAATTTGCCAATAAGAAAATGCACTTTTGTAGTTTCGTTTGGTTTTATCAGAGATTCATTTGCTAAATCCAGTCGGCGAAATACGTGCCCGACAGCAGTCTGAAGTATTTACCGCATGCACATTTTGGTTCAACAAAGTTTTGTGGCGCAATATCTGTGGCAGGGGCCAAGTTAAAGCAACAAGCAGCGATAATGTTTAAACAGTAATTTAATCAAACTGAAGAGACATGAACAGATAGAGACACAAAGAGACAGAGAGAAAGAGAGAACGAAGACCAATGGCAATGGCAAAGTTAAAGCTTACAGGCAAAAAAAAAAATAAAAAAGTGCACAATGCAGTGGTAATTACAAGTCGACTCGAATCATTCGCCATTCCTGCTGGCTGTCGAATCAGATACGAGTCGCAGCTGGACGACTTAGCCGAGCACTGAAGGTGAACAGCTGCAGCCAGAAGCAGGAATAGCAGCTGCTGCGATCTTGTAGCGTGT
Organism: Drosophila demipolita; assembly: GCA_035042405.1. NCBI lineage: Eukaryota > Metazoa > Arthropoda > Insecta > Diptera > Drosophilidae > Drosophila > Drosophila demipolita. The sequence continues at coordinate 1,425,970 of JAWNLI010000067.1, read as the reverse complement.
GCCAGACACGTAGTTACCTGACTAGCTACACACTCGCACACACACACACACGCTCAATGGCCAGACTTGGAAATCACAACAACTAGCAGCAGCAGCAGCAGCAGCAGGAGTAGGAGCAGCAGCAGGAGCAGCAGTAACAGAAATTCCCTCCAGGTTTGCCATTTAACTGGTTGGTTGCCGGGGCGGCAGTGTTCGGTAAGGGTTTCGGTAAAGGCCTTGTGCAGTATATGAAATATTTTCGCGTTGTTTGCTCTTGTTAACATTTTCCTACACCTGGCAAGGACTGTTTGCCAGGCAGCAGCCTCTCACCCTCTCTCCCTCTCTGCCTCTCTCGCTGACGACTCCTTTTTGTTGTTGCTGCCGTTATAAATTTTGAAAGTACACGGTTCGTGTGTGAGTGCGATAGCGAATTGCTGCTGCTGCTGCTGCGGCTGTAGCTGACACTGCTTTATGTGTGTGTGTTGGTGTGTGTGTATGGGGCTGTATATATGCCTCCAGGGGGTAACTGGAAAGTGGAAATGCTTGCCTTATTAGTACATTCAGCAGTAAAAATGTGTTAATCTATAAACGTGCCCGAAAGTATGCAATGCTTTTTTTTCTGTGTGTGCCTCTTACACACTCTCTAGTTATACATGTGTGTGTGTGCGTGTGCGTGTGAATGTGTGTATGCGTGTGTGCAAGCACTCTGGTATTTTACGTTGCCCGCGAGACATGTTAGCCAGATTTGAGTTTGCTATACGAGCAGCTCTTTAATGAATTTATCGCGTGTTGGGATTCCGTTACACATACGCCCCGTTAGCTGACATAGACATGCGGTCGCTAGTTTTAAAGTTTCCTGATGTTTATGGGGCGTGAATAGAGATATAGTGCTCTCTGTCTGTCTGTCTATCTGTCTGTCTGTCCGTCCGTCTGTCAGTCGGTCTCTTTGTCCCTCCGTCAGACAGGTGACTCGCAAAACTAGCTGAATATTTTGTTGGTTTTCTTTTGGCCCTTTGAGCCTGCCATGTAAAACATTAAAATTTGACAGGTTTTAATGGCCAGCAAAAGCGCACAGCTGCCAAAAGTTTTGGGCGCAGCTTTTGCCGAGGTTTGCTGTTAACGGCATTTAATCGCTACTGGCCGCATAAGTAAGCAACCAAACAAGCCCAAAACACTTGCAGCGAATCATAAATCATCGTGGCTAGCGACGCCCTGGACTTTTTGACCCGCATGGCAGGCGCAACCAAAAGTGGCATTGCTACAAATCCAGCTTTCGGTTTTGTTGCCTGGCAGCTGCCACAGACGAAAAATTATTGTTTTCCAATTAATAAATGTCAATTACGTTCGAGAGCGTAAAAACAAGGTCAACATGAACGACACAGAAATCACAAATACAAAATATGTTTTATGTGCACTGAGAAAAAAAGGTGACTGTAAATAAAATTGCTTATACCAAAGTTGTGCCTAAAATATTATAATTAATTTTTAATAGCAGACTTTATTTTTATATATATTTTTTAGTTCTGAATGGAGTGTATTAAGCTAGCTTCAAATATAGAAAAGAAATCCAATTTGGTGCCAGAAATGAAGCACACTTTTTGATAATTTTTATTTTAAGTGTACAGTGCGTGCAATATGTTTGCACACTTGACCGCAACACAGGATTGCTGCTGTCCGTTAGGGTGTCACTTGCTGCAGTTGCAGTTGCTGTTGCAGTTGCCGTTGCAGCCAGCGCTGCTGCTGTTGCTGTCATCTTAAATAAACGACATGGCTGTTGGGGCTTAGCCTCAGTCAGGCACCTTCAGTTTGTATGGCCACGCCCCCAACAGCTCATATGTGTGTCAAGCGGCGCCGCTACAAATGAAGGATAATGGCCAACATAATGGCTAAGTGCTTATATACATGCATGGCATGTGTGTATGCGTGTGTGTGTGTGTGTGTGTGTGTATTGTTGCTGTTGTTGCTGCAGCATATGTAAATGCAATTTGTAAAATTTTTGTCGGGTTTTATGAATTGACAATGATTTCATTTTTGGTTTGTTTGACAGCCAAGCAAAGTTTACTTATGGCTGTGTGCTTCCCAGTCTGTAAACTCCTACGAATAACTGTATGTGTGTGTGTGTGTGTGTTAGTTTGTGTGCCTTTATTTTACTTACTAGGGTCCCACCAGTGCAGCAGGCCCCCTTCACATCTGGGCCCATTGTCTTTTGGGCATAATTGCATTCCACATATTTTTGCTCAACAATTTTCGCCCTGTTTTTCTTTGCTTTGATTACAGATGTCGTTGTTGTTGTTGTTGTTGTTTTTCCCCTTGTTTTTGCCCTGCACTTGTTGTAATTGCAATTTACTGGTGTGACTAAATGTGTGTCTGAGTGTGTGTGTGTGTGTTTGTGTGTGTGTTTGTGTGTGTGCAAATATCTCATGTTTTAAGCATTACGTGCGAGCTGCTTCCTTGAAATTTTCGACTTAAATTATCAACGACTCTGAGCCGGTTTGCTGCAAATTATGTGGGTGCTGTGCAATCTTTTTAGGATAGGAAAACCCAAATGCTGATATGCTGCTGAGCAGCTGAGCTGCTCCGTTGCAACAGTATGCAGCACGTAGCCGCAACAGCAGCTGAACATACATAAGGATTTCGGTTTTGGGTTCGCTTCTGGTTTACGGCGAATTTGGGTTGCTTACGAGATGCTCGCGTGTGCTGCTTGCTCTCCCACATTCTATGTGTTTGGATATGTATTTGCGTGTGTGTGTGTGTGTACGTATATGTATTTGTATTCGTATTTGTACAAATGTTATGCAATCACACTAATGCGCAGTTTACGGTTAGCAACAAATGCAACAGCCAAAAACATACGCCACCAGCAAAGCGCCTTTTATAAATGGTTGCCACCATCAGCTAGATGGAAAAGCACCATCAACTGTGGCCTGACCAAAAATACAACATTACAAACACGTCAGTAAATGCTTTGAGCATTGCGACCACACCTCTTTTCTCCCCAACAACCAACTGGCCAACCGCCCCAACTAAGCGCGTTTTATTAATTGTTTTTTTCACCGCCGCACATTAATAATTAACTAGACAGTTTTGTCAAGGGATTGGCCCCAAAAAGGTTGCCAGAAATTTGAATCATTATTTCTTGAGGACTCTTTTCTTTTCTTGGCCATTTTGTTTCAATTATGTTGCAATTTGCATGCTGCGTACATAAATTATTGTCCATTGCATTATGTGGCCCAAAATTGCCGTAAAACATTTGCCTTTCTCTCACATAAAACTTTTACATGTGTGGGTGGCTGGTAAATCATTATAAATATTTTACAGTGCAAACACTTCATTGCACATGGTCAGGCAGCCAGTGTTGTAAGACTTTAAAATGTATGAAACCCTCGGCAACGCTCCGTGTTGCAATCTTAATGGGGCAAACAATCGTCTCTGCTTACTGTGTGTACTTTCCGTTAAAGCGTAAGTTATATGCACATTAATTTTGGTCGACAGACAAGCCAGGCATTTTCTTAGCAATGGCATCAACAAGGACCCCAAATGGAGGCGCTACAAATAGGGGAGAGTACGCGACGCCTTCAGCGATTCTGCGAACTGTCGCCTGTGGCACCATTAGAAGCACGCACAATGGCGATAATAAATTAAAAACGAAAGCTAATTTCTGTAATTGCCCGTACAGCAGAGGAAACGGCGAATCAACCTCAATGTTCTTGCCAATGTCGTGTTGACTCTGCCACGCTGCCATACTGCCACACTGCCACCTACCACATCTATGCCACATGCCCTGTGTGCCTGTTTTATTTTAAGGTATGTCAAGCTGCCACACACAAGTGTGCTACGAGTACCTGTGGTACAATAAATATAATCAACGTTTAGTTTGCATATAAAGCAAACACTCATAATATAATATATATACTTTAAATATTTAACTATATTGCCTTAAGTGATCAAATATTGTTTAAAATTATAAAATCGTTGAGGCATATTGAAATGCAAATATGGCAACATATTAATAGCAATTAAAAAAATAACAGAAAACACAAATATACAAATTTATTAGTAAGCTAATATTAAGTTATAAAAAAATATAAAATATATAATATATGTTTAACTGGACTAAAAAAAATCTACGCTTTTTCTGCGCATATTTACAAATATTTTTCAGCCAATAAAAAATAATAAACAATTATATTTATATGTATGTTCTTCGCTTTAATTGGCTCCCACATATTCGCAGCACATTTTTCATATTTTATTATTAAATACTACGGGTGCTTGCAGCTACATTTATTTTCATTATTTAATTGAAAAGTGTGTTTAAGCAGTCATATTTTTTAAATGCTCATTTTTCCAGCTCACATTTAATTGTGAAATTTAATTTAAACTTTATTTAAACGTATTTTTTATGTTTAATTTGCTACTTTTTTTAGGAACAATAGTTTTTGTATTTCATTTATTGTTATAAAAAATAATTGCTGAATGCACATTTTTATTACGGCAATTAATTCAATAAATATTGTTGGCATATATCCATTTTTTTAAATTCCATTTAGCTATAGGATAACTGTACGTCGATCATATTGGATTGGAGCTTGTTTACCAGTCGCCCACGCTTGAAACCATGGTCGCAATCATAACGACCAAATGTCATTGACAATTGGACTTGGGGGCTGCTTAAAGGCGTTAAGATTTACGAACTACTGCCGGAGTCCTTGTCATCTCTGTCGCCCTCTCTCGTGCCCCTCTTTTTTGCCGCTCTCAACTTCATTTGGCAAGACGTTAGCGACGCACCCTAATGGCGCTTGTCAGTTCTGATTTTTACAGTAATTATATTGTATTAGAGAACTGACAGACCTGATTGTTGGTTCCTGTCGTTGGGGTTGTCGTTGTCACTCTTGGGTTTGTCCTTGCCTGTCATTGGGCTTCAGCGAGCTTATGGAAGTTGCAAGTAATTAGCTGCATATTTTATGGAAACGGCGGATCGAGCACAACCCTTGTCTATATATATTTTTAGAACATTTTGCGGCTTAAGCAATCGTTAACATTTATTGTGCAAAAACTAGTTCTTAAGCCGATTGTAAATAAGCATTAAATACGTATTTACAATAGATGTGTGCAAGTGTAAAGCAGTAGCAAATATTTGTTAAAGGGATAAAATTCATTAAGAACACATTTCCTATGCTAAAATTATATTTTCATGCTGGAAACATTTTACGAAAAGTATCAACAAAAATGCTTGAAAGCATGAATTGCTATATTCAAGGAAGCATTAAATCGCCATAAAGAACATGTGAGCAAAACCTTGCCTTGGAAAGCTGAAAATTTTTTTTTGCCTTTTGTAAATCTGTTCAATTGAATATTTTACTCACTTTTAACCACATTTTGTCGATAGGATCAAAAACAATTTATTTCTGCTGACAATAATAAATGCAATTTATTTATTAGTCATAAAAAGTTGTTCAAATCAATTTAATTCGCATAACAATGATTTTGTAAATTTGAAAGTTTAATTGCATTTTTATGTAATTGAGACAGTATCAATAAAATGAGCCTGGTGGTTACTTTAAATAAAATCTGTATTTAGCGGACAATGTAAATCTGTGTTAACAATGAACACGCAAATTGGTATTAACAATATGTACATAATCATCACTTAATCAAGATGCATGTGCCGAGCGTGGCACTTGGGACATCAACTGTACGCTGATTGTGACACCAGACGTCCAGCTAATTACATGGCTTATTTATGCACACACACACACACACACGCAGTTGCATAACATACGTAAGCACACACCCAGCATATCGGTGTAGAGTCAGTTAACATTTGGTGAATTATGAAGTTGTAATTGAATATCGCAATTATGTATTGCCAAAATTGTAACATTTAGATTATAAGCTAAAACTGCTCTGGTTACTGGCTACTATTGGAATTTATGGCCTGCGGGCAATTCTACCATTTCCAATTACTTGGCTTTGCATTTAAGTTACATAACGGTAGACAACGGCATTCGAACTGAAACACGTAAACAATGTAAACAATGCAAACGGTGCAAACAATGCAATCGTGGTTTGGACTCCATTGCTGGCAACCTTTCCAAATGTAATTTATAATTTGCACGAAGCTTCAATACCGCTCAGCATAATAAATATATTTATATATATATATATATCAATAACACAAAATATTTAAGTGCATCAGGCAAATTGATATGGCTCTTTTATGAAGAGCTTACAAATGCAATGCAAGGCTGTACATTTAAATATTTGATAATAAATAAAATACTTTACTCCATAGTAACTGTAGCAATTTATAGCAAAGTCTAAAGAGGCAGGTTGGCCAAAAATATGCAGAAGGTTTTCGATTGGCATTAAATTAAGTTATGAAATACTTGGATATTTCCATGTTTTGCCAGGCAGGGGAACAATTTGTAAAATGCCACCTGCAACATGAATTTTGCCTGAATGCACTCTGTGGGATTGCTTAATCGGAGCGCAGTGAAATGGGGAGGGTGGTCATGGAGGGGGTTGTGTGGCAGCATCTTCATATTTTCAACTCTGCCGCTTGCTACTGCGGCAACAACAGGCGCGGCGGCATCAATTTGATTTGAATACGTAATCGAAACGCATTGTGAGCGTCCCCATTTGCAATGCAGCCAAACACATACGCACACACACACACACACACGCACACACACACACAAATACGCAAACACACATACACATATACGAATGCATATTTTTGCTGTGATTTGAGAAACGTGCAAAAATAATCGCTTGAAATTCAATTGATGACATGATTTGCTGGTATCTGATGATGCATGTGGCAGCAACCACCAGCAACCATTGCTATCGTGTTTATCTGTGCCTGCGTCTGTGTGCGTATGACAGAGGCGACAAAAGGCGTGGCGTGGCATTTTTCATCAATCTTAGTGGAAATTGCAATTTTGTGGCGCATTGCATATTTGAGTGTGAATGCATAAGTGAGTAGAGTGAAGCAGCAGCCACATCAGCAATAGTGACAGCAGCAGCAGCAACAGCAGCAACAGCAGCAACAGCAGCAGCAACAGCAGCAACAACATCAGCAACTGCAAATGCTGCATCAGCATCAACATGAGCATCTCTGGCGTAAACAAAAACAGTTTGCTAACCAGCACGAATTTTAGCTGAAAGTTGGCTGGCTTAGACAAAAGATACTACGTAGAAAACAAAAAAATAAGCCGGGTGCTGCAGGAATTCAGTCCATAATATATGACAAACTCTAAGCCTGAGTAATTCAACAAAAATAATGCCTGCATATATGCATATATATATATAGTTCAAGGGGATAAACAAACTTTTAAGCTTAAGCTGGGAGCTGGAGAAAACTTAAAAAACAACAAACTCTACAAAGTGAATATAACAAGCAGAGCATTTCTTACAATAATGCAGGGTATTAGAGTATTGTGAAAAACAGAAGAAACAGAAGCTGTCGTCACATTTAAGGGCAATCTTTGGTCAGTGATATGTGCACGTGTGTGTGTGTGTGTGTGTGTGTACACCTGCTTATACACACACACACATACCATGAGAGAAGATAGACCGCAACGCAACAAACGAAACACAAAAACAACAACAGCAAAGAATGAAGAAAAATACGAAATTTGCAAGAAACGAACGCTCGAAAATCGACGTTCAAAAAATGAAACGATATGTGAAGCGAGCCATGTGCGGCTGACATGGTGTGTGTGTGTGTGTGTGTGTGTGTGTATGGGTGTGTGTGTGCTGCATGAATTGCAATTGTTGTTGAAAGCATTTGCATGTCACTCGTTTGCATTGTGTGCACCTGTATTGGCGTTGACAACGTGGGAAACTTCCAACACAATTACACCCACAACACCCACCACACCCATAACACCCACCACGCCCACTACACCCACAACACCCACTGCTATATACAAGCACCAACGCAGTATTTAATGCAGGCTTTCTATATGCATGAGCGTGTGAGTGAGCCCAGTGGGTTGGCTGGCCAAGCTATTGTTCTGTGTGGCGTGGGTTAAACTGAAAATGAATTGCCAGCGCCACAAGGCAAGAGGCAATTGGAGATTGCCACATATGGCGCATACGCCACATGTGCCCAGCAAGCATTTAAAATGATAGCCAATGCCAATGCCCCACCCTGCCAATGGTAATTTCAAGTTTTCCTGCTTCAGCCAGTTCAACCGGAAGATAAGCAAAGCGGTGCAAAGTTTTTAGCAAACAAAATATGGCGTCGAGTAGTAAAATAAAAGCAGAGAAAAAAAACTCGGGCAAAGGTTAGACAATATGCCAGGGCTCACAAGTCAAACACCTTGAGACGCACGGCTGGCAGCGTTTAGGTGGTTGCAACACATTGAAAATTTGCAGAATGCATGTGATTTGTATTACGCTTGGCCGCAGCCACAAACTAACTGCTCAAACTTTTTGCCAAGGCTCTGACGATGCACAGCCTGGAAATCGGTTGAATATTATGGTAGCCGGAGACTGCAAAAACAAAAGGTAAATGCTGCACATCACAATTGCACCACGGCTGCACCACTCGCCCTGCCACTTATAAATATGTAAATAAGCAACAAAGTTGCCAGTCGGAAATGATCCACCAGGCAGCAGGCATCAACAGTCAGTGAGTGAGGGAGCTGGAGGGTTGACAGCGGGTGACAGCCCCAGATGAGATGAAGTCGGAAAGTTAACAATATGCTCGACATGGCTCATGGTTCGGTAAGCGTTGTAAAAGTTGACGGCTCAGTCTCACAGTTGCAACAGTGTGTGTCTGGCACAGGTTACGCTTGTGGCACAGTGGCAAACCACATGCAACAATAAGAAAATAAATGCAGTTTCGACTACAAATTGACTTATCAAATATACATTTTGCAATATTCTTGAACCATGCATAAAAAAGCATTTATTAAAAAAATCGGTTCAGGTTGGTAGTGGAAAATTTGCATATATATATAAGATTAAGCCTTTATTTTTTATTTATTAAATTTTATTTTTTAATACATTTTTATTTCTTTAGCTCAACTTGTAATTATTTTAACTATATATTTTAAAATTAGTTATGTATATTTTTACTTTCACTCTTTACACCCACTGTAACTTTGAACATACATTTTTAAGAACATCAGATTTGCAGCCACTGTGGTGGCAGCTGTGGGTGGCATGCCGCAATAGGAGGTGGTGCATTGTTGCTCTTGGCTGCACATGGCAAATCAAATTATGTGCCACAAAAATTAAAATGGTTTGGCAACAGTTGCTCAAGTTTTCATCACTAAATTCACTCCACACACACACACACACACACCCACACGCAAACGCCAACAGCCACAGGATATGGAGCAGGGGGCGAGGGGTATTGGTGAATGTGTGATGTGGTGCACGTGCTGTGCTGAGAGCGGCTGCATTTGCCGCGCATTAAAATTAATCAAAAGGTTGTCTGCTTTACGCGCTGTTTTGGTCGGGTTGAATTCGGTTTGTGCCTGAAGTCTGGTGTTTGGTCTAGTTTGGTTTGGGGGTCTGGAGCTGAGCCTGGATACTCATGGTCGTTAACGTCGTTGCGTTGTCATCGCGTCAGGTTTTTTCATCAGTCTGCTTGCTTGGTTGGTGCATGCAACATCCCGCTTCGCATTCTCATCGCGCTCAGCTGGATTTGGTTTTACAGTTGGCACGCACAAAGACAAAGCCCTGAATCACATTTCTGCCGTCAAAGCAAATTAGAGAGCTCTTAAGGGCGCGCTCTGAGCTGCCACCCAAAAACCCATCCAATGCACCGTTTCTTCTCCCCCTACGTTTTTTTTTCCCCCACTTTGAATTTATGTGGCTTTAAAATTAAATGCGATTCATGCGCATCATATTTTTGCTACCAGTTGTGCGTAACAAATGTTCATTTGGTCCTGGACGTTTTTTTTTTGTTGGTTGCGTGTTCTATCTGCTTAATCTTAAAGGCAAATAAAGGGAACAAGCAAATTGTATTTATTTATCGCTTACTCTTGTTGCTTTGGCCAGCACCTAACAACAGAAAACAGGGAAAGAACAAATTGCAAATGTTTGGCCAATGCCAAAGCGCCGCAAAGTATGCAAAACAGCTTCCACTAACACCTTCAGAATTTTTCACACACATGTGTGTGTGTGTGTGTGCGTGTTTGTGAGGGTCATGATGACAATTGTGCAAAAAAGCATTTTACTAAAACTGAAACGAGCCAAGCAATGTGGAAAACCAAAGGACAATAAAATGCTGTAGACAAATCTTATCAACTACTCGTTTAGTCCTCCGATGTTGTTGTTGTTGTTGCAGCTGCTGCTCGTTGGTTGTTGTTGTTGTTGTAGTTGTTGTTGTTGTTATTATTATCCTCTTTGCTCGAGCCATTATAATGTTTCTATGCTGTCTCTCTATCGCCTAACAATGCCCTCAGCTTTAGGCTCTTCTTTGCCTGCTTGTTTGCACCGGACATGCATCAGGGCTTACCTCCACTCATACACTCATACACTCATATACACTCACACATTCACTCGCGCACTCATTCGGTCATTCCGTCAGTAATACACTCATTTGCTCATGTATTCATTTGCACAATTTATTGTGTACTACTACTCATTGTTTGCATAGCATTCAGTTTACAGTGTTTTCAATACTCTTACAAAAGATCTTAAATTGTTTGAAAGTGCTAAAATGAGAGGGATACATATTTTTATATAGAAATATATATATAAATTTATTCCTGTTCAGTAGATTTGCTCTACTTTTTACCACTTTCTACTTTTTACTACATTAACTAATAAAGTTGATTGTTTTATTAGGTTAAGTTTAAACTTAAATATATTAAAGTTTTTATTATTGATTTTCAGCTTTTTACTTACTATATTTTCTAATAGCCAACAGATAGTTTACTATTTTTTTTTTCGACTGCTTTCTAGTTTAAATATCTTTTTTATTGTTATCTAAAGCACATTATACGAATGCTTGCACTTTGGCAAAAACATTTTCATAACTATTTGTTTATGTCGAAAATCATGAAAAGTGTACTTAAAATTCGTCGCACCTAAAACTAACTATTATTTCTTATTTCTTATTTCTTATTGCTATTGTTGCTGTTGCTGTTGCTGTTGTGCCGCTTTTCGAATATTTACGCTCCATTGTTTGTCGCTCAGGCGGAAGCATAAAATTGTTTGTTAGATAAGAGAAAGAGACATATCATCGACTAAAATGTTTTTCCTGTCCTTGCCGCACTCGTTCTCCCTTACTTTCTCACTTTCTCTCTCTCTCTCTCTCTATCTCTCTGTGTATGCAAAAAACAATGAGTATTCAATGATAGTTTTTGTTGTGACATTTCTTTTTATTGGTGCCTGGTAAAGTGTTGCCTGTAAGCCGGCTTATATGAATATCTCTATCATACTTTGTTTGTGTGTGTGTTTTGTATTGTTTAACAGTTGCTGCAGATGCAGGACAATTAGAGGAATGATTTTCTATTGAGATTGCGCCAATAACAACAAAACAAACAGCCTAAGAGGTAACCGATACAGTTATGGCCATGACATGAACTTCAGCTTTTGGCCAAAAACTCTGCATAACTTTAAAGCGTTTTTAGTCATTGGTCTTGTTGTTGTTCCTCTTCTTCTTATTGTTGCTGCTGTTTTAGCTCAGCGACGCCGTCGTGTCTGGCAGTCGCGGCACTTTGAAATTTATGGTTCATTGAATGCGCATGAAAAACAGTCAGACAAGTCGAACAGACAGTGGCAGCGGGGCCGCCAGAAGGGGATGGGCGGGCAACGTGTGCCAATTGTAACGAAATGGTAAAAACAAGAGAATCGAATTTATTTCGCCAAAAGAAAAAACAACAAAGTACGGCAACAACAAGAATACATCGAGTGCCAAGTGGCAGTGACATTTTTGCGTGACATTTTCTTAACTTATGCGAAGCATCAAATGAAAGCCAGCTGCAATTGCAACAATAACAAGAACAAATGAGATAACATCCATATAAATATTTGTACAGCTCAAAAACTGGAGAGTGTCGGCGGCGCTGTGCTTTTCACGCCATTGGAAAATTTGACAAAAAATAAAAGGGGCCAAAATATGCAATAATCCAAGGCAAACCAGTGGCGGAAAATTTCAAAGAAAATTCTAAGAAAACTTCTGATTTAAAGAACACGAAGCTGACATTTAATAAATGTGCACTTCAGAAAGGGAGTTATGGAAATGCATATTTTATAAAAGCTCGTAGTTTTCCAAAGAATTCTTTCACCTCCATTCAGATCACAGTTGTAAGTATTCAGTTTTCAGCTGTAGAAGCATTTCGCATTGGTCTATGGAAAAAATCACTTAGTGGCCTTAAGTAAGCTTACAGTTTTCCCTTGCAACCCCCCTTAACTCCTGCAACCTTTATTGCAAATGGCAATTTGCGCATTTTCGGTATCAATAGAAGTGAAGGACTTGAAGTAAATATATAACACTAACGAAGCAGCAGCAGAAACTACTATTTCATAACGAAGATAACGAGTTGAGTTTTCGAAATTGTTCATTTGCTCGTTTTTCAGTTTGCCTTAAAATGCTTTTTTGGCATTTTGTCGGTAGGGTGGATGAAAACTCTATTTCAGTTTGCATTTGTTTATTTATTTATTTGCACTATTTGTTATTCATTTATTTGTTTTCCCTTCGCAGGACGAATACCCTGTCGAGCAGGGTATTTTACTCCCTCTTTTGTGCCATGGCAGCCATTTTGAAAGCAAACGCCTCAGGTTGAGCCAGAGTTATTTTGCCGGCAATTAAATAAGGCAAACGTAAATAAATGTAATTATTTTTACAATTTACTGACGAGTCCGGCCGCAAAGAGCGCCCAACAAAAATCAGACCAAAGAAAAACAATCAACTTTTACCAAGTTAACCTTTCAACGGCTCTTTGAGCCTTTGAGCGTTTGTGTATTTGGCCATGAGTGTAAAACGAGAAACTACCAATACATATATATATATATATATTTAAAGAAAATTAAATGAAACGCGATCATGTATCAGTTAAAAAGACAATCGCAAACATTGAAGTCTAATTGAATTTCCGTATAAAAAAAAGAAGCAAATTGCGAAACACGATTCAAAGCGCTGCCAGCAACCACTGACTGGGTGTTGACAGTGTGTATGAGTGTGTAAGAGTGTGTGTTTTTTGCGAACTTGTTTTTTGGCTTGCGGTTGACATTTTAGATACGTGTCAGTTCAATTAAAAAAACCAACTCGGATCAGATCAACGTCAAAACCAATTCAACGCCAACTGTCAATAAGTGAAGAAATTTTATACACAAACCGAAATTTAATATCAATCAAATCAATTCGAATTTTGAAGTGCAAGTGGTGAGCCACAAACAACACAAACAAGTTAATAACAAAAAAAAAATCATATGCCAAGACAAATTTATATATTATGAAAACATATACCCCTAATAACTGAACCAATCTGTCTGTGGTTACTAAAATTGCCATTAAACAAACCGCAACATGAATGCTGTTTTTGTGTTGTTGTTGTTTTAATAAACTTTTCAGAACAGAGGCAAGTTTTAAGTGGCCAAGTGGGGAAAACAACAACAACTGAAATTATAACAATAACAATAGCAACAATAGCAACATCAAAATTAATAAAGCGAAACTTTATTCGCAACTGGAAATCAAGTAACTAACTCGACCAAAAGCATTATGGCTAAATTGCTTTTTATGAGTTTATTTCCTTTTCAATACGAAAAACGCACAAAAAAATAAATACGTTTATATATTTATATATATAAGTACATAAGAAACGTAGCAAAAGTGGATGAAACCAAAAAAAAATGTTTGCCATTTTCTCGCAAATAGAAAGCCACTTACATCAATGAATCGACGAAAGTTGAGTGCTGAAACAAAACTTGAGCCCAGCCCAGTAAGCCAAGTTAGTAAGCGCATGGAGTGGTTGACTCGATGAGTGTTCGTTAGTGGCTCAAATCGCTGGGAGGCAGCAGCAGGAGTAGCCACAGCCGCCGACCAGCAAATTGCAGTCTCCTGGCTGTGTCAAGTACCTGATGATTTTTAGCTGCCTTCGCCGGTGGCCATTGATGAAATTACAACATTAGCAAACTAATCGCAACCACTTTAGATGCCAGCAACGTGCCACTGTTCCACCTGGCAGCTGGATGAGCCAATATAAATGTCGGGGCTCTTTTAACTAGCTGCTGACTGAATGAGAAAAAAATAAAAGCAAAAGCAAAAGCAAAAGCAAAAAAAAAAGCAAGCAAATAACACGCTTAAATTGGTAATTGTAGTTCAGTGCTTTGGTTTACAGGAAAAAAAAAATTGTGAAAAAATCGAGCACAGCTGAGAATAAAGCAATTTCGAGAGGTGTGCATGAGCCAAACGAAACGAATTGAATTGAATAAAATGAAATGAAATGAAATTCATCAATAAATTTCCGTTGGATCAATGCGAAGTCGCTTGCCATAAATAGAGCTCAGCTCAGGCTGGCATTATACATTGACAGATGCTCCGGCTCCGGCTCCGGCTCCGGCTTCGGCTTCGGATTCAACTTCAGCTTCAGTTTCAGCTTCAGCTGGGAATAGATTGTTTGTATCAAGTAAACAGTGCAGCGGAAATACTATGCTTAATATGTGTGTGTGTGTGTGTGTGTGCGTGTGTGTATGCATGTGTGTAAGTATCTGTGTATGTAAACATCTATGTTTGTTTTAGTGCAAAGGATGCTGAGGCCCTTTGAGCAGCACAATTCACCGATTGACAATCGCTCAAATTCGCGCTGCAAAAAGTTCAATGAATGTCGATACAAATCAATCTATACTATCAGCAACTTTCTCTCTGTGCTGTTTTGTTGTGTTTGAGTTTCGAGTGGATTTGAAGCAGGCGCAATTGCGACTCATGAGGCAGCAGCACGTAAAGTGCACACGTGGGAATTCTCAGCCATTCAGCAGCAACAAGCAGACACCAGTCGAAAAAAAAGTCTCAAACCATATTTGAATGTGGAAATGGATGACTTTAGATGTGTGTGTGGGTGTGTGTGTGTAGGTGTGTGTGTGCAGGTGTATATGTCTATATGTATATGTGCGTCTCACTCACGTAAGCAGCCACACCAATAAACAGAAAAATGTGTAATCACTGCACATCAATTGACGGCAACAGCTACACAGCAACAAATGTTTGGGTAACTTACAAATATCGAATTTTTTGATTGCCCTTTAGATAACTTTTGCTTTTAGCTTATACAAGATTTTAAATATGAGATACAAGTAATGTAGCAAGGGCGCAAAGAGTGCCTACAAAACTAAAATTAACTGGCTGCTCTGGAAAAGTAGTTAAAAAAAATTTCAGTAGACTATAAAATTCTGTTGGCTTTACGACAAATAATTCAGTAAAATTTAGGTACTAACAAATTTCTGGCAAAGCACTTGAATAGCTTCATAATTTTGTAAGCTGACAAATTGGACAGTTGAGAACAAGAGTTACTCCTTTCTCCCATTTGGGTTGTGTCTGATCAACAGGGCCATTGGGTTTAATTGCTCTGCACCGTAAAGTTTGGCACTATAAACATTTTAACTAGGCCTATAAACTGTGCTAATAGACGTCATCAAAGCGTTTGTATGATTTACGGCCCACTCTGCACACCCTTCACTTTTTTTCTTCCAATGTACCATAAAAATGTACTAAAACTGAGAGACATGAGGTACAATATGGGAATATTTATATACAGATGTATACATATTAGTATATATATATATATATATATAAAGCGCTTCAGTAATTGAGAAGCAGAGTCAACTCCCAATTGACGCTTAATCAATACCCAAATCATATTGCACAGGCAAGCGGACAATAACAATGGGTGGTAAGAGAGCAATGCAATATAAATATTTGACGTTTAGACGTGTGGAAATGTTTGGCTTTTATGGCTAACCCAGAAGCAGCTGAAGCAGCAAAAGCAGCAGGGAGCAGGCAGCAGGGAGCAGGCAGCATCTCGAGAGGAACAAAGTGAGTTGTTTAGCAGGCGACATAACAATTGCAGCTTTAGTAAAATTGCTGTTACTCTACGCCCACAACTCCTGCGAGTCCAACTGGAATGCGTATGTGGGTGTGTGTGTGGGTGTGTGTGTGTGCGTTTTTGCTTGTCATCGTGTTGTAATCAAATGGAACTCGACGCATAATGGCACATATTGCGCTTTTATGTAGGCTGTCGAATTGTGAGTTCCCCTGCCACAATTCCTCTCTCTTCGGACACTTTGTGCAACGTATCTGTCAAAATCGTTAAACACTCGACTATGTTAGACCATCTGGAAGTTGGTTACACCCACAAATTAGCACCACAGGCTTCTCCCCCATACCCACACCCACACTCGCACACACACACACACACACTACTGTTTGGCTATCAAATTGAAAATGAAATGTGGCACGTAGAAAGCATCGCATGCGGTTCATTGGTAATTCATTTATGCGCACATTTGCTTTTGGCCCGTCTGCCTGCCTGTCTGTCTCTCTGTCTGTCTGTCTGTTTGTCTCTCTGTCCACAGCTGGGCTGCAGGTGTTTCGCATAAGAAATGGCTTCCATCGATATGGCGTATAGCGCCGACATTACACGTAATTTATACATTTTGGCAGCCACTTTGGTCTCGGCAGGGTCTCGAGACCTGGCCAGTCCACCATGCCAAGCACGACTTGATGTCATGATAATGTATCGAATTCATTTTCCACTTGTTTGGTTGCCACCCACCCACACACACATTCGTATTTTACCTGGTGCAGAGGTTCAAGTCTCTGCTAACAATTTTTTTTTGTTTGTTGTAACTTTATTCACGTCTTTTCATGGCAGCAGCGTTTTGTTTGGCAAATATCAAAAACGCTTTCGCCACATTCCGCATTCATACTCAATTACCTACGTGGCAAGCTCAGCTGCTGAGTGCTCACTGTACCTGTTTTATTTGTATATATGTATATATTCCATACTTTTCTTTTGGGTGTGGTGTATACTTAGTTTTGATTTGAAGCGCTCAGCACACACAGTATCATTAAAAGTGTAGGGTATTTGCAAGTCCATTGGCTTTTTAAGTTTTTTTTCTTTCTTTCGTTTTTCTTTTCTTTTTTTTTTTTCTTGGTTTGTAAGCACAACGTGAATTGTGCAATTTTTTGTTTTATGGCTGAGAGTGTGTTTCTGTTTGAGTTTGCTGGCCAGCCAAACAACGTTCAATGACTTGGGCCAGGCCAAAAAGTTTGTTGCAAATATTTGACCATCGACCGCGCACAGGCAACCAAAACACTCAACTTCAGGCAGAACTCCACACCCCACACCCGCCCCCAGCTCCTTCTCCAACCATGTTGGCTTATTGCCGAGCGGGTTGGCACGTTTGCTTTACGCTACTCGCTGAATTTCATTCCAATGCATTTATTTATTTGACTACTTTTTGCGATCCTGCTGCCTGTACAAATACAACTTTGGCACAAAATTTGTCCCGATTCACTATGTGTGTGTGTGTGTGTGTGTGTATAAGCTGTTTGTGCTGTTGACCAATTTGAAAATATTAATAATGAAATTGCTTTAATGGAGCGTCGAACGACTCTCGTAAATTCAACTTTGTATAATTTTCAAATCACAATCGCATTCGCCCATTCAAGCAATTCACATTTTTACTTCTCATACGCTGCAGCGACATAAATAATATTTAGCTATAGCACACAGCTCACTTAATCAAACATAATCAATGTGAAAATATGCATAGAAATATGTGATATATTGAGAATCAGTTCTAACAGAATTTTGCATTAGATTAAGGACTACATTGAATATTTTATGAGTGTAAATGGACATTTTAGCCTAACGTTGGCAAAAATGCTAAAATAAAGTAAAGGATATGTTTCATAAGTTATGTGTTTTAAAATATTTTAAATCATAGACGAGAGTTGAATTTTTGAGATACTTACGCAAATTTAATTCATGTGTTTTCCTTCTTTTTTTTATTGTTATAATCAATTATAAGATTTTCTTTTAGTATATACAAAAATGACTACTTTTTGAACTACTTATAATAACGGCTTAGCACATTTATTGATTTATTTTATTACCATCTTAGAGTAACTGTTAACACAGCAAATTAATTACCCTTGCCATAAATAATCATCTGAATTAAATCATTAGCCATGTTTCAAATTTGCAGAGCATTAAGTTAGCAATTGTCTTCATTCGCCATTCTTCATGCTGTTGCCGCTCTCTCTCCATTTTTTCTCTCTCTCTCTCTCTCTCTCTTTTTTAACAGCGCTTACAAAACACACAAATCCACTCAACAGAACTGTTGGAGGCTCCAACATTGATTGATATATTGACCGACTGATTGATGGTTGGCCGCCTGCCTGCCTGCCTGCCTGTATTGGGCTTATTTGTATTAAAAGCTTTGGTTGTGCTAATTAAATTGGCATTCGCCTGCTGGCTATTGGACCACCAGCCACCATTTAGACAATTGACCTCCCAGAAAAACAAACACACCTGTCCACATTTAAATGCTATTAGTGAATGTATTTACTATAGAAATGTAATTTAATCGGACACCCAAGTCAACTGTCGCAATAAATAGCAACAACAACAACAACAACAACAAAAAAAAAAAAGGGGTCTCCATCAAGCGGAAACTGCTGTCAATGTTTATTTTTGCTGCGCTTTAATTATTTTCACGCCCACCTGGCACGCCCTTGAACGGAAATTGCATAGTGTCGCTGGCGGCAGTCTGCTATTTTTCATTTATTTTTCATCTTATTTTAATTGAATTTTGAAATATGTGTTGACCATGTTTTTTTTTTTTATTGTATGTTCTCTGTAAATGCAATTAATTCGAGCATTTTTTGAATTGTTCCATTCACATGTTCAGAGTTATTTGTTGCTATTTGGTTGCAATAAATTTACCACACTTTAAGCATAAATCAAATACATTTGAAATGAGCCGTTTTGCTGCGCAGATTGTTAATTAAATCATTTGTAGTTGTAGTTGTTTTATTTTTAATAGTCAAGTATATGGTCATATTTTATTAAGCATGCTTAAATCGTATTAATCTTTTACTTGGGCATAACTAATCCAGCCATTAAATTTGCACAACAATTTACAAATTTGTTTGGCGCACGTGACGTATTCGCAATTTGCATACATTTTTACATATAGTATTTGATATTTGCCCGCACGAAATTTAAATCCTTCACAAGTTGACCATTTTCCCGTTTTGTTGTTTTATCCTGTCCAAACACAAAGCATTTTCTGTGTATTTTTTGCATTTCTTTTTTACACATGACAGAAAATGCTGCAGGCCAAACTTTTTGCCTGCCCAATTTAATTCAATTTCAACTGATGAAATTCAATAACAATTGACCAAATAATAGGCTTAATAACTATTGTTGGGCGTTCTTGATACGTTGAAATAAATAATTCTTTTAATTTCAAAAAGTTTATTATTTATTCTAGAGTCAATGCCTGTTGTATTATTGACTTATGCGTATTTTGTTTTACATTTAACATGTACAAAAACCTTTTAAAACCTTACACTGATATTGAATTTTACTGCTTTCAGTTATTTGAAGTATATTATTGGCTTATAAATTATGTAGTTCCTCGAGCAGACATATTCGTTGTCGTTTCGTTAGTTCGCACAACTCCATCAGATTTGGTTCACTTTGAAGCATGCAAATTGCCATTTTTATTTTATATATATATAAAATATATATATAAATATATATATACATATATATGTATATATATTTGTAGTTGCTCTACTGTTCGAAATGAGATATATGTGCATGCATTCAAGATTTTGCCTTGCCGACATCGACCCACCACGGAGCGTATACGCAATGTTATTAAATTAAATGGAATATGGCAGTGCATATAACTTTTTGCGGTAACTTTGGGCCCGCTCGACAAAACTACAGCAAAAGTTTTGTGTGCACAAACTAATTGTTAATTGAAACAAAATCCCGGCCGTTTTGTACGGCTGCCAACACAAGGAGCCGCCTGGAGGAAGGCCAAAGCATTTTCCGTCAAACAAATGCCAACAATTACCTATGGCAACAATAAAAGCAAAAAACTTAACTTAACTAAAAGTCTCTGGCCAAACGCTGGCCGCTGGCATAAATAAAGTGAATGAGCCGGGTTTGGAAAGGGGGCGGTAAGGTCTATGAATTTTGCGGGCGGGGTATGGTTGAGGTACTTACCGCTCAGTACAATCACGACGAGCAACAGCAGCCAAGCCACGCAGATGCTCTTGGCCATTTGGAGAGGCATGATGGCGATGGCGATGGCGATGGCGTTGATGGCAGCACCAACGACAGGAACAACAACCGGAAATGCAGTAAGCCCGGCTCCTGGCCTACACTGGGCGACGGAACGACGTTCAAAAGTGCGAGGGTGGGCGAGTTGTCTTTGTTTTATGTCTGTCTTTGCGTTGCTCTGCTGACAATTTCTATGCTGGCAGCAATAACCAAGTTAGCAGCGTCATCATCAACATCAGCAGCAGCTGCAGCGGCAACATCATTATCGGCTTTCTCTTTATTAACTTGGCCAATTGCCAGACGGTTACAAAAGGCAACTCTGTTATGACCCCGGGCAACGTCGTTTCGCTGTTTGCTTTTTATATTGCCCAACTGCTGTTTTACGTGGCTGCGAGCGAGAAAGAGAGAGAGAGAGATAGATCGGGATTAGTATATGTATGAGTGAGATAGCGCATCAGTTAAGTTCTGTTAGTGAACTGACACGAATAGTATTGCTTCGACAATGATGCTTAAAGAGTATGTAAGCAGCTGAAGATGAGAGGTGGCAAACGACCAGCTGGATTGATGGCATGGACCAGCACCAGCTCAAGTAGCAGCTGCCACAAAGTCAATTGCACCCATTGACATGCCTCCATGCCACGCCGCCTGTTAAATGAAAAACAAGTACAAATAACACACAGTGCTCGAGACGACAATAGCTGACTAGCAAATACCCAGGTAAATTCACATTTCCATTTTTCAATTAAAAAAACTTAAAAAAAAAACATTGCTTGAAAATCGATTCAGAATTGACAAACCTTGACTAAAAAACTGTCGCTTTTAAAAATCTGTTGAGTTGGGAAAAAGTTTATAACTGACCCAAATTGTTTTATTTATTGTTGTCAACTTTAAATATGGTATGCTTCTGAAAATTGAGTTGAGTTGAGTTTTGGCAAAGTTGTGGCAGTTGGAAATTTCAAAACAAGAAGCTAAGTTTTCAAAAAAGTCTCGGCTATTGATGTCTCCACGAACTGGAGAACTTTAGGCCAGTTACACACACTTACAGAACTTCAAGCAATCTTCTACACATATCTAAAAATGATTGCAGGGTATAAAAACTAAAAGCGAAAAAAGCGGAAATGAGAGCTAAACGATAATGACGAAACGCCGCCTGCATAATGATATGGCCAATGGGTAGGTGGTGCGGTGGTTTGGTGGTTGTCGGTTCATTGTGGCACCACTTGCTTTTTATTTTTCTATTACATGAGTTTTGGCCAGGGCCAGAGTATAATAGCAGCAGCAGCAGCGCTGTTATTTAATTTGCCAAATAGTTACTTATTTTCACTTATCTGGCTAACTGCAGAACACCTCCCCACCCCTCCCCGCGCTCAGCACACAACCGTTTCCGGCTGAGAATTTAATGCGTAATTAAGGTAATTGTTGGCACCCCTCTGCCATTAAATGCGCCCTACCCCCCACCCGCCCATTTCCACTGTGATTATGCACCATTATCCATTTGAATGTGCAACGTGGCGCTGCCTGATCGATTCTGTGGCATTTATGTGAGAATAATGAGAGTCGGTCATATTTATTACGCCTACACCATGTGCACACACGCGCTGCTATACAATTTCTATATACGCTGAACATTTTAGATTTTTATTCGCATTTACCTAGTATCTGGCTGCCATTATTTGCCATTTGGTTGCGGCAATATGCATAATTTTAATGCATAGATATTATGGGCTCTTCGTCTGCTCATGCAAATTAAAACATTTCCCCCAACAGCCCTCCTCTCTTTTCTATCCAGCCTATAACTGTGCACTGTACTTAATATCGGAAATCGGAAACGGCGCAGCGCAAAAAAAAAAAAAAAATATGTGAATTTTATTATTGTTAGCAATTGGTTTATGTTTGTGTGTGGCGTCTACATGTGTGTTTGTGTGCGTTGGTGTGCGTGTGTGTGTGGGTGTGTGCGTTAGTGTGTGTGTCTGTGTGTGTGGGCCAGACTTCAGACTTCGGAAAGCAATTTGCCACGCTCTGTCAGTGAAGTTGAACGCGCTGGAACATTTCTAATTTTCAGCTACGAAAAATTTATACAATATAAAAAGGCTCTGCCCAAAGGCAAAACGAAGAAATGAAGGCAAAAAAAAATATACACAAAAATAAATGTGAGAAGATTCAGCCATACACATAAATTTACATAAAATTCAACTCGTATGCATGTAATTTGTAACAGGCCAAAAAGCAATGCTTTTACTTTTACATTAGTGTTGTTGTTACAAAATTCCAAAAATACTTTGTGTGTTTCCTTAAAAATCTATCAATGACCTTGAAGTCAAGGATTTTATGTAAAAATATAAAATTGCTTTCAGTTTGCTTCGCAAGACGAAACATTAAAAATGTGAGCTAATCAAAGTCCCATTAGCTTTAAGTAATAATTGAAATAAGTTGTTGACGTAATTGAAAATCATTTAAAATTTGTTTAGAATAAAAAAAAAGGTTGCAAAACAGGTGAATAAGCACTCCCAAGGGCTTAAAAACCATGAAGCATGTGTTAAAATAATTAAGTATCATAAAAAAAACGTATTTGTTGGCTGTAATAATTAACAACGCTGCGGGAGAGGGCTTATAGAACCAGTCAAATGATATGCCTAATAGGCTTAAGCCTCATTTAGCACAATGCTGCGAAATTAACAAGCATTAAATATTTTTATACAAAAACAAAATATATATAATGTATATAATATAGGGCAACAATCGCGACATAAAAATGAACGGATTAACGCCTTATTTGCATAACAGCCAGACAGAGAGCAGCCACGCACAAAGCGGTTGGTTGGGTTGATGGGTGTCCCAGGAGGTCGTGCGTATACTTAATCTGTCAGTGAGAGTTCAAAGTGCATTTGGCGGAGCCTCTTAACCGATTTGTTCTCTGGCATTTTTTTTTTTTTTTTTGCATGTTTCATAATTATTCAAAGGCTGGCGAGAGCTGAACAGAAACAATAGCAGTAGCAATAGCAGGCAGTAGCCAGCAGGCAGCAGACAGCAGGCAGCTACAACATGAGTAGCAAGAAAATTTATATAACATTATAAAGCAATTTGCAGTAAATCACCAAAAGTGCGGTGCGTGTTTATAAATCACAAGCAGCTCTCAGTAACCAGAGGAAACAGAACAGAAGAACAGCCCAGCAAAATCCCAAGCAAGAAACACCAAGCAATGCTCAATATATAGCAGGCTGTTGGCAAACCCAAAAATCTGAATGAATAATTAATATGTCGCGCCCAAGATAGACGCCGGCATATAGAAGGCTCCACATCCTACATAGTCCAAAAGGCAACTCTTCAAAAATAAAAAAAAGTGCAGAGAAAAAAGATGGCAATTTGCGGGTTTTGCTGTAATGTAAACAAAACAGCGTGTCACAAAAAAACTAAAAAAAAAATCAAAACAAAAAAAAAATACAAAAACAAAGCCAAAGTCTCATATGAAGCCCGACGGCGACTAAGCCCCAACACAAGTATCCAGTATCCAGTAACCAGTATCCAGTATTCTGTTCAGAAAAAAGGCTCGACGAGTTTGACAAATTTGCAACAGCAAATGAAATGCGACGCGCGGCGACGTTGCCTGGTTTGCTGAATGAATTTTTCATTTATGACAATGTTTGCGTAATTTGACAGCCAACACAAATTTCGTTCTCCCTTTTCCATGGGCACGTCGATCTTCAACGTGGTCGTACGCAAATGGACGCTAATTTATTGCTTCTCTTCCACAGCCACCTCCCACCGCCGCAACATAGTTTCTGGCCTTGCCAATCTAGCAAAAACCACTTTGTTTTCTTTTCTAATCAAATGTGTGCTGCGATTTTAAATGGCCAACGATTTGTTTGAATGTTAATACATAAAAGCGCAATCTATAGTCTATTTGGCTTGCCACCGGATTAGCAAGGACTAAGCACGTACGCTTAAGTAGCCACAGCATGTTGCAACAAGCCAGCCACAGACAACACACACAATCGCCCATTGTTGGCAATTTAAAGTGATTTGCCAGAGCAATGAGTGTGTGGCAACGGCAATTATTTTAATAGGAAAAGATTGTACATTTTAATTGCTCATACGAGAATAGAGTGAGGTGAAGTCATTCAATTCAATGTTATGGCAAGTTTTTACGGTTCACAATTAAATGTATAAAGTATATAAAGTAAGTAATTAATTGAACAACTATAGGATTCCTTTTAGCTAACTTGTATTACATAAATTAATTCACTTATAAATTGTATCGTTAACAATCAGGCATGCCTTATGCATATGCAAACATATTCCAATTTTATGATCCATTCTGAAAATCGACTTACTAATTTCCCCAGCTCATTGTTTCCGATTTGTGGAGTCATCTCGAAAACTTTTCGGCATACTTTGTCAAAGTTTATGTTAATTTGGTCAAATTGGGCGCAACTCGTAATTGAAATCAAGCTAGAACAGTAATCATGACGACGATGATCCCATACTGACCTTGACATCGAGTCATTAGTCAAACCACTGCCGCCGAGCGACAGTCAACAACAAGAACAAACATGCAAACAAACAACAACAAAAAAAAAAAAACACTTTGGAGAGAAAATTATTGTTTTGTACAACTGGAAGCCTGTCGCTTTGTTTGGAGTCCTGACGCTTCACGGCATATTAAGTCACATGAATAAATTACAATTGCAAATAGGCAATTTCCTACACTTCCTTCCATTTGACATTTTTACTGATGCAGCCCAAAAAGCCGCAAATGGGGCGTGGACTGTGCGGTGTAGCGTGGGGGGGACGTGGGGCGTGGGGCGTGGCCGGTTTGTCCGTCGGCCGATTTCTTGTTGTCAACTATGGAGCCGACGGTCGTCGGTTAATTTGCAATTTTGTTTAATTGTTTGTGGCTTTTGGATTTGAACATGATTGGACTACTTGTCGCTATTGTTGTTGTTGTTGTTGTGGTTTTTGTTGTTATTGTTGTGATCTTTGGCACGCCCAAATTTGCGCCTCATTGTTTTAGTAGCCCTGTCATTTAGTTGCTGTTGTTGTTGTAGCCTCTGCTGCTGTTTGTGTTTTGCGTTATTTGCGGTTTTAGTTTGGGTCAACATCAATGAACATTGGCACGCAAAAGCCCAAACACACAGACACACATACACACACACACGCACACATATATAGAGCACACTATGGGGTCTCTGTTGGGGTTAGTGGTTTCTGCTCGAGCGGCGTCAATGCCCAAACTCCACAAATAGCCGCGTGCCTTGCCTAAATTATAATAAAAGGTTTCACATTGCGGCCAGTTCAAATATGCGCGCAGCTTTTGCTTTGCTGTGCTTTTGCCTCTTGCTTTGAGCAATTAAATGAATGCCAAGCGAGTAGACAAAAGCAACCATCCACCCATCCCCCTTCCCCTTCCTTCACTACAAGCTTGGAATCAATGTTGGGTGGCTGACTGCCCAGAAGTTCACAATAGTTGGGTCCACATTATCAACTCTACTCTGTGCTGCGTGCCTAGAAAAGTATGCTACAATTTTTTGGCCAGCAACTGAAAGAGCCACTCAAGCGCAATAGCCTCAATAGCATTGTTGCTGTTCAGCCCCCCTCCGCAAGCCATTACTCCCCTACACAACAATTGCTATTGCCTTGCACTTAGTAAACTCCTTTTCTCACTGTGTATACTTTTCAAAATTGGCTTTCACATGCCATTAGCGTTTAATTGTAAATGCAGCCAGCAAGGTCTGCCTCCCCAGCTTTGACCTTGTTAACAAGAGCATTTGCCTAAAGCTGTGAACACAGCAAAGCGGAGGAGCAGGGAAGTGCAGAGAGTGCGGGAGTCATTTAAGAAATCAAATATTATTGCGATTGCTGGCATTTAAAAATAGTTGGTACGTGTCCGTGCCGTGTAAGCGACAGTTGAGCTTAGTTAAGTCAATTGAATTGCAGGCCAAGATAAACAGCTAAAATAGATAAGAACAAAATAAATAAAAAGGCTTTAAAATATCAACGCTCAGCAAACATACGTCAAAACTATGTGTCTAAGTGCAAGTATTTTGCCAATTGAATGGCAAGATCTGCTCTGCGAATCACTTGAACAGAAAAAATGTGTGTGTGTGTGTTGCAAAAAGGAAAATACTTTGCCACAGAGGAAAGAAAATCAAATTCAGAGTCGGATGAATCGCAATCGCAATCGGAATCGGAATCATAGAGCCGCCGCTTTACAGTGATTGTTAGATGACGATGCCTCAATAATATACGTTGTAAGTATATCTACATTCAATTCCAATCCATTTTCAATCCCCAACGCTTGTTGCCATTGATGTTTTGTGGTGCACTCGAGTGTGTTTTCTTTCGTAATGGAATTTATTAATATTTCATTGTGTGGCAACTGAATGCCGAATGGAGACGCAAGTCAAAGCAAGAAGCCACCAGGCGGCTGCTGCGTGTAAGCGACAAGTGTATTTGTGGTTGTGGTGGCCACAAGGAATGTCAACGATTGCCACTGGCATTTGTACATCCATTGAGTTAAACAAATCCACACACACACATTCACTTTTCATGCCTTAAAATTCGATACATTTTATAGTAAAATCTCCTTAAATTACTTCAGTTTTTATATCAATTAGTCGCTAAGCGATTGACTTGAAATACAAATAACTATTGCCACAAAATTAGTAAAATATGCAATTGAAGTGCTTGGGTTAAAATACAATAAAACTCATTGAAATTTAATCATAGTTTGTGGGTAAATTGCAGTAAACATATTTTATATATAAAGTGCATATATATTATATTTACTACAAAGATGCAAACTGGTGCGGTTTATAGTTCCGTAAGTCCTTTGGCACGGCATTAATGTAAATGCCTGTAAATTGAAATTGTAATTTTGGAAATTATGAAAATGTATACCAGCTCAGCCAGAATTAATTGTAATAAACATGCATTGCAAATTTACCTATTAGCAAGAATATTTCACGCCCGAGGTGCTGGAATTGCAAATTGTGAATCGCATTAATAACAACTGCCATTTGTGATAATTCTCAAAATGAAGCTCACATTTATGTTGTGCCAGTGAAGTCAGTTGCATGAATGCATTATTCCAATGGGATTCGGTTGTTCACCAACAAACTTTTAAGCACCCCAACAAATACGTTTTGACCAACAAAGCGCATAATGTAACTTTTGTCGAGCAACGGGAGCCAGGGAATCGAGGGACGTGGTGAATGTATGGAATGTAAAATGTTCCATAATCATTTCAGATTCCACAACAAACAGCAAAAATCAAATTTGAGAAATCGTAAGAAATATCGTGCATCCCATGGAACTGCACTAAATCTTGAAACCCCTTTCACACAACGCCAAACTGAACACACCGCTCCACCACCCTCGGCAAATATCTCTAATCTGGTTGAAAAGTTTGCAGCCATGGCCAACAAAATGGAATACGAATTTCTGGTGCAACGCACAAAACAAAAACAAAAAATAAAAGTAGAAGAAAAACCGAACGAAGCGGCAAGTGAATATGTAGAATGAGAAATAAATGGAAGACGAACTGAGAAGTAGAATGTTACGGCAAAAACTCTTGTGATTTCTGAAATAA
Organism: Drosophila demipolita; assembly: GCA_035042405.1. Taxonomy (NCBI): domain Eukaryota; kingdom Metazoa; phylum Arthropoda; class Insecta; order Diptera; family Drosophilidae; genus Drosophila; species Drosophila demipolita. The sequence goes on along the minus strand of JAWNLI010000067.1, from coordinate 1,398,130 downwards.
CATCAAAAAGGGGCAGGGGAGAGCATGAGGGGGGGGGGGGGTGAACATGGTGTTGTGGCAAGGCGTCTTGCTTAGACCGCCCGTAGCGCGAACAATATGAAAATAATAAAAACAGTTTCATAAATCAAGCACATGATAACGAAGAAAAAGGAACTCTGCATAAAACTTCAGCAGAGCGAAAGTCGAACGCTGAGAAATGCAAAAAAAAAACCAAGGAATTGGCTCTTGCCTCCTTTCTTCTGGCCCCCCCCCCTTTTGTGTTGCACACAACAAAATCGAAAGTTAAGCTCGTGCTGAATCAGACGGAAATCAACTTGAACAACAGGAAACATAGTCTATGCATCTGAAATTCTTCAATGCCCAGCATGCAAATGCAAGAATATAAATAAGTGAAATTCCTTAAGGAATAATCAGCATCACGTGCCATAAATTCCCAAACTATTCCACATGAAGATTGATGGAGGTTTCAAGTATATATATTATCGATTAGGCTATCAAAATAAAAAACCGATCAATGGTATTGAAATTTGGTTGTCTATTTAAAAGAATTCATGTAAGAATGCTACTTGAAACGTATTTCGCACACAACTTGAGCTTGTTATTACTCTGTCTGACTGTCTGGCCGACAGTCAATCGCATTATCATGTCTTTTATCCGACCACGCCCTGCGTCGCCCTGCGTCGCCCTGCGTCGCCCGCGTCGACACCCAATGCAATTTCGCGGCAACAAACTGCAATCGTCTGTCGATCCATCAGCGAGTCGAAGCGCAACTGTTTATTTATCTAGTGTGGCACTCTGTTCTACTGGCTTGCTTCCACATCCTGCTGTGGCATAGATAGTGATTTGTTGTCCTACCAGATGACTGTGCACACAAAATTACTGACAACAAGCACAGCGACGATGACGACGACCAGGACGACGAGGACGACATGGACGAGCAAGAACCCGACCAGTTAATGTGAAAAATGTGCAATGAAAGTGCTTTCCATGTATTGACAGTCGGGGGAATTTGTTTGTTTGCGCCACCAATCGCATATGCCCCATTGATTTACTTCCCAATGGAGGGGGGGCGTGTCCAGGCCTCAGTTTGGTTTCATTTGGTTCACTCGGCGCTGGCAAAACAAATCAGTGCTAGCCGGCCTTAAGCCGACACAAAGCCGCTCAGCAATGCAATTAAGCTAACGCCTTTTGTATGTGTGTTGCACTGTAGCAAACACAACAAATGGTATATGCCACACCCAATACCAGCCGGTAGGTACAAATCAAATGGCATAAGTACTCTAAACAAATTAAAAATATACAAGAAAATTTAGGCACAGAATTTAGACAAAGTTGACACAAATTTAATGCAGTCTAATCACGAAAGTAAAATTAATGAGACAGTTAATATATTTATTAACTACTCAAATTACTCTCTGATCTTATCTAAGCTGATAAAAGAATATTAAATTAATAAAATAAATAAATAAATTAATTAATTAAATAAATAAATAAATTAAATAAATACTTTCTGATCGTTTTTAATCTACAATCCTTTTCCCTCATTTTACAGCTCATAATTACAGTTCATTTTATATTAACTTTATAATATTTACAATTTGCTACTAAATTAAATTTCAGTCCGCATTTCATTCAAGTCCTGCAGAGTATCTCATATGCAAATACACTCAGCCATAAGATTGTTGGTCTTTATCTGTGTTTGCGCATGCACAAAGCCATGTTTAGTGCCTGAGACTAGCTGGTTGTTGGCAGTGGCGAACCTCTGGCCAAATATTTGCACACTCTCCACCTAAAAGGCAATCAGCAGCAGAAGTTAGTGTGCAACAATTGCGTTTGGCCAATGGTCGAGATGTCGAGACGTTTAATGGCCAACATTAGACACAAAATGCGAGCACATTTTGCTGAGTCGCCGCTCCAAAAAGGTAAACATACCCAAAAACAGACTACGGGCTCACCCGTCCTAACTGTCCGGTTCGTCGCCTTATAAATGCGCAATTTATGGATAATAATTGGCAATAAGCGGCACACAGCTGTCGTCGAGACGTTCTCGGTGCCATTTGCACAGCACTGGCAAAATCAAATATGCCGCCGCTTAAATGGACATGTAGCACTAAGAGGAGTTGAATATTTGCCAACTTGGCTTTAATTTGCGGAATAAGTGGCTTGTAGCTGTAAGCTGCTTTGGGGCACATCATTTGCACCCAACGACGTAAAAGATGCTGATTGCAATAACATTCGAGATGAGCTGCTTGTTGCGACAGCAAAGGTGACATCACAACATTGCCTCAAGGCATAAATTATGATTGCTTTAATTTAAATTACATTTCAAATTGGACAGATTGACAAATAATTTATGGTTGTTATCCATGTAATTTAAGTCGGTTTTGTACAAAAATAACAAAAACAGAAAGCACAAGATATTCGTACTTAATGAACAGCCCTCGTTTAGTCAATGACGATAAATTACCAAAGCTTAACTCATTTTACACTTGCCGTCATCATTTTACACTTGTTTGCAAAATTCAAACAAATAAATTTGCAAAAAGCTTGTAAATTTGCGTTGCCTACTTTTGTGAGCGATGTGTTAAAAAGGTGTTGCCTACTTTTTTGGGCATCAATTTAGTTATTAAATTGAGCACTATACACAAATGGCCGCAAAACCACCGCCGCAATGCAAAGCTTTTGTTGCACTTTTGCATTTTGTCCGGCAGCGCTTTAATTGCAATTTAAAATGCCGGAAAACCGCAAATTTCCGTTATTCATATAAAATTAAACGCAAATACGACGACGTCGCCGACATGAATGCTTTTCCACACACACTAAGTAAACAGCAGAACCTTGCATATCCTCATGGTATGTGTAAGCGTGAACATGGAATGCCGCAAGGAAATTAATTTCCGACAGAAGTCACATAAAATGCCATTGAGGCCCCAACTCGCGGCAATGGTAATTAAGCTCACTCAAAAACAACGACAACCACATTGGACTCACACACACACAAAATACACTTGCAGTCCTGCTCGCAGGAGACTCGACCGGCGATGGGCCTGACTGTTTGCCTTAAAGAGGGCCGACACTTTGGATAAGGATGCCAGACATAGGACGACCCAGGCCCCGGACAGGACATTGCCTATGACCGTGGTGACCGTGATGACTTGGGTGGCCGGCAGCAGAAATCTTCGAGCGGCTGCTGTGATAAATTTAACGCCAAAGTCGGCCAACGACATAAATCAGGCAAAAGATTTATGTGGAAACGCGCTACTTGACGGAGATAAGCAGCCAGTGGGCAAGCTGACCACGAATTTTACATGCTGTGGCACAGACATTCATATTGCTGTGGCAACTGCAGCTGCTGACTCCATAGATACACTCACCTGGAAAAAAAAAAACGAATCTATTTAGCAGAGTTCAAAACTTGAAACAGATTTGCAACTGATCAACTATTGAAGAAGTAGTAAATAAATAAATGAAACCATAAAGTATACAGCTTATTGTTTCGCTGCGCATCAAAGTAATAAATTTCATTTTGATATAGAGGCACGGTTATTCGAGCCTAAAGATAACACATGGGAAGCACAAAGCTAATAATAAGGGAGCACGTGCCACAGGCTGAATGTCGCCTCGTTTGTGTCTTGGTGATTATCACAGTGGGACGCATTTAATTGTATATTTCAGCAAATTGAAAAGGGTAGCATGTATCCAGCACGCACACACACAAGCACACACACACACACACAGTTGTCCTCACTCAGCACTGCTGATAAGGCGCCCCCGTCTAGACGCAGAGGGAGCCCAAAGACAGGCAGATGGACAGAGGAAAATGGGTCAACAACATTTGACAAATTCATTAGGCGCCGGATATCGTTGTGGTCCGAGGTTTAACGTCCAAGGTCCAAGTTGCCAAGTCCGAGGACCTCACAGTCGTAAAAGCCGAGTCCGAAAAAAAGCCCCCCGAGTGAATGTGCCAATTTACATTTGAAACATATTTTCATTAGAGCTGCGCTGAGATATCTCATAAAGCGCCCAGTCATTTCATTTCACTTAAGCGAAAAAGCCTCAAAAAAGAAAAATATCAATAAAAAAAAAAAAAAAGCACAAGACAGACAATGCATAATATACATATATAATATATCTGCTTATAAACGTTGAGTGAAAGCAAAATTCGTAATATTCAACAAAATGTGAATGCGAACGGCGTCCGCGCGAGTGCCTCATTTGCAACCGCCTGCGCAATCCCAGCCGCGTTCCCAGTTCGCGGCCAATATTAAAATAAAGTCCATCACTTATATTTGCTTTCTTATTTATGCGACCGCCCGTCGATCCCCAACCACAGCCCCCTCCACCCACCACCTTCCACCATTCTCTTTCTATTTTTTTTGAGTGGGCATTGTAATCGCACTTGGGTATTCATGCGATTGTAGGTAGCAGTGTCTTGGAGCTGCTGCTGGCCATCATAAAAGTTAAGCGTCGCCCAGAAGTGCAGAACGAGCACAGTTCGTCATTCACTCAGTCAGTCAGTCAGTCAGTCAGTCAGTCAGTCGTTCAGTTGGTCATTCATTTAGCGAGTCATGCTGCAGAGTAACACACACACACACACACACACAGAGCACAACAACAAAGATGAAAGTGAAAGTTAAGAGTCCTTTACAGCTTTTTTCTCTTCGCTTTTTATGACTTATTGTGCCGTCGTAGACGACAGGGCCAACAACAACAACAACAACAACAATACAATAAATTGCAAAAACAACAGTGCGTGAGACTTTTGCTGTTCTTGTTGCTGTTGTTGCTGTTGTTGCTGTTGCTGCTGCTGCTGCTGTTATACTTATTGCTCGACTTCATTGTTGACGTCGCTGGCGCATAAATATAAAGCACACACAGCGCGAGTATTTGGAAGTAGCAACGCAAGCGTGCTCCTTTTCATGAGCTTGGCATACACAGCACTCCCCCTTTCCCCTCCCCACAAAAACACAGCAGAACGGTGTGTATGAGTTATGCGTCTAGAGGAGCCAACTGGCAGCCCGCAACGAGGCAACACCTGCCACATTGCCACAGATAATTGTCTCAAATACAACGACCCGGGCTTGTTGCATGATGTCAAAATTATATTTCATGTTTCCCATTTTATGTCATTTGTAGAGTGGGTCGTTATTCTACCAGAAGGTGGTTAAATATTCATTGAAATATTATATTTATAACAGTGTAGAAAATCGGCTCAAATATGTTTCAATTCACATTCATTTATGCCTCTTGTTATAATATACGTATTCAATAATGAATATGTCGGTCTTGACTCGATAAATATAAAATTACATAGCATATTTTTAATTTCTTTCTGGGCTTCTCGATTCTCGCTCTAAATAATGAAATGAATCATTTTAAATTTTGATTCTAATTGCATACTTAAATTTTTAATTCAATTATTATTATATATTAAATATTGTGAAGAATAATATGGAGATATATAGTAAGAGCATTAAATGCCATAAGTTTCCACTGAGTAGCTGAAATAATAACCCTTGTTCTGTAAAGGATTTAATACTTCAAAGAAGAAACCTATTTTAAGTTGGCAAGTCTTTTTTTATTCTAAGCTATTTTCAGCTATAAAGCGGTCGTCTTTAATTTCTCACTCCTGTCCCGTCCAGCAATGCATCCGGCTTAACCACATACCAACGCTTACACACACACACACACACATGTACATATACAAGGGCAGAGGCGACAATATATATATGTTGATGTGGAGCACTTCTTGGTAAAGCTGCTGGGTGTTTGTATTTAATTTGGAGGAAGGGGCAGAGATTGCGGATGTTGGCGGCTCGGATATCTTTTCACAATATTTGCTGACATGACAACCGAAAAACATAACACGACTCTGAAGGTGATAATGACAGTTTAGGCATTCATTACACGTGTTCCTGATAAGGCGACATGTACACGTTCCTGTTGGATGCTGTGGATGCTGTGGATACTGCGGCGTTGACATTGACAAGCCCGCTCAGTGGGCCCGGCTGCTGATAAAAGTCAACAATATAAATTAATAAAGCTGCCAAGCAGCGAAACGCCTCCAGGGTCCCTGCTCAATGTCTCGGCTGTCCTGCGTGTTTGCCATAACAATATATTTTATTTGAATCAACAAGCCAAGTTAACAATAAAAAAAAATAAACCCAAAAATCTCAGTCAAAACACTGGAGAAAAAAAAGCAAAAAGCAAAAAGAGAGAGGAAAGAAGGAAAAAAACGAAACCAAAGAAGAGACATTCACGTATTTTAAAATATGCACATTATGGCTAAAGTAATCTGATTTTTATGCTAATGAAGCGGCGAGCGCAGGCCATAAATCCTGTGCACAGAATACTGCGAAGCGCCACTTCAAGCAATTATTATAATTGCTTACTCACACACACACACAGGCACCTACACATGCACACACACATAAATCAATATTTATATAGTGCGGGGGGCTGAAACTTTGTTTGCCTTTGACTTTCCCAGGTTGTTGTGGGATGAAAGCGCCAGATTGAAACTTTTCCTCATCAAATATCAAAGCAACACGTGTCTCGATCTCTTGTATATTTCTTACGGCCATTAAGCAAGCCTCTGGCCAAAATTCCCACACACACACACACACGCACACAGGCGTATACACACGTGTAGCCAAAGTAAATGAGCTCAAGATGTTGCCTTAATAGCGCTTTACCATTTGCCATTTCCACCCTACGCAAATACAAAAATCAACATTCAGTCATTAAATTTACTTATTTGCACGCCAACTGTTGTGAAACATTTATTTACATTTCTCTTGGCTATGATTCGCATACCCAATAAAACTTTTCTAACGGGTGTGATTAAAATCTGACAAAAGTTGTGCAATCAAAGTAAAGTGTAAGATAAACATTATACAAAAATCTAAGCTGATAATTAAAATGTTGTTGAATAGTTTGTTATCAAATAGAAAACTTGCTCTAAACTAGAATAACCTAATAATATTTTTACTGTTTACAGACAGTAAGTTATACAAAAATCTATTATGAAGCTAGGAAACTCAACTCCATATTAAATCATTTACAGATCATTTAACAGATTATTTACCATAACACATAAATTAAGCACAGCTTTCAAGCAGGCAGAGAAAATGCTCCATAAATATTCGTAGTTGGGCTGCTACGTCAAGGGCAATCTCAACCAGGGTTACATAATAATTGAAGTTTTTAGAAAACAATAACATATGGAAGAAATACATAACTCTTGCTGAAAACTCTCTCAGTTAAAAATTTTGATACCACTTTAAAGTTATTTGGTTTTGCCTTTTTCCAATTGTGGCAGCATCTATACAACAAAAAAATACAGAAGCTGGGGAATTTGAAATCTTATCGGATATATACAGGGTACTCTCAGCTAGAGTTGCTAAATAATTTGATTACGATTTTTGAGTTTTCTGTGCTCTGGCAGCAACAATTAAGCGGTTGATTCATTGGATTTTGCATTTGTGGCAGCAGTTCTTTTGCTTTGTTAATTGCGGGCAGTAGCCAACAAGGCGTTAAAATTAAGCCAGGGCAAATGCTGATTTCGTAGCCACATCTGAATCCGAAAGCAAATCAGCGAAAAGCAAACTTAATCAGCATTTCAATATTTTCTTATTTAATTTTTTTTTTTCCCGTTGTATTCGTTGCTTGAGTAACTTTTCCTTTTGCTTTACATTCTTGCTTCCTTTTTGGTGAGTCTGTCTGTGTGTGTGTGTGTGTGTGTATTATTTATTCAGATTTTGCGCCTGTTGCTGTCATTGCGCTTCATTTTCATCATTTTACAGAGTTTTGCTTTCGCCGCTGTGCTTTTTCAATTTTGCTCACTTCACTTTGGCGCATTCATTAGGCGAATGAATTCACACACAGGCACAGGCACAGACACACACACACACACACATATACACACCAAGCACACCCACTTCTCCCGCTGGCATTGCAATAAGTTTTTATTTGCATCTTGGCATTTCAAGAGCCTGCTTTCAAGCAACCAGACACTTTTTTTTAGGGGTAAATACAGCGCACAGAACAGCAGCAGAGAACAGGTGCTGGTATTTTTTTAATTCTCATGAAGAACAAAACTAAACGCAAATAACTGCACATTCAGTCGTAAAAAATACGTAAGGACGAGCAAAAGTAGCCGGGCATTTTATTTGCAAGCATTTGTTAGATTTGAGGTACCATTTCACTTGCGGCATACCCTACCCACAAAAGTTTCAAGTACATGCAAAGTCGCATCTAACGAGCGAAAACTTTATAAGAAATAAGACTCGAGAGTTGTGTAAAAATGTGGGGAAACTTATTTTATTCTTAATGTTCTGTTTCTAACAGAACTTACCAAACTGCATCAAATTCGTGGTTGGTTATACATTTTATGAATTTAAATAAATATATAATTTTTAATGTTCGCCAAAGTATGTAAACAAGGTTTAAAATGCATTTCAATTATGGGCAAGCTTTTTTGCAATTTCCAATTATCAATTACAATGTGTTATTTAAAAATATGATTACATGATAATAATTCAATGAATATTTATATGAAGCTAATTTCAGTAAAATCATTTGGCATTAAAACATTTCGAAAAATCCACAACATTAATAAAACATTAACAAGTTGAGGCATAGAGTGCAAAAATGGTCGGTGAACAATTTGAGCTTATTTAAAATGCGTGCACAATTAAAGCATAATTCATGGCTGAAAGCAGTTTAGTGCTCTTTATGCCTTAACGATGCGTTGGGGAGCATTTTGTAGCGGCAACAAAAAGCGCCAGCAACAGTAATAAACGGGAATATACACTTTAGATAGCCAGACACACAGAGTGTGGGAGAGAGACAGAGAGAGAGAGAGAGAGAAAACAGAATGTCAGACTCATTCCAATACGGTAAACGATGGCCATGTCGTCTTTATGTGCCCCGCTTTTAATTCATTTCGTTTGCTCCCTGGGCTGATGTGTGCTCTGACGCTGATGTGGCCGGAATGTTCTGGCCAAAAGCAACAACAACAGCAAGCGGCAGACTTTCTCTTATTCTTCTTTGTAGTTGCTACTACGGCATGAGAAAGGAGCCGATGACGTGGAATGGGGAACTGGAGAAGGAAGGGGGGGTGCGGGTGCGTTACATTTGTGGCCTTATAAAAAACATCATAACTATGTGTTTCCATTTATGCGCATTGAAAAACCAGGCACTGACCAGAGCAGAAATGTAAACAATTTCACGCCGCCACGAGACTAGCACACACAAACACACACACACACACACACACACACACCTACTCACATGCATATATGTATGGCTTTTTTTGTTGAGCCTTGACTAAAAAACAGGCCAGCGGTCAAAGCTGTAAGCCAAATAAAGCAAGTGAGAACTCAGTAGTGAATTTGCCTCGATTCTGAGATACCCTGATTCCAATAGATACACAAAAAATATACATTTAATCAATTAGAAATGCTTAAGAAATAAAACATAATTAGACCTAATTATAGCATTAAGAATTTTAGACAATAACTTGTAAGTTTTCTAACCGATCTTGACAAAAATTTATAGTTTATTAATAATATGTCAAGTTAAGGGTTTTTTTTCGAAATAGTTGACATTATTCTCCACAATATCATTATACCCTATTCGCCCATTAAGCAATTAAGCTTCAGGGCGTAAAAGGACTTTGCGGTCAAATGGGATAACTTGACCTAAAAACACACAGAAGCTTTTAGATGTGATAAACGCACTTATGTACATCAAGTTCATCAATGCTGGAACTCAAAAGGAATCGTTTATCTATATTAGCATTAGCTGAAACTTGGGTTCTGTGCTGGTCAGTCCATTCTAAATATATAATTTATGAGGCGTAAATTCCAGGGTATTTTAACACACAAAATGGCCTCAATGCGGGGCGACAGACGCCAGACAAATGCACTGCACCAAAAGAAAAAAAAAACACAGTCAGAGCGGGAAAAAAAACTGGCGCTGACTGTTCGACTGTTCGACTGTCTGCCAGGCTGACCAGTCATTCTGACCTGGCCTGCAGCAAGTAGCCAACATGCACACAACACAATCGAGTAACAGCGAACGGCAAGTGAGCAGCGCATTGCGGAATTTAACGAGTGCTTAAATAATTAATATATAACTCATACGCAGCGTTGCGCAGCTCTCTCTATCTCTCTCTCTCTCTCTCTCTCTTGCTCTCCATCTCTTGCTTTTGTATATTATTTATTATTTTTCGCATTTTGCTTTGTTTTGCACCCCGTTTTTTACACTATATTTCATAAACGTGCACTCAGCGCGCATATTAAATCACCAGCTGATTGATGAAGCTGTAACTGACTGTCATTTGCTATGTTGCCCTGCTTTTGTGCAGTGCACTTCGCACTGGCAACTGGCAACTGTTATTTCTTAACTGTAGTTGCTAACTTGTAACTTGTAGCTGGTTGTTGGTAACTGGTAACTGGTAAGTGCTACTGTTTGCGCATCTAACTACAATTAATTAGAAAAAGTGAAAAGTTTCACTCCAGCACCGAGTCTGTCATTAACATTTTGCATTCGCATTCATTACGTCGACTAAGTAAAAGTTTTGCGCCGATGATAAATTGCATATTTAAGAGGAGAAGCCCTGCAAATCAAAGTTCTTTACACCCTTTTGACAAATGCTCGTAGATATTCATTTCGTGCCCGGCCAAAATGAAAAAATATTAACCCCAAGGCCTGAAGGACGGACGGCATCATCTAATCAAGATAAACAACAACAAAAGGACTGCTGGTATATATATATATATATTTTTGTATATACATATTTTGTGTGCGAGAAGTGGGATGCGGGTATTTATGTTTGGGACACGAACAGCACATTACTTGAATTATTAATTAGCGCGTAATTAGTTGGGGCTATTATTCTCGTTGTCTTTGTTTTTGTATCATCTTAAGCGAGTTTTATTTTTTATTTGTATATTTTTCTTGTTGTTTTTTTACCACGTCCGTTGACCATAATTTGGTCCCTGAAGCCATGCGGCCAAACCTTTGATCTTGACCCAAAGTCCCTTACGCCTTTGGATTACGTTATTCATTTACCTCTCGCCCAAGCACTAGTTTATTGGCCGTAAGAAAAAATATATAAAAAGAATATTATTCATTATGTGTCAAAAGCAAAAGCGTGCCACAGAACGCCAACGATGACTATGCGTCCTGTGTCTCGCTTCTGCTGCGCTTCCCCTTGACCCAATTAATTTTTACTATAACGCAAACTTTTACTTTATGCATCGTCTTCCCCTCCCCTTCTCTATCCATGCCAGAACAGCCACAACAACTGTCCACAATTTTAAAGCTGCTGTGCAGTGGCTTATCAAGTGAAGCTCTAGTTTGAGTTTCACTGGCAGCATGACAGTAAAAAGGATACAATGGGGGCGTAGGGGGGCGTGCAGGCATACAGTTTGTATGCAGTCGTAAACTCAGACAAATAAATATAGACATATATATATTATCAAATGTCGTTTTTTTGTCTTTTTTCTCTTGAAATAGTCAAAAGTTTTAATGACTTCATTTAGCTTAAGCGATGCGCGCAAAAAACAACGTACAAAATAAGCAAACAAAAAATGCAAACAAAAAAAACAACAAATTAAGCGACAATCTTGAGCGTAAAAATAATACAAATAAAACGCAACAGCCCAAAACTCGCAATAAAAAATGAAAAGAGGAAAACATCAAAAATGTTATACAAATTAAATGTAAATATGCACAGGCCAAGTCGTTAAAAGTCAATTCAAATTTTTGCATAGAATTTTGATAAGGCCAACCCAAAAAAAAGGGGATAGCTTTCATAGAGGCCACGCCCACCAACTAGTTTCGGCATAAAATTACGTCAATAAAAAAAGGTACGCGTCAACGCCTCATATATACCAAAATTTTTGGTTTTTATTGTCATGTGTTTGTCGGAAAGGGGAAGAGCTGTTGGAAGGTTGCCGAATTTCAAGCATTTTATCGCGCAAACTTTTGGCACATATTTATGTATAAATATACAAATAAACATATATTTCACAGCAGCTGCTAATTTGGGCGCTCAAATTAATGAGCCACACATTAAACCACTGCGACTATAGAGGAATTGCCCGAGTTGTGATTCAAGAAACTGTCGTAACTTGCTTTTGGCCAATATAAAATTTGGACGTTAAGTGCCGTCCATTAATTGGTCGCAGCTGACGTAACTAAAACAAAAGTCTCAGTTGTCGTTAAGTTACCGCATGATTTAAATAAACTGCAAATCGACTTATTTGAATCAAAAATAAAATATACAAAATTTAATGCAAGACAGGCGATAACTATTTTTTTTTCCATATAGCCAATAATTATAAGAAACAAATTTAACTATCAAACTAATTAAAAACTATTAAAAAAAATTAAAAACGCATTACTCATTCATTGATATTTAATTCAACTGCTTTTTATATAGCCTAAGTAACCATTAATATTAATTAAATATCAAATTCAAGTAGACAACAATTTTTTTTTTTAATTTTTCTTTTAGTTATTTATGTGCTCCAAATAAATTTTTGATTAATATTGGCTCTTGTGTAATGATTTTTTTTCATAGGTTTAGTTAAGACACATTTTGTATTGTTGTTTCAATGTAACTTACTGATATATTTATGTATTAGCATATTTCCCATTAAACTGAACATTCTTAGACTATTAATATTTTATTTGCCTCGTTCCAAGTTTTGTTCGAAAGTAGTTCAATTAACTGTTCAATTATAGATGGCTTTAAAAAGGTACTTACTTAACTGCCGCAATAAGCTTGGTCGCAAACCGTAAAAGCAACAACAGCAATAACAGCAACTGTTTAATTTTGTTCCAAACGTTTGCCACACTTTATGACATTTTAAGAAGCATGCACAAAAAGTTGAACTAAACGAATTTGTGTTGCACGCCCTAAAGGACACGCCTCTCCTTCCACCGCGCCCCCCCACACTCCCCCTCCTTCCACCCCATCCATCCCAAAGCACCACCCGCTGCCCAGCTGCCCCACGATACGACAATGTTCAGCATGGCCAATTTGTTGTGGGTGGCCTTCGCGGCCAAATCTTCGCCTCAGGCGACACGCCCACAAGCAGAACAACTTTTGACGTTGAAAGTTCTGCAAAGTGCGCAGTTACAAGTGACAACAACGTCAACCTCTGTCAAAATATGAGTGTGTTTCCGACAGTGTGTGTGTGTGTGTGTGTATGTGTGTGTACTTGATTTAATCACAACAGCACAACTGCATTAAAAAAAAGTTATCATAACTACATAAATTAAAAAAAAAAATAAATAAATAACAGCAACTAAAAATTGCATTAATTTTTGCTACTGCTGTTTGCCTTTCAGTTTAGGTGTTTATTTTCTTTTGTCACACACACACACACACACTCAGACACAAATGGATGCGCATATAATGTCAATTTTTTACTGTTAAAAAATTGACAACTTTTTGTTATTTCATTTTGGTAGTAACGAGGACGCAAATAAAATGCAAATGAATTTTTGTGCTAATAAAATGCAGTCACAAAACTTTACCCAAAGGGTTTTGGGTAAAAAAATAATAAAAAAAAAACAATAATTAAAATAAATATGCTGCAGTAACGTCAAAAGACAAACATGTAAAGGGTTATTTATATTGCCACAAATGCACACACACACACACAATTACACACACGAGTGTAGAGCTGACCAGTGCTGCATAAATTAAGCTTTTTGCGTCGCATACATTTTGACATTTCACCTGCTGCTCGAGCAAAGCAAAATTCGCCACAAAATTGACGCCTGCACCCACAAGTGGGGTTTTTCCCCCTTTCCCCCCCAAGCGTTACACGTGCAAAAGTTGAGCGTTTTTATGAAAATTTGCAACTTATTTTCATGTTTTAATAAATCAAATTACAACCGCATCAGTGTAAACGAGAAAGGTACAACTTGTAAAGGATAGTTTAGCATCAACATTTTAGCTGCTGGCACTGAAAGTTGAACAGATTTGTTGCATTTCATTTTCATTCATTCAGATATGGTTGCAATTTAGTCAAGACTTAAGGCTATAATTGTCATGGCTTGCGCTTCAAATTAACTCTCGACTGCACTTCATTTTTTGCATACTCTGGTGCTGAATGTTAAAGAGCATATTCATTTTTGCAATTTACAAGTTCGAGTTACCAAAATTATTAAAATAAACAAACTATGAATATATAATAATATATAATTCAAATCTTTCACTTACGATAGTTAAGAAAATTGATAAGCATTGTTTTTGAGTTAGTTTAAGTTCCAGTCTCAAAAATTATATATAATTAAAATCTTCTGTTAAAGATGGATGAGAAAATAGGTAAGTTAAGTATTTTTAGATATTTTTGCTTAGCTTTAGTAAAAAGAAGTTTTCTTTAATCTGTAGATTAAGCATGCTAAGGAAAGAATTAAAACAATTTAGACAACAATTCAGAAGAAACTTTTCCCTCCGTCAGATTGAGATTGATCGGTAAAATAAAACAAAGATTAGGCATACTTTAGGCATAGTTCGAGTAGAGGAAAAGAGTCGCTTGACCCATTTACAATGGTGGCACCCAGGAGATAAAGAGAGCACACGGGGCCAGCGGCCCCCAAGCGCCATTATGTCCATGTACATGTCCAAGTTGTTGTAGTTATTGTTGTTGTTGTTGTTATTGTTGCTTTTGTTGGGGTTGTTGTTGTTGTTGTTAGGGCGCTGTAGTCTACTTATGCTGAGTTACAGCTCGTATCTGGCTATTAATTCACGCTCATTGTGCGCCTACTTCGACAGCTCTCAACTGTTTGCATTGTCGGGCCAAAGTGTTGCTGTTTGCCGGGACCCTTGTCGATGATATCACATTGTGCCCCACACCCACCCCCCTTCATTACACTCCCTCTGTGCAACACACTTGGCATAAGACAAAGGCTGTTTCGTAGTGCTGCTGTCCTATGCAAAGATTCGCACGAGCTCTTCTCGAGCATTTGCACTCAGCTTGACTTTTTTAATATGCTTGATATTTGCGCCTGTTATCATTTCCCCTCACTCTACACCCCTATCCTGATTGTTGCTATCTGTAGTTGTTGGTGTTGTTGTTGTTGTTATTCATGTCGTCATTTCCTATTGTCGCTGTAATTGTTGTTGCCATTCTGGGTTTAAGCCACGTCGCCCTACATGCGCGCCCAGCAAACTTGTTTTCATTTTACGCTTCCCTGACGCTTTTCACAACCATCTCTCGCTTTAGCTCTCTCTCTCTCTCTCTCGGAATATGTCTACCACCCTCACATCCACTCTTGCTGCTCCCGCTGCTGCTGCTCCTCCTGCCGTTATCATTTTGTACAATTTTGCGCTCTGATTTTTAAACATAATCCAAAGCCGCTGCTGCTGCTGCTGCTGCTGCTGCTGCTGCTGCTGCTGCTCCTGCTGCTGCTCCTGCTGCTGCTCCTGCTGCTGTTGTGGCTGTTGCTGTTCGCTGTCGCCTGGCTCTGAATTGCGGGGCCGCCAAGTCACGCGATATCACGAAATCCGCTTTAGCGGAAATCTAATTGCGCATCGTAACACGCCCATCCCCCACCCCTCTCTGTTAGCCGTGCTGACTATGACCGTAGGCAGATTTTAACATAATGCTTTTTTAAATGCAAAGTTTCAAATGCGCCTCACACTTTTTTTCTCGCTGTGTATTAGCACCAGTCGCCAGTCACATTAGCATAAAGCCTCCCCGCACACAAAAGCACACCAAAATGAATAAAAATGTACAAAAAAAAAAAGAATATACATAATAAAAGAGATATATACGTATATATATATATAAATATAATTATATTTAAATCTAAATAAAATTGTGGGCTTGTTGACATTTGGCTTTTGCTGTTTTGCTGGCGACTTCTTTTTAATTAGTGAAAATATATGCGCATCTAAACATATTTATAAACACACACACTAATGCTTTTTGGCCAACAAGCTTAACCATAATTCAATAGCCGTCAATAGTTGATCAACATTTAAGCTGCTCTGACAATTCTGCCCAGCATTTGCTAAGCAACAAATACACTTTCACACACGCACACACACCTGTACACACATACACTAAATCCACATGGCCACATCAACCATAAAACAAAAATGCAAACGAAATTTTAATTAACTTCTGGTCGCCGGGGAAACGTTTTTCATACAAAATTTTGCGACAGCGCCTAATTGAAATAGTTGAGCCGCCCACAACAAATACGAAATGCGCCCAATTGAGAAATTACTTGCTGAATTACTGAATTACTGAATTACTTCATACCAAAAAAAAAAAAAAAAAACAAAACCAAAGCTAAAAACCTACATGTCAAAGAAAAAAGGAGTGAGAAAGCAATTTGTCACATTTTTCATTTCTAGGCAACACACGCGGCGTATGCGCAATATCACAAATTGGGTATTTGATTTGGCTGCCACTGTTGCTGCTGCTGCTGCTACTGCTGGGAGACGCCTCAAATAGTTTGCCACCAAGGATGTGGCGAGCAGCAGGCTACACTATGGCTGCGCAGCGTCCATTCTGTTGCTTTGTTTGCTTGCCGACAATTTATTAAAATAGAAAAAAAAAAATAGGAAACCAAGTGGGGTAAAAAACGGAAAAAGGTTCAATGCGTTCAATGCGTAATATTTTTTTTGTCTCCTTTTTTAACGCCATTTCCATTTGCGCTGTTTAAATTTACCAATGCGTGTTTTTTTAAGCATGCTGTTGTTGTTATTGTTGCGTGTGTAACGCTGGTGTTGTTGTTATTGTTATTGTTGTTGTTGTTGTTATTGAAGGGAACTGCCAAAAGGCAAACGGCAGCCGGTTGATGATATGCGGGTCATGTGACGGGTCCACTACACATATACGCAGTGCTGGGGCGTATGGTATGTCTACACTGAGCGAAAGAACTTGCAGTTCATTATTTTCATTACAATTAAAGACTGCACATATCACAGATATTGAATTCATACATACAAACAGCTAAAAAAAAATAAAACAAAACTTATTTTTCTGCCAACTAGACATCAGCTGAAAATGATCGCAACCTTTAACTTTTTAGTAAAATATAATATATTTGCAACCAAAGCTTAAAATAATTGTCCATAATACAAATATAAACATATAAACACAATAATATTATATTAAACAATATAGAAATGAAATCAGTCTTCAGTCATTCAATCTGATTATTTAAGTTAGGCAATCGAAATTGAAATATAATGCAAATGAGCTGTGTTTTTTTGTGTTTGATATTTTATTTAGTTTTTGTAACAAAAATTAGTAAATCTGCTAACTAAAGCAAAAGTTTCTTACAGTGTTTGTCTGGTATAACGGTAACTTTAACAGCAGCGATAAGCAAAGGGCTCAGCAAACGTCAAGCGGCTTGTTTATTTTTTGCGACAATTTTTTGTTGTCACACTTGCGCCTAGCTTTAAGTGTGTGTTTGAGTGTGGATGAGTGTGTGTGTGGGTGTGTAGGGATGTGGGCGTGAAGGTATATTAAAGAAACATCTGGCAGCAGCATTTTTCTAAGCCATGCCCCAAAGCAACACATTTTGCTTACATAACAGCAATTGGGCGTCTTTTGCTTGGTTCATTTTTAATTTTTTTTTTTCCTTGGTGATTGATAAATGTAAACAAAAAAAAATCTAGTTCTTTTCCTTGGGGAGGGATGTGGTCCAAGCTGCAGCATCAAGAATTAGCGTGCCTAAGCCTTAATTGTGTGCCCAAAATAAAAAGAAGAAGAAAGGCTAGAAAGAGATTCCCGCTGCCGCCTGTTGTCCCATTTTTCAAAGACTTGGCCACTTGAACCCCTCACGGCTTTGTTCAAATAAACCGTAAGTTACAGCCGCAAAAGGCAGCCGGAAAGCCCGGAAAGAGTAGAGCTGTCCGTCTGTCAGACTGCTTGAAAATTCGGTTAAGTTGAGTTGGGAAATGCGGCCATTGTTAGTAACCCAGAAGCATCTATTCTGTAAGAAAAATAGCCACCTTACATCCTTTGTGTGCAGTGTGTTGAATGCGCTTAAACACTTTGGCCTGAACCTTCACTTTAAATTAACATAATTTGTGTTTCACTTGACTTTTTTTTTTGGTATTTTTTGTTTTTGTTTTTTTTTGCCGAAATTGAACCCGAAAACCTCTTTCGATTTTAATAGAATGTAACGCGCTTTTGTTTGCTGATTATTATAAGTTTTATTTTTATATTTATTTTGCTGCCGACTGGTTGCCTTTTTGTATGCCAATGCCAACCTGGGGCCCAGCACATTAAGTGAAATGACTGCAATTCAAAGTAATGGCGAGCGGATGACACTTCAAAAACTTTTCAACTCAACGCTGCGCCTTGATTATTTTTTTTTCTCTCAGTGTGTATTGTGTATTTTGGGTTTTTTTTGTTTTTGTATGGATTTGTTGGATTCATTCATTTGAGACTTGCACAACTGGCAATCATAAATCTTTTTAATTTCATTGATCAACTTTAGCTGTCTGGCCAAAAATTGTATAAAGTTTTTTTTTCTTTCCACCAAAGTTTTCACACTTGACTCCCGCCGGACAAATTCGACGTGACACTTAAATCGATGGCAGATAAATATGAGACGCAAAGTCCAATTCATTGTTTGCCAAATTATGTTGCTGAAAACTTAACGCAAACTTTGCGCTGCTGCCCTTTGGCTCTAAATTTATTTATTAATGAATAAGCATTTTCCCTTAAGGCAACTCATCTGCTCCTCTCTCCTCCTCGCGTAACTAATCGACCCATAAACCAACAGGCTACAATGCAATACAACAAAAAAATAGTAGCTTGTTTAATGGACAATTCTTGTTTTTTTGTAATTCATAAATAAATATATTGGATTGAGGTCACCACAAATAGTGTGGGTTCAGCAAATTTACTTCCACTTCGCACTTTTTCAGAAATTGAGAAGAAAAAAACTTTTACTTATGTTGTTGATTGGTGTTTTACTCTCTATTTTTCAATATGCATTTTTTTAGGAATTACAAATTTCATGTGAAAAGCTTTCCATGATTATCGTTGCTTTTCTTTATTTCTGTCAAAGGTTGTCTTTTGGAAAACAGCATTTTAAATAATTTTTATATTATTTATTCCCTACTGTTTTGCTTTTTCATCTGTATCATTATTTTTCGATGTCCT
The DNA here is from genome assembly GCA_035042405.1 of Drosophila demipolita. NCBI lineage: Eukaryota > Metazoa > Arthropoda > Insecta > Diptera > Drosophilidae > Drosophila > Drosophila demipolita. Next base: position 1,378,967 of record JAWNLI010000067.1, on the reverse strand, counting down.
TTTCTGACAAGGCAACTTTTCCACATCCATAACCCTGCCAAAACTAAATCGAATTTCAAAAGCAATACCTTTTATACCCTGAGTCCTTTATACACGGGCAAAAGGGGTGTATTAATGTGGTGCACGAGTATGTTTTATGCATAGAAAATATTGTCGTAAGTATTTTTTGTTCTTGGTCAGCACAAAAAGTCGATTCTGCCTTGCTTATAATATGGATTTTGGGCATAGGGTAAACTGTTCGAATTAAGTAACATTAAAAAAGTCTTCTAACCTAAGAACAATTTTTTAAACTTACTCTTCTAATTAAAAAATAAAGCTTGTAAAACAAATTTCCATATAAATAATGTAATATCCCATTTACATTATTTCATCTAGCAGAATGTGTATTTCTATTAACTACACTAAACGCTTTTGCTCTTTCAACAAATATGCACACTTATTTTATTACAGTCGAATAATTTAATCTCAACTCACCTTTTGCTAAAATTTCTAGCTATAAATATAATTTAAAACGCATTTGGTCACAGCTGAAACTGACGTGCCAAACACAAAATCATGTAAACTTAATGCAATTAAATAGTCATTGAAATTGATAAAATACACACAGATTTTGCTCTGCACCACCTTTTACATTTTCTCCAGAAGAATCTAGTTAAAATATGGAATATTAGTGTAAGAATAATAGATTTGTATCTATAATTCTGGACGATGCATTTGCTGATGAGCTTTTAGCTGGAAATTAATTACGCCGCTAGTGCATTACTCAGCCAAGCGCAAAAGAATAGACACTGTAGGGGCAAAGCCCAGTTGGCAATGCGGTCGACGCTGACCCAGTTGTTTAATTGATTTGAAGCCATAAGCACTCCAAGTGAGAGACACGTCGACAGTGGAGAATGAAAGATTGCAGAGTCAGGACGACTTCTGGACTGCTGAAAGCGACCAGCTAAATAACTTTAATTAGTGGCAAGGATGGATTTGATAAAAACCGGATACGGAAGCCGAGGCTTCGTCGTCCGTTCAAAGTGTTTTGACAGCAACCCCGGTTCTGCAAATTCTCAAACATGACGCAAGACATGTGAGGCGAGGTCCAAACGGCCGCCTCAAGTAATAGTTGCTGACATCTTCTTAGCCATCACGTAAAGTTACTAAGCACTCCACAATAAAACGATGAAGAAGAAGCCGAAGGAAACGAAGGAGAAGAGGAAGAAAATGTTTTCCTAAACAAGGCTTAATACATGGCTCCTTGGTTGTCTGTGTCTGTTGCTCTCTGCTCGTGACAGACGACACAAGTCCCGTTGACAGTGACAGAGACCATAATAATGACACCACAGTGGTGCAACACACAACAAGTGCCAAAAATCTAATTTTAAAGTACATTTTAGAAATTTTTGATAGCCCCTGCAAAATAAAATATATAATAAATTTAAATTATCCAAGTAAAATTATAATCTGCTGTTTAAACTTGAATAACGGAAATTATCGAAATTAATATATAAAAAGGGATAAAATCAATTTTTGAAGGAATATTAATATGTTAAGAATTGAATGAATATATTCAATACGTTTTTTGCATTAATTATGTTTTATATAAATACATATGTTTTAAAATTAAAAACCTTAAAATCAGATTTAATGCATCTTAAAAATGTTAAATTGAAATATGAAAATCTTTTAAATAAAGTACTTTTGGCAGCAGTATCATTTGAATTAGGAAACTATTTTAATTTGCCAGCGACCACTGTAACAATGAGCAGGTTGTGAAAGGTTGTGTCTTTCAGGGGGAAATAGTGCGAGCCGAGCTTTGAGAGGATTTGGCATAATGTCGTTGACAAATGTCATTACACCCGCTGTTCAAGTTGGCTTTGAAGTAAAACGGTTTCTTCTCCTTCTTCTTACCTTCACAAGCAGCAGCTGAAGTATGAGTGGGAGTTGGAGAGAGATAGCGCCTTATTTCCGTTATTATTCTGTTATATGCTCAGAGTCACGCGAGTCCGTTGGCCTCTCGCTCAGTCATTGACAAATGGTGCAGAAGTTTTTAGTTATTTTGCCTCTGTTTCTGTTTTTTTTTGTTTTGGTTTTTTTGTTGCACTTTGCCTTATGCTTTTTTAGTGTCTCTCTCGCGAATTGGCCTACTTTGTCTTTGTGTTACAACACACACACATATATATATATATATGTGTGTGTGTGTTGTATATATTTTATATGTATATCCGTAGGCAATTTGGACACACTTGTCTGACGCTGGCTTTTGTCTGGGCAGCGTCTTCTGTTCTCTTGCTCTTTCTTGCCCACACTCACTCACTACGCACACACAGTCGTACTCAATGGCAAACACACACAGATGAGGAACAGTTGCACTTGAGAGCTTTTTAGAAGTATTAGTGTTGTTAGTTAGTGGATGCGGCGAAATTAGGCAGACAGTGTTGTCGGGCCTCCAACACTTTACTTTACACACGAACTTTTGACCCCGTTTTACCGACAACAACAACAGCTACAACTGCAATAATAACAGCTGCTTTCGAGTCCTTTTGTCTCATCTCACTTTACACTTTGTGCTGCATTCATTTTAATTTTTCTCTGTTTACTGATATATCAGATTATCGCACAGTTGGTTCTTTAATTTTTAAAGTCGCTTTTCACAGTTTGTTTTCATTACGCTTTTACATTTTACGCGCGCACAAGCACACAAACACACACACACGCACAGATTGCAGTACTTCACAGCACGGCAGTTTGTAAAGTCGGTTTGGTTTTTTTGTTTTAGAACTTATGCAAATAATCTCTTGTGTAAAAATCAATTTATTTCTTTGCAATGCACGCGTTTTAGTTGCTTATTTTAGATAGTTATTGATACGGCTATATCTTGACTATAACAATATCCGCGACCGTGACGTTACCGTTCAGCCAGCGCCTCACGAACTGAAGCCAAACCCAAAGCGTCGTCAGCAGCATCAGTTTGACGTTTAGCCACACACAGCTGTGATTTTGATTGGGATCAACTCTCTACGCAGCAAGGACTTTTTCTCACTGGCTTGGCTTTGGCGCCAACTAAGTGCACGTGCCTGGCCCCAAAACAGCTGTTGCGGACGGCCTCTCTCTCTCTCTCTCTGCTCACGAAATTTACTTGATTATAGGGATATTTTTGTTAGCTGTCCGAGCTTTTTCCACTGGAAGTGCGCAGCTGGGAACAGTTGGCAGCCACATAAAGCCATAAAACGGTAATTTAGCAGACAAATAACCCCCCATAAAGCTTTTGTGCGCAGATAATTGAAAAAAAAACGAACCCAAAACTTTTGGCGCGAATGTCAACACTTGCCACAGACATGTTTCCACTTTACTGCACATTGTGACCCAAAACTTTTCGCATTTATCCCAATAAAATTTCAAGCAATTAGCGGAAAAGTCTAAAAAATAATAAACCTTTATAAGCTAAATAAAACTATAAAAATGAAAGTAAAAATTCGTTATTTCCTTTAATCCTAATAACGCTTACCGTTTTTTAATAATTTAATTAAAAACCTAAATAACCAAAAATCTCTCAAATTTTTCTTGAACTCAATAATTTTTTAGAAATGTAGTTATTTTTTAAAAAACTGTAAAATATCTTGTAATTTGTATGTAACAATTAAAAAAATCTGCCTACATTTCTTTATAGTTATTCTCACTTTCTGTAAATATTAAAATTTTTTTATTATTAAAAAAAGAACAGTAATTGACTTTAATCTTTTTTTGAGTAATTTTCTTTTTATTTTAATTACGTTTCATATGTTTTTTAGTACATAAATACAAAACCTAAATAAAAAAATGCAAAAAAAAACGCCTGCATTTATTTTTTCTCAATTTCTGTGCTTAAATGTTTTTGTTGCTTATGGTTTTAAGCTTTGTTCCTTTTTAGCAGCAATGAATATCGAGTCCGCTGTGATGGTGTCCGGATCTGTGCGTGTGGTGTTTAGAATTATCATTGGTGGACTGATCCTCGCCAGCTTCATTGCCGGCCGTTGTCGTCTTGGGCTTGTCATCGTCGGCAAATTCGCAGAGATCACGACGCATGGCGTAGGCATCCTCGCCATCTGCATAGTACTTCGGCTCTACCTCGATGATCTTGAACTTCAGGGAGTTCGTGTAGAGATTGAGAGCGGCACGATTGCTCTTGCGCACATGTAGCGAGACATACTGGGCATTGAAGCACTCGACCATCGCCTGGGAGGCTTGATTCATCAGCTTCTGGGCGAGCCCGAGACGACGATAGGAACGCTTGACTGCCAGCGAGGTGATGTGTCCATGCTTGCTCTCCTCGCCTGGTTCTGGCTCCTCCATTTTGGCAAGCACATAGCCAACGATGCCGCCCTTGTCGTCCTCAGCCACATAGCTGAGCTGGGGCCAAGTCAAACCGTGATAAAAATAATATTTCATTTGATAATTCTCCGGCAAACAAAGCAAATTGCAATGCTGGATTGTCATCAGATCCTCGGGCTTGGCACAGCGTATGTTCATATTGATCCTCGTTGAATATTTTATCTTTAATTATAGTATATATATATATAAAATTTTATATTTGATTAATCGCGTCTCGCTTTGCGTGCTCCGCGTGCGTTTTGATTTTGCTCGTGTTGTTGGTGGTGATGATGATGAAGCTCTTCGGGTTCCTCTTGTCCCAACAATTCCCGCACTAGACGAAATTTCGATAGAAACGCCTTCCAGATCAAAAACCAGCCTGCAAAATAAATCAAATTTAATTTATTACAACATTGTTCAGCAATTCACATGAAAGAGTAAAAAATATCCCAATGTTTAAATATTACCCAACAATATAATGGCAGCTACAATGCTAACGGATGCTAATATTGTGAATATAAATGCCAGAGCTGTTTGCAGCGACATTCTATCTATGCTTATTGTTTGCGCACATTTATTATTATTTTAAATTACAAATGTAAGTAAATAAAACACGTTTCTGTTTTAATTTTTGATGAAATCGTTGCTAGCAAATAGAAAACAGCTGTTCTGTCGAACTTTTTAAGCACTAACACACAGGGCTGCATGAATCACGGAAATACTAAATTATATTAAAAAATCAAGGCATCTGCAATATTACTAAAAATTTATGCGTTATTTTACTAAAATTCAATTAAAGTAAAAAAAAGTTAAAAAAGCGCAATGGTATATATTTCGTATTTCAGACAAACTCTTGCTGCGCGGAACCACATGGAATTGTTATGGCTGTGTTCGATTTTTGCTCATTTACGTGAATTACAACCGACACTACTTGCCACTCTTCACAACCGCGTTCTCAAATACATGTTAATTCTTTTTATAAGTTAATTTATGAAAATAAAGACCTTGAATTTATAGAAATTAATGTTTGCAGAGCACGCTTCTGAAACCTTTACCGTCGCTAGAACACTCTCCGGCACCAAACAGTGTTGCAAAGTGCGCACATTTAGTCAGGTAGTCCCAACAGCTGTGCAAATGTTGAGCAGGTTGGCAGCAAAATTGTGGAAATTGTAGCAAATAAACAATAAACCAAAATGCAAGAATTTAGAGCAAAACGTAATGCACTCTTTGCCTGCCTAGATGATGCGAGCAAGGAACTCAAAGGCACAGCCCTGGATCAGACCTGCTCCAAGCCGTACACACTTAATTCGCTGGTACGAGCACAGAACCAGGGCCGAAAAATTTGCGCAGCTAGCCAAGGAGATTTCGTCGAGACGGATGAGAAAATGCGTCGCCTGCGAGGTAAGGAGAGCATATTCAAGAAGCCAGATTTGCCCATTGGACGCTGCCTGAAGCCCCGCAAGACACCCGACTATCAAGTGAATCCACACAAGTGGAAGAAATACTCTCTTTCCGATGTGGACATCTCCGAGCAGACCAATTCAGCGGCAGCTTTATCCTTTTTACGAGAAATGGATGCACAGCGTGAAGAGACAGATCCAACTGATGATGTGAACAACAAACCTGGAACAGCGATTAAAGTTGAGTTCAAGAAGAAAAGCAAATTGCATCGCAATTTGAAGCAGCTTCAGCGCAATGAGCTCGAGGACGTCGAGGTGGACAAGCCACAACTGAGAGGCTCCAAGTTAATCATGCCGGAATATGTGATTGGGCAGAAGACGACCAAGAAACAGCCGAAAAAAAAGAGCGAAACTCGCGCTGCATGCAAATTGCAATTGTCGCATTTGGAGGAAGAAGCCGACGAAAAAGAACTAGAGGATTAATTGGATAATTTAAGGATATTTTAAATAGATAATAGCTATACCCTTACAATATATATATATATATATATATATATATATATATATAGTTTATATATATCAAAATCAAGTCGAGTATATTTTATTGGCTTGGCAAACATGGAAGTCGAGTTGGGGGCACAAAAATGAAAATTTAAATACAACTAGGGAGATATAGAAATAGACGTATATGTTGATATAGATATAGATGTATATATAGATAAAGATATAGACATAAATGTAGATATAGATGGTGGAACAACAAGTTAAAAATGCGCATCAGTCGGTACGGTAAAATCCGGGATTGAAGTACAGAATCTTGCTGCAGCCGTGGTTTTCATAGGCGGCGGTCTGCAGATAGTTGAGTTTCGTCCGCATTTTGGCCACCTTCTCCTGGGTTTTCTTTAGTATGTCCTCGATGGAGGTGTTGTGCGCATGCTCGGCCATCGAATCGCAGAAGCACTGTATATACCAGCTGCCCTGCTCCCGATCCCGATACGTCTCAAAGCCGGGCGTGCTGGCATAGCAGATCAATAAATCAGACAGTGTGGGCACATTACCAAAGGAAACACCATCCGTCTCAATGCTCCGGTAGGCCATTGGCATCGAAATCGGCATCTGGAGCTTTTCGACTGTTTTGCCTTGATCAGGGCGATCGCCTCGACAGAAGGGAAACATCAGCACCTTAGGCTTGCCAACGAGATTGGGGCATAGATTAGACTGAAATTGCTCGATGATTTTCTTCACTTTGCAGTGGGAGCCGTTGGTGAACTGCACATGGTCGACCTCGTTGTGACGCTCGCCGTGCGTCATGAGGACCATGACAAAGCATTCGGTGTCCCGGACATACTCCGATCTGATCAGCTTGTCCAGCGTGTCGAAGAACTCTTCTTGATCGAGATTCACATACGAGAAGATGGTAAACCCAATCTGACGGAAGATATTTATCAGCGCATCTCCATCATTATTCGCACCAGTGCGTCGAATCTTCTTGTCCGGAAAATCAACGATATTTACAATGAAGAGCACGCCACGATTGTGTTGCGATTCCATCACATATGTCTCCAGCGACTCAGACTTGTGTATGTGATCCGACAGCTTCACGTTGCGGTTATGAGCCTTAATGGGTCCTATAAATGGAGAATGTGGTCCCTTGGCATCATTGTGAATCAGTTGTTCCTTCACTGAATTCGGCTCGGTCACGTTCTGTTGCAGTAATTGTACAAATATTTAATATTATAAATTTATCTGTTAAAAAAGTAGCCCAAATTTTAGTAAATCTAAATCATTTCAAATTTATATGAAAATTCTAACAATTTATTGCAAATTCTCTGTCAAAGAAACTAATATTTTGAATTTTTCATTTTAAATATGGCGCCAAAACTATTCTGTGCGATAATTTTTTTGATTTGTTGTGCTAAGCAACTCTGTTAATCTATATTACGAACGATGATCGAGATATTAGATAGTTCGATAAGATTTGACGTCTCGTTTTGAACAAGATTAGCCAATACAAATATAGCTCAACATTTATAACGATATCTATAATTTGATATTTTATTAGCACAGCTTATCACAGTTCCATGATATCTGTTTACATTCAGGCTAAAGTTATGTTAATAACAGTTGTTATCGATCGCTAGTTGCACCAATTTCTGTTAAATTGCTTTGCAGAGATTTAAATTTTTTGACTACTACAAATAATCAAGCACCTCAATGGATTGGCATAAATTGTTTGATGAATGGATCAAGATGAATAGGGATAGATACTCACATGGCTTACGCTTGGACGCAAATCACAGACACGGGTAGTATCCACAATATCAGCTGATTTAATGCAGTTGTTATTATTGTTGCTATTGCTGGAATTGTGATTGCGTCGCAAGGAGACAAACGATAATTCATTGTCTCGTGGATCGACTTGCTCCAGCAGTTGCAGTGCCTTCGGATAGCCCAAAGTCTTGAGGATTGCCTTAAGCTCGGCGTAGGCCGTTGGTCCACGTTTCGTGATCTTCCGGAAGTAATTCCTGTGCTGCGCCAATCGCACCTGGTCGGCAGTCATATTGAATTCCTGCCCCTCTAGATTCTCGAGGATGCTCCGCATTTTGGGTGTGATCAATCCGCGGCGTACTGTTTCCGTCACTAGGACGTCAAAGTCGGTGAATTCGATTAGTTTCTCCATGTTTGTCGAAATGTGATTGCGATGCCTTTCAAGCATTCCCAGCTCGTGCCCTCTCTCTCCCACCCTCTCCTCCGCCATTATGTTTTGTTTCCTTCTATCTCTCCTTGAGTTGGGGGACGATAAGTTTTCTTTTTGTCCTTATAGTTATTTTGTTCGTTTTCTTCGTTGTTGTTTTTGATCGCAATGCAGACGCAATTGCAGCGCAGCAAAACTGGCAGTGATATTAAAAAATTTGGCTGTGAGTCACTTTAACTAGCTTTGCTTTGTCTACACACAAGCACCTTAGTTTTGGCCACAGTTCCTTATTTTTTCAAAAGCAAATTATTTATATATGACACGTATTGCACTTGGTTGATTTGTATATTATTTTATTTTTTATTTCTATTGCTATTTTGATAAAATTTCTTTTGAAACAAAAGGAGTTATTTGCAGTGCTGATGGGGAGTGCGGTGTACGGCCGATCACTCTCGTTCGAGCTCTATTACTGCTCTTAACTACATCCGTAAAGCCGTAAAGTCACAAACTTTGGTCCATGAGGCCCATGACAAATAGTTCTTTTTGTTGTTATAGTTGTTTTGTTCGTTGTTGTTGTTGACGTATTGCACTTTATTGCACTTTATTATTATTGGTCTAAATTATAAATATTATTCATATTGTTATTTTGATAAAATTTCTTTTGAAACATAAGGAGTTATTTGCAGTGCTGGTGGGCAGTGCGGTGTAAGTCCGTTCACTCCCGCTCGTAGTCTAACACTGCTCTCAAATACATCCGTAAATTGATTTGTCAAACCATTTTATTTGCAATGAATCAGATGATGATAATTTAATTAAAAATAGAACCGGTGAAGCGCGAGCACAAAGCACTCGGTGCTGGATTCCCGGAGCCGGAACAACTCGGTGGCATCAACCTGAAGCAAGTGGCAACAACAAGTTATCTCTGATTGATTGCTAAAATATATTTATATCTTTGTTTTCTTAGAAAGGCTTATGAATTTCTGGAAAATGCTTTAATTGGGCATCTTCAAAAGAAATTAAGCGAAGCGTTTCTTTGCCGTGAAATTGAGGTGTACCCCAAAAGGATTACAAATTTTTTCACTTACCATACTAATCATTTGTCGTTTACAGCTCCTCATCGCTGAGGCCAACAACGATCGCTCAGATGATGAATCCCGGAAAATGAGAGCCGCTTTGTAAGATCTCCAGCTTAAGCTTAATTCTGAGGAAGCGCTGCTCCATTCCAGTTTAGATCCTTTATTTTTAGATGAATAGTGTGTATAGAGAAATAAGTACAATATTATTTTTCACACATATATATTAAACATTTAAATTCAATTGTTTGTTTATAAATTGTGTTTGTTTGGGTGTTTGTGTATGTGTACTTGTGGGTGTGTGTGGGTGTTTGTGTGAAGTTGTGCAAAGTTGACTGCTTGGCGTTGTCGACAACAACAACAATCAATGTAAAACATGAACAGTTAACAAACACCACAAGACAAGTTCAACCAATATCGTTGCTCTCTCTGGATATATATCTGGAATGCTGATATATAGATATAGATAGTTTAGAATCGAACTGTCTGCTCTGACGAGCATTCCTTTATTTTATAAAAAAGTCTTAAAACTAATTACATATGCAGCCGCTTGTAAGGCGACTTCATGATATGTTTACTTATCTTAACGGAGTCACTTGTAATCTTAAGCTAAAGCAGACACTTGAAAGTCGAGTGGTTTGTGTTTCGGTTGTCCTCCGTTGGTCACTTTGTGTAGAATCCGGGATTGAAGTAGAGATTCTTGCTGAAGCCGTGGTTTTCATAGGCGGCGGTCTGCAGATGGTTGAGTTTCGTCCGCATTTTGGCCACCTTCTCCTGGGTTTTCTTTAGTATGTCCTCGATGGAGGTGTTGTGCGCATGCTCGGCCATCGAATCGCAGAAGCATTGTATATACCAGCTGCCCTGCTCCCGATCTCGATGCGTCTCAAAGCCGGGCGTGCTGGCATAGCAGATCAATAAATCAGACAGTGTGGGCACATTACCAAAGGAAACACCATCCGTCTCAATGCTCCGGTAGGCCATTGGCATCGAAATCGGCATCTGGAGCTTTTCGACTGTTTTGCCTTGATCAGGGCGATCGCCTCGACAGAAGGGAAACATCATCACCTTAGGCTTGCCAACGAGATTGGGGCATAGATTAGACTGAAATTGCTCGATGATTTTCTTCACTTTGCAGTGGGAGCCGTTGGTGAACTGCACATGGTCGACCTCGTTGTGACGCTCGCCGTGCGTCATGAGGACCATGACAAAGCATTCGGTGTCCCGGACATACTCCGATCTGATCAGCTTGTCCAGCGTGTCGAAGAACTCTTCTTGATCGAGATTCACATACGAGAAGATGGTAAACCCAATCTGACGGAAGATATTTATCAGCGCATCTCCATCATTATTCGCACCAGTGCGTCGAATCTTCTTGTCCGGAAAATCAACGATATTTACAATGAAGAGCACACCACGATTGTGTTGCGATTCCATCACATATGTCTCCAGCGACTCAGACTTGTGTATGTGATCCGACAGCTTTACGTTGCGGTTCTGAGCCTTAATGGGCCCTATAAATGGGCAAAGTGGTCCCTTGGCATCATTGTGAATCAGTTGTTCCTTCACTGAATTCGGCTCGGTCACGTTCTGTTGCAGTAATTGTACAAATATTTAATATTATAAATTTGTCTGTTAAAAAAGTAGCCCAAATTTTAGTAAATCTAAATAATTTCAAATTTATAGGAAAATTCTTACAATTTATTGTAAATTCTTTGTCATAGAAAATAATATTTTGAAATTGACTTTCTAAATAGGGCGCCAAAACTATTATGTGCGATTATTTTTGTTTTAATGTGTTAAGCAACTCTGTTAATCGATATTACGAACGATGATCGAGATATTAGATAGTTCGATAAGATTTGACGTCTCGGTTTGAACGAGATTAGCCAATACAAATATAGCTCAACATTTATGACGATATCTATAATTTGATATTTTATTAGCACAGCTTATCACAGTTCCTTGATATCTGTTTACATTCAGGCTAAAGTTATGTTAATAACAGTTGTTATCGATCGCTAGTTGCACCAATTTCTGTTAAATTGCTTTGCAGAGATTTCAATTTTTTGCCTACTACTCAAGCACCTCAATGGATTGGCATAAATTGTTTGATGAATGGATCAGGATGGATAGGGATAGATACTCACATGGCTTACGCTTGGACGCAAATCACAGACACGGGTAGTATCCACAATATCAGCTGATTTAATGCAGTTGTTATTATTGTTGCTATTGTTGGAATTGTGATTCCGTCGCAAGGAGACAAACGATAATTCATTGTCTCGTGGATCGACTTGCTCCAGCAGTTGCAGTGCCTTCGGATAGCCCAAAGTCTTGAGGATTGCCTTAAGCTCGGCGTAGGCCGTTGGTCCACGTTTCGTGATCTTCCGGAAGTAATTCCTGTGCTGCGCCAATCGCACCTGGTCGGCAGTCATATTGAATTCCTGCCCCTCTAGATTCTCGAGGATGCTCCGCATTTTGGGTGTGATCAATCCGCGGCGTACTGTTTCCGTCACTAGGACGTCAAAGTCGGTGAATTCGATTAGTTTCTCCATGTTTGTCGAAATGTGATTGCGATGCCTTTCAAGCATTCCCAGCTCGTGCCCTCTCTCTCCCACCCTCTCCTCCGCCATTATGTTTTGTTTCCTTCTATCTTTCCTTGAGTTGGGGGACGATAAGTTTTCTTTTTTTGCTTATAGTTGTTTTGTTCGTTTTATTCGTTGTTGTTGTTGTTGACCGCAATGCGGACGCAATTGCAGCGCAGCAACACTGGCAGTGATATTAAAAAATTTGGCTGTGAGTCACTTTAACTAGCTTTGCTTTGTCTACACACAAGCACCTTAGTTTTGGCCACAGTTCCTTATTTTTTCAAAAGCAAATTATTTATATATGATACGTATTGCACTTGGTTGATTTGTATATTATTTTATTTATTATTTCTATTGCTATTTTGATAAAATTTCTTTTGAAACAAAAGGAGTTATTTGCAGTGCTGGTGGGCAGTGCGGTTTACGTCCGTTCACTCTCGCTCGTAGTCTAACACTGCTCTCAACTACATTCGTAAATTACACATGGCCACAAACTTTGGCTCATAGCTACAACAGCTATGCAGATAGATAACATTTTTAAAAAAGCAATGTTTAATAGTCAAGAAGTATACTACAAAAGAGAGTTATTTTATTTTAAAAAAAAACCAGTTAAGCATTAAAATTTTAAAAATGTTTCGTATAGACAAAAAAAAAAAAATTTTGTTGCACAGTATTAGCTGTGAAAGTGCAACCAGGGCTGCAGTGCTTAATTCAGTAAGTGGACAGTTCTCAAATTCAACAGCTGTTGCTTTGTCAAACCAATTTATTTGTGATGAATGCCGAAATGAACATTAAATCAGATGATGAGGATAATTTAATTAAAAATAAGACCGGTGGCGTACTAAGCGCGATTACAAAGCGCTCGGTGCTGCATTACCTAAAGAAAAATGGCTGCACCCACAGCAATCTGGTTGCAACTGCACGTCGAAAAAAAGACAAACAAGCCGTGATTGGTATACTCAAACCAAATGTGTTTATTTAATTTATTAAATCAATTCTAAATTAACTCAGATTTTATGTGCCGCAGCAGCGAAGAGGCCGAGTTCCTTGTGAATCAACAATGCGAATCCGACAGCCTGAACAACATCAATCAATGGCTGCAACTGCTGCGAACGACAAACGCTTCATCGCTCTGCGAATACGAAGCGGCAGCCGTAATGAATGCCATAGTCCGTAATGAGGCGCATCCAGAGCCCGAACAACTCGGTGGCATCAACCTGAAGCAAGTGGCAACAACAAGTCATCTCTGATTGATTACTAAAGTGTATTTATATCTTTGTTATCTTAGAGAGGCTTATGAATTTCTGGAGAACGCTTTAATTGGGCATCCGCAAAAGAAATTGAACGCTGCAAGCGAAGCGTTTCTTTGCCGTGAAATTGAGGTGTACCCCAAAAGGATTACAAATTTGTTCACTTACAATACTAATCATTTGTCGTTTACAGCTCCTCATCGCTGAGGCCAACAACGATCGCTCAGATGATGAATCCCGGAAAATGGGAGCCGCTTTGTATGATCTCCAGTTTAAGCTTAGTTCTGAGGCAGCGCTGCTCCATTCCAGTTTAGATCCTTTATTTTTAGATGAATAGTGTGTATAGAGAAATAAGTACAATATTCTTTTTCACACATATTTATTAAACATTTAAATTCAATTGTTTGTTTATAAAGTTAAATTGTACACGTACATTTCTTTCACAATTCTTGAACTGTTCAATCACAATCTCAATCCTACTTAATTGTAATAGGCTGCCTGCATCTTGTTGTGTATCTTGCCTGTCCATCGTACGTATTTGTTTATAGATAATTATACAGACATAATTAAGTACTTTACTATGTGGTATAAACATTTGTTAGCACATTTAAAATCTAAAAAACAATGGACTTACGATTCACACAATTACTTGAAGTAGTGTATATGAAAGTAGTATATTTTAAAGTATTTTTAAATTTGGCTTCCTCCTCTGATTTATCATTTATTGTGAATGATTGTTTTCAAAGTTTTGTTTTTGTTTTGTTGTCTCGTTTACCCAAAGCAAGCAATTGTTATTGCATAGTCTAGAGTTTAGAATAGTTGTAGAAGTATTTTGTTTAAAACGTTAATAGGCATAAAAAGATTTGAGTGCTACTTGGGGAGTCAAAGTATAGCATCACAATAGATCACAATAGACAGAGTTGATTTTATACGCCTTTGGTTTGGTTTTTTTTTTGGGTTTTGATATATGTTTTTTTGGTTTTTAAGGTGTTACACTTACAAAAAATTTTAAGATCATACATACATTAACAATCAGATTTACATACATATATAAATACGCATTTAATATTACCACTTGAACTTTTTTTCTCATTTTTAAATTATGCTTGTAATAATATAATTAAATATAATATAATTCTTAAATGTTCAGTCCAGTTTGAGCTTTTTGGTTTTCCCCTTTTTTTTGTTGTTTACATAAACTTTAATTAAAATTAATTTAATCTAATATTTATACGTTTGAAAACTACAAAATTATATTAATCATAATATCGATATGCTTTTTAAAAAACACTCCTAACTGAAAAGAGTCTGAACTAAATGATAAAAATACATAAAAAAAAAACTGATATATGATGCACTTTGTTTGTTTGCTGAATTTAAACCTAAGTGTTGAATTGTGGACACAATTGATAAGATAATAAGTATACATATTTATCAAATCAGCAAACACAACGACAACAACAAAGTAAATTCGTCAAATATTTTATTTAACTCAGTAAGAGCGTCAGTAGAATTTTGATTGTCCCGTTCGTTTTGTTCGTTAGTAGATATATATATATAAATACATGTATATATATATATATATATATATATATATATATATAGATATTAAGATAAAGTTCTCTTGTATACATATAAATTTATATAGGTTTCTCTTTCTAATCTATAACTTCTACAACAATAATAATTGTTTAAATTGCCGTGTTTTGGTTTTTAGTTTTTGAGTGTGTGATTTTTTCAAATTCAAAGTTAAAAGTTAAAAGTTTTTCTCGTAACGATTTGTTGCTGATTAATAAAATGTGTTTTCTTTTTGTATATCAGTTATACTCTGGCTTTTAATACACACATACACATATCTATGTATATAGATATATTTAAACTTTTCAAATTGACTTGCTGTATGCTTAAGCAGCTGAAATAACTGTGATTTGTGATAACTTTGTTGCTGTTTTTTTTTTTGTATTCACCTTAGTAGTAGTTTTCCAAACATTTTCGAACTTGATTTGTTATAGTGTGCTTGGTGGTGAATCTGTTTAAGTTTAGCTCATTAAAAATATAGTTTTTCCAGTTAAGATAATATCATTTGTAGTATCTTTGCAGTTATTGAGAATAGGTACGCTTTAGGTACTATGTTTCTTTCATATTTGTAGGTAAACAGTAGCAGAATGTATTTGTATTTTACTATTTGTATAATGCTGTCTTCCAAATGTCGAGTTGTATCTTAAATAAATCTGAAAACTTAAAAAAAATATCTTTGGCTCTGTTAAGAGCTAAGAGTTGAGTCCCTAGGTTTTTGATTCGGATTTTGCTAAGAAACTTAAGGAAAATCAAATGAAAAATGTATGTCAACATATTTTTAAAAAAATGAATAGCCTTGGGTTTTAGTTCACACCTATCAGCAGACAAAATAATTTCCATAATCTTATAATAAAACACTATTTTGGAAGTCGCATTTCAACGGTCTACCGATGTCTTTTGTGTGGTATGTTTTTAAATGCCGTTTAAATAATTCGAAAAATATTGATATGGTTTCGTATCTGGTGTTGGTATGTATGCATAATTAGTGTATGATATTAAGTAGCCGACGTGTATATAATTTAATACGTAATATATGTTAGTTTATTATATGTATATAGTTTGATTGCGATTTGCATATTTGTATTTTGTTACGAATGTACGAGGTGATGTGTTGCTGTTGTACTTCTACTTTTTTCCGAGTGTATTTCTTGGACTGTGTTTAACACATTTTTAAAGTTTTGTTTTCTAAGCACATACATATATAAATTTGTTTATAATGTTCGTTTTTCGTATTTAAGTAATTGTTGCCCCGAAGACATTTAAAATTTGCTGTCTAATAACATTTAGAGTTAATTGTTTGACTGACGTTTACAATGTATTTGTATTTTGTATATTTTTGTATTTTGGTATTGTGTAAATATTTGAATACATATATAGCGCTAATATAAGTTGATTATATTTGGTGTTTCAATAATGGACCGAAATTGCATTTAAAAATATATAATATATATTCTTTGCATTATTTTGTATAATATTTTTAGTTACGTCCGGAGAATAGCTGATACTGTAATAGAGTTGTTGTTTAAAATAATTAGGGCATCAATTTTGTATTTAGTTTATTTCACACGATCTGAAGATTAATATAAGCTATAGAAATTCTAAAATGGTTTAACTACTATTACTTGAGGAGTTTGAGGGGGAATTGTCTATACTGCTGAGATATTATTGTATGCTAGATTAGCTCACACCGGATATTACGAAACATTACAAAACACATATAGAGTATATGGATCACAAAAAAGGAACCAAAACTTAAGTAAAGAGTAGAAAACTGGGTAAGATTACACACGATTATTACAATTATATATAGTATTAATATTTAATAAAAGGACATCAACTAACGGATTTTATATTTTATTTAGGATGTTTATATTCTTGGCACTTGGTTTGTTTTAATTTTATTTATTTTTTTTTTTTTGGGATTGCTACTATATAGGTACAAAGTCATGCACACATTATACGACTACTAATCGCGAGGTTCCTTTTAAATTTAAATGGTATTATCGTTGTGAAAACGATACGATCGATTTTATAATGCAAAATCTACACATCTATAGTTAGATACGATTATTTTGTATATTAGGGTTTTATGTATATGTGTGTGTTTTGAGTTGTTGTGCGTGTGTGTCTACAAAACTACTACTAAGGTAACACTGTTGGGGGAAAGGTGAGTTTGTGTTTGTATTTGGGTATAAATGACTTTTGCCAGCCTTGACTTATAGCATATGTATATATATATATCATATATTTCGCTATATATCGCTTATCAATAAATATACACATGTATATAGATAAATGTATTTTGTTTTGTCGCATCTTTTGTATATATCAAGTATATATCTACATACCCTTGAACTCTTAAGGCACATTTCGAAGTTTTAATATATATATATATAACTTACAATAACAATATAGATGTGTATATATCGTAAGAAGGGAAACCAAAAACAAAGGAAACCAAATAGAAATAGCTTTGTAAACATCGACACACAATGGTTATATATAGGGTATATATATTTATATATACATATAATTCAAATGGTTAAAGGGCGTCACACACCAAAAACAAAAAAATAATTTAAAAAAAGTAGATCAAGCGCAAAGGCAGCCAAAGTAAGTACGTAGAAAGAGCGAGGTATATATATAAATATATATATATATGTATACATATAGGATACATAAATAGCAATTACAGTGTACAATATATAAATTCGCAATGACTTAATTTGTAAATTTAGTTGAGTAGAAATACAAAATGCACAACAACATCGTTAAGTCAATCTAAAGGTTTAGTTTCAAGTATTTTGTGTTTAGTTATTGTTATAATTATTAGTTTAAGTAGTTGCAGCGCTTCAGCTTTTGTTTTTGGCCACGCCTTCAGTGTCAGTCATTCAAATACGAGTATATTAGATATTTCCGAGTATTTCGAGTTCTTATTATCCGTTTTTATAATAACTGCTTTATATAGTTTAAGTTGTTTCGTTTCTCTTCATATCTCTGCGACAGTTGTATTTCCAGTTATAAATATACTTATATATATAAATTTATATATAAATAGTATTATATATTCTTGTGCAATCAGATGGGCAGAAAGTAAAATAGCAAGTCAAGTAAATAGTAATTAAATACATAACAATTCCATTTATTACATACACTATACAGTACAGTAAAGAGCATAAATGAGGGTATTCAAATGTTGTTATTGTTCAACTTGTTTTTACGGACAATCATTTGAGCATGCATTTAATGTGAATGAAGTCGGTTCAGCTGAGTTATCGTTTCGGAATTGAATAGTACCGATCCTAAATTGTACATAATTGCATAATCTATTAAAGTACAGAAGTAGTTCATAATTCACATTTATCACAGTGCTAAATCTCTAGTAATTTGAGCATTTAAAATTTCCACTCTATATAGTCAGAAAAATATTTTAAATCCATTTATATTTACTTTAGTCTATCACTTTCACATTCAATTCCGAAGACCGACAACTACTTTAAACCGACATTAACTGGCTGACTTCTTGTATGTATTTCAATTTAACGTTTAAGTACTCAAAAAAAGTCGTTGCAATCAACTGATTGAAACTGTTTTGAATAGCAAGCAAAACACATGCAATTATTTAACATAAATGAAAATTTGAAATTATTTACAGCTGTTATTTTTGAAGCAAACAAATTCATGTTACAAACCAATTTTCTGAAGACATAAATCAACGCACGTATTGTTAACACTGTCATCTTAAATTTTAAATATTAAATTAAAAAAAAAAAAACAGGGAAAGAAAATAAAATCCATGTGCTTACTTAATTTTGACTTCATTTTTGCTGGCTTAAGTAGAGAGCTTAACGACAGTAATAAGGAATTTTAAATAAAACTATCATCACAATAACATTAAATTACATTAAACTACGTTGAATATTCAATTTGAATAAAATTATGCACACACTACATGTATGTGCCTGTATGTGTGTGTGTGTGTGTGTGTGTGTGTGTGTGTGTGTGAGGAGTTATCTCAGTTCAAATGAATAAATTAATTTAACATATATAATTTCTTTAAGGAGGCATTTTTTGTATTCCATTTCTCGAATAGTCAATTTTTTTTTTCAAATTCGATGTGTGTATGTGTGGGTGTGTGTGAGCTTGTGTTTACCTTTAATTTGGTAAAACACATATGGATTTAACGCAGCAACAACTGATAAGTAGGTACAATTATAAGATTTAATAATATTTAATAATAATAATGATAATAATAATACTACCAAGTACATAATACTATAACAATCATAATAAGTTCGAGTACGCTAGTTATATGTATGTATAATATCAATATGTAATAAATAATTTTCGTTACGATTTATCAGATATGTTTTTCAATGCGACATTAACATTTATTGTACATTTACGAATATGCGTAATTATACTATATATAATTAATAAAATTTACAAAAACAACATTTGATTTGCACATTTCTTTGAATGTGTTTTTAATTAGTTGTTGTTAATTGTAGTTTGACTAAACTAAGTACATATATATATTAAAATATATAAATATATATATATATATATATATATATATAAATATATTTATTTAATATATATATATATATATAATACATTGAGAGTATATATGTATAAATATGGTTTGCATCATTTTACCCTCTGCCCCTATTTGCATACAACTTTTGATATATGTGTATTCTGATTAGATTTGTTCATGTTTTCCATTTTCGTATTTTGATTACAACCAATTTGGTTACGATTCGAATTTAGTTTCTATAACTTGGCGCATTCAGATTCAGATTCATGTTGCGTGGATGCGATCTGTAGCGCAGACTAGTATTGTTATGAATATTGCCGTAGTTGTAGCCGGTGTAATTGATGTGATTGTAATTGTAAGTGGTGTAATCAGCTGGAGCTTGCGCCTCGCCGATTTCGTTCAGGTTATACTATTGACTAAATGTTATATTGAGTGACGGACACTTTCGGACGCTGGTGACGCTGTGATTGCTGTTGCGCGTACCATTCACCCGCAACAGCGGCACCGGGCTAACCGTCCCAGAGACGGATGTAAATTGTCTTACCATTCCAGATCCCAACTGTTGCAATATCCCCGAACCGGAGCCGAGTGGACCCGATGACAATACGGTTGATGTTCGACGCGATCGTATCGATTGCATGCTGGACGATAAGAGAAATGGGACACTGCTCGATGTGTTGGGCATAGAGCCACCCTGTTTTTGGGAGTACAATAAAGGAGATTTCTTTGGAAGATTAGTTAAAAACTTGTCACCATGGGCGCTTACATATATATTTCATTTGGTTTTTTTTTTTTTTTTGTTGTACTTATTAGCAGGCTGTGCGGTTTAGTTTTATTTTTTTTTTTAATTCTGTGCTTCAATTTAGTACGTGTGTATATATACAAAGTGTTGAGGTGTTGTGTGTACCTAATGAGTATATTCAATAGCTGATACAAACAATCAAACAAACAAACAAAATACAAAATAAAGCTCGAAACGAGCCCAAAATCCACAGCGAAAACATTGAAGCAAAAATACATATACATATATATATGTATATATATGTATATATGTATATATATATATTTATGTATATATTCATATGAATACTTAGCGAACAGTTAAGCACATGTATATGAAGATAATCGAATACTCTCGCATGAAATCCAATTAGAGCTCGCAGCGAACACAAATTTTCCATTACCCGCCAAAAAAATGAAAAATTCAAATTACATTAACATAAAAATTGAACATCAGCAATACACATGTATAAATTATATTAGAATGTATGTTTGTATGTATGTATGTGTGTGCGAGTATGTGCATAGTTGAAAGCAGATGGCAGAGCGAAATTCAAATTAAATTCAATTGAAAAAATCCGAAATAATGAAACGTGTACTCACGATCATGCTCCGTGCAAGCTGCAAATCGTATTAATTTATTCGGTACATGTTTTTTGACGTTATATATATTTTTGTGATTTTTTTCGGTACATGAAATGGAAAAACACAAATACACACATGATATAAATACAGCATATATGCATAGTAGCCATGTATGTGTATGTATGATTGGGTGTATGTGTATGTGTGTGTGTTTGTTTGTATAGCAGCTCTATATGATTTGTAGTATGATAAATCCACAGCGGAAAATGCGCGCTTATCGAAGATGTATTTTTTTGAGTAACAGGAATGGAAATAAGCACATAGATTAGAAATACACTCAACGTTTAGGATATAGATAGTTTATATAAGTGTGTGTGTGTGTGTTTGTAGCTAGGTGTTTTGGTATTAATGTAATGAGAGTACAAATCAAACATAGAATTAAATCAACAAACAATCGGGACATTTAATGAAAATGTATGGGTTAATATATATATATATATATTCGATTTTTAGGTGTTAAATTGTGTAGAATTTTCTTGGTCACCATTTTTATGTGTTATTAAAGAGTTTGTTTTTAACCTGGACAAAGACGAAACGTTCAAAATACTTTAATTTTTTATAATAAAAAATATTTACACGCGATAAATTTATTTAACATCTTTTTGTATACTTTAATTTAATGGGAGACCAGCGCAGTTTGTGAACAGGGAAAAATTGCTTTGTTGACCTTTACTTACAGTTCCTTTGCATTCACATTTAAAACCAAAAAATGCACAGCATCTTGAAACAAAAATAATACAGCTAATGCAAAATCGACACAACATATACAAAAATAAAATGAAAAACAAATCGAATTTACACCAAGACAGTGTTGATGTCAACGGTTTCAATTTGGCACACACTGTACATTAGCATAAGCAGCCATATTGGGCGGTTACGGTCACCGCCCACCACCCGAAGCAGAAGCAACTGCCTTTTGTTGAACACAGAGAATACAGAGTAGTGTGGCAGAGACAACATTGAATGAAATACTGTTTAACTGTACACAAATAAAATGTAAATCAAGAGAGTTGCAAATTAGCTTAAAGTTGAATACAGCGAGACAGAAAACAACCAGAAACAATAAATACAGAATTGTTGTTGGTAAAACAGATTTCCATTCCAAACAGTACGTCAAGGTAAGTACAGAGAGTACAAGTACAGAGAATAATTGTATGTATTTATGTATGTAACGAGTAAATTTTTATTTGATTGGGCAGCAATTCACATTTCAAGCATCAACTTTAAATCCAAATTCAAATTCATATCCAAAATTGAGTTGAAAATTTTGCGGTTGCACAAATTCAAACAGAGCAAGAGACACACACACACAGACAGACTGATAGAGAGAGAGAGTAAGAGAGAGAAAGAGGCAGAAAGTCAGTGAAACAGGCAGAAAGATATTCAGCCAGATACACGTTGGAACGAACGAGAGAGAGCACAACTTCCGGCCGCCATATTTTTGGGAGAAACACACACAAAAAAAACCGTAGCATACTTTTCAGAGGCAACTAAATAATTTTCGTAGCAGCAGCTTGTGTGCTTGTTTCTCTCTGTATGTGAATGTGTGTGTGTTTGGGTGTTTGTGTATGTGTACTTGTGGGTGTGTATGTGTGTGTGTGTGAAGTTGTGCAAAGTTGACTGCTTGGCGATGTCGACAACAACAACAATCAATGCAAAACATGAACAGTTAACAAATACCACAAGACAAGTTCAACCAATATCGTTGCTCTCTCTGGATACATATCTGGGATGCTGCATATAGCATATATATATAAAATACTAAGACCTAAAGCACAGTATGTTGTTCTTTATGGTGACAATTGTAATTGCTTTCTTGCTATTTTTTTTTTAATTTGGTTTTTTGTTTTTTAGACTTACAACATAGGCTGAGGTGGAGGGCACCGATAGACTTGATCCGGAGCTACCACGAGCGCCGTACTATTTGAATATGTTATAGTATATAGAAGATGTATTTGTATGTAGTTGAAAAAAGCAAAGTAATGAGACACAACGACGACGACGACGACGACGGCGACAACATATTGTTTTTTGTTTTTTTTGTGTTTTATTGTTGTTGTTTTATTTTTGTGTTGAGACGAGCGAATGTAAGGTTAGGGAGATTGAAGATAAGATAAAAGAGCGTGTGTTAGAGCGTTTTGTCATAATTTCTTTTGATTGTTTTTTTTTTTTGTTTTTGTCTTATCATTCGTTGCGGGAAATGAGCTGATCATAAGTATTTATATAAATATAATTAACTCTTAAATAATAATTGTAAATAAATATTTTATTTATATATATATATAGAACTGCATGTTTCTTGTTCATGTTGTTCTCAAATATGCTTTTTCAACGACTTAATGTTATTATAATAAGTAGCAGTAACTTAAGTATTGTGGTGTTAACTGTACTTTTGTTGTTAACGTTTAACGCTAAATGCTACTCGCTAGGCGATATTTATAGTTTCAATATAATTTTCAAAAGTCAAAACACTATATAACGTAAAATCAAATATAAAAGTTTAAAGCGCATTAAAATAAAAAGTTTTTAATTTAATATCTGAAAGCATTTTTTTGTGACCATTGGCAGTAAGCAGTCGATAGTCAAAATTAAAAAGTAGGCAAAGGTCCGGAGTGTTGAAGCAGCACAAAAGTCTCGGTAAACAGAATGTTTAATGAATCAACCGCAACAAATAAAAATTGCGCTGCCAACAATAAACATTAAACGTAACAAAATTAAAAGACCCAAAGAAATACAAAACAAGAAGCAAACAACTTACAGTTGGCGGTGACAAATTGATGGTAGAGCCTCGTCGCTCCTGGGGACCAATGCTCGAGTGACGACGGGTGGGCAAACCGCTCCCCGGTGTCCCGCCTGGCGATGAGGCGCACGATGGTGCAATGCGTATCTTTGGTGTCATCAGCGTGTTGTCCGAGAGCCGTCGATTGGGAAACACATTGCCGACGCGCAGGAAATTGCTATCCGGTGACGATGGCGAGCAGCCGAACCACCAACCGCCAAGCATGCCAGAGCCTGCACAAATACAAATGAGCAAAAACATAAATATACACGTAGTAAAAATATAGAGAAAAAAAAAAACGAAAAATAGATTTTTCTTTTTCATAAATATCTTTGATCAACATCTTGATAACTAAAATCTGTCAACCATAAAAAACTTTTTACATTTACACATTTCTTTCAGAATGATCTTGATGACGGATTCTGGCATCAATTCTAATTTCCACTCTAAATAAAACTAGACACAAAATAAAAACTCGCACTTGATAAATATTTGAAGTATTTAAGTGAGCGTTGCGTAATTTAATTCGCTTTTCTCTGAGTGTAAATGCTTCACGCATTGCAACCTGAACCAAGGCATGCTAATTAAGTCGAATATTGAGCTTGAAGCGGCACAACAATTTAGATGCACTGCGCCTGCCGCAAAATGTGCGTGTGTGCATGGTGTGTGCTGTTGTGGGTGTGACTTTGTGTGTGACTTTGTGTGTTACTGTCATGTTTGTATTCGCACCGATGTCGCTGCCAAGGACATTTGCACAATTTGCGGTTGCAGCTCCGGCTTCTGCATATGACTTCAGTTTAAGGACAACATTCCTGCAACCAACCCCTCCCACCCGATCCCCCTATTCCGCTTGGGCAAAACCTATTCCACCTGTGCAGGTGATGCATGTGGCAATTTGCGTCAGAAGTTATTAACTTGACTGTGTGCACTGAGCTGTAAATTGTGGCAATTCCATGTAAACCAATACAGACTCAACTAAATTCTGTGGTTTTTCATCAAATACCAAATAATTATATTGACAAATATGTCGCACAATTACAATTAATAAATATGCAACTAAAATTCGTAGTAAATTTATTTATAAATTTCAACTGAAACTGTCATTGTTTTGTGAACTTGCTGCTTTAAATATGTTCGAGGAACTATTGAAAAATTCTTTTGTCCATAATTGAAATTCTCTTATGAATAATATTTTGAAATTACAATTTTCCAATATCAAATTTGGCATTCATTTGTCTTTAAGCTAACTTTAAATTTACTGTAAGTGTCGATAACTCAATAGAATCCAAGCTCAATGACTACTTTTGGGCATATGAAATATATTTGGTGTACCAGAGCATGTAAGCCTAATATTGCAATATTGTACAGTGAAGCGCAAATATGAATTTGATAGCAGTTCAAGATATAAACTACAGTTTATATATATATATACACAGAGAGATACCGCAGACAGCTAGCAAAGGTTATGCCATATACATGTTTGTGTAATGTAAACCACAAAAATTGTAACCCTGACCTCTGACATGGCCCAACATGGCCTGCTGGAGAAGTGTGACAAAAACATTTCAATTTGTTATTTACACAGAGCCAGCAGAAAGGCGTGACAAGTGAGAGGTGCATGACGCAAATGAACTTTGACTTGCATTCAAGTTGTGTATTTCCGTCCAAATTAAAAGTTTTACCACTCCACACACCCACACACTCACACACCCCGTCACACCTCACGCACAGTCAAACACACGCGCACGCACAGGCCATGACATTGTGGGTTTTACAAGCGATTAAGGACATCATAATAAATCATCGTTAAGCTCGCCAGTTCGTTAAAGTGTGCCACAGGTGCACCTGTTGGCTGCTCCCAGTTTCGCCACAATCTGTGACAGTTTGCCACCGTTTGCTCTTATCTGCTGTGGCACATCATTTTGTTATTTTTCGTTTTTTTGTTTTTTTTTTTGGCGCTTGAGGCTGCATTTGATTATTATAATTGACTATTTTCCGTTCTCCATTTTCATTTTAATTCCAATTTTAATTTGCATAATACAATTAAATGCCGCATCGCTGATGGCACATTTTAGGTTTTGACAAATTAGTTCGACTCCAGCGATTGGCCAAGCACGCTAAACTGTCACGTTCCTCGGATATTGGGCTCACAATGGAAATGCGTAAATTGAAAATGTTCAATTAAGCAGCACTCGGGGCTAAGCTCATTATTCACTATGCAACTCCCTCATTAGCTTAGTTGGCAGCTGCACATTTGTGGAGCGGAGAAGGAGTAGGAGACGGAGGAGGAGGAGGAGTAATAACTTACCACCAGAGTTCTTGCGTGCCATATCCTCGGCACTGGATGTCTTCCGTTGATCGATACGCAAATTGGGTATATTGAATGGCGGCGCATTCATGTTGTCGGTCGAGAACTGATGTCGCAATGTGCGATGCCTTTCCGGCGATGCCATCGACAGATTATCCAGTTTCAATTTATTGCGCTGCTGACGATCGATGGCCTCCAGCATCTGTTGCAGCACCTGCACAAATGTGTCAATCATAATTTCCAATTACCAACACAATTTTCGCTGACAACTCAGAAGCAATCGCATACCTCCAGCAGATAGCAATAGTGTTCGAAATTCAGAGACGGATTCACAGTGTGCGGTATCAGCAACGGCAGCACATTGGTGGCCATCGTTTCTACAGTTAATCCGTAGGATTTGTCCGCAAACAGCTTGTGGTAGATGCCTGCAAAATTGTATAATAATTAATTGTAAGCAAACTCTCGGCATTTTCATTCAATTCAAGCTCACTCAGATCCTTATAAATTCTACACTGCACAAAAGTGTTTAATAACATTTTATTGAATTCTAGATTAATACTACATTCAAAGTTGAAAAGGCGAATTATGCCCTCAAAAGAGACCCCTATCAAATGCCATAAATTATTAAAACCAGATAAATACCACATTTAAAGTTTGAAATGCGATTTTAGCTCGAGACTTCGGGAGAACTAAAATGATTTTGTAATACAAACTATTTTTTCATTAATACTAAATTAAATTCTACTCTGTATTTTTATATTCTCGTATTTTTTCTCCAAGTGTACACCAAACAACCCAGTTACCGAGATGCAATTTTATGGAATTTAATTAGTTTTTATGGACACAGCAACAATGCGGGCTATTGTGGTTATTGCTGTGCGTAATTCTATTAACGTTATGCAGTCTGACTGCCAGTTGGACTGAATTTGCCAAAGAATTTTCTTACTTACGCACAGTCCTCATGATAATATCTGGATCGGGAATTCGCACATTTGCCAGCAGAGGCAACACTTCCTCCATTACCTGTGGAGAGATAATCGTTGCAATCGCACAAGTTATTAATTGTTTAATTGTGTTGGAAATTGAACTCACCTGTGCTCGCTCCATGCGGTCCATAACGCGCTCAATGCACACGAGCACATTTTGCACAATCTTTGGATCCGCTATATTCTTTTCAAATACCAATTTAACCTTGGGCAAAACCATGCGACGAATCGATATCTCATCGATGCTATCAAAAACATTGCCCACAGCAACAACAGCAGCGCTCTATGAGAAATAATAATAATGATTAATCGACTGGTTTTATTTGCAAAAATATCACCCAATAAATCAAAATTCACAGGCGTAATTTACCGAATTATTCATATTTTCAACAATATTTTCAATGCTTTGCATAACAGTGAGCAATAAGCAAATTCGTATAATTTCAAATATAGTTGAATTGATATTGAAATACTCTCAGCAAGCCACAAGAGATTACGTATCCATGTCTATTTAGAATCAACTCGAAACTACTTTGAGTTTGAAGTGTCGAGAACTGTTTCCTGGCAACAGGGCCACAGAGGTTAAATTCCAAAATTAAGTATATGTTCGTAGGCAATAAATTTCAAGTGGCAACCAAGCTACTTAAGAGGCAACTTTGTGCCGCAGTTAATTAAGAAATTTCTTTTGTAATTACGCAATCAACGCTATGGCGAAACGCCAACTCGGTTGTCAACCCATTCCTTTACTTCTGGTTTCCACTCCTTCACTCCTTCCGCTCGCCCAACTAATTTGCATATCTATGCCAAGTCAGGCAAAGTGAAGGCATCAGCGTATTCTCGAGCGTATTCCGCTTACCTGCACTTGAATTGTGGAGCCGTCAAATGAAAAGAATAGCATTGGCATAATATCTGTGGTGACATCCTCCGGTTTCGTTTTCTCAATAACCAAATGCAAGTTCTCAAGTATCGTAACGCTCGCCTGAATGGATTTCGGTGTGTTGTAGACAATTCTGTGTTTTATTTTTTTAAGTAGACAAAGAAAATACATACAAATACACATACATATATAAATTTGTTGATCTGATTAGGGAAAAAGTTTGCCGTCATTTTTTATGTAATTTATAAATTAAAAATGAACCCAAAGTAAATAAATGCGTTTGTTATTGTTGCACCAGCTGGTCGATTTGTGTGCGGGTGTGTGTGTGTGTGTTCGTGTGTAAAAAGATCTTATTAGCTACTTTTATGACAGTGTCAGTAAGCGTCCTACAAGATTCCCAAAACTTTATCGAACCAAAAGAAATGAATATGCGAGGGTTGCTTATAAATTGTGTGTGCTTTATGCATGCAATATCGAATTTCTGAAACATTGATGTATAGAAATATATAAGTATATATATGAGACTCTCAACAAATTTACTCTGTCAGCACACAGGAAATATATTATTTTAAAACACATAAAAGTTTCAGTTTTCGGAGAGCTGGCAAAGGGTCGTAAATAATTTATTAGTGCTATTTGTCACCGTTTTGCTATTTTCTGAATGACACTCGCTGCACGTCCTTGCGGCTTACTAATTTATGTATGCCTGCCACGAGGTCACCAAAGGTGCGCATCGTCCTGACATTGTTGCCACCGTTGCGTTACCAGACTCCCTCCCCCTGGATAAAACCAAACAAACTTTGCAACTTTAACTTTCCACTTGTGGTCTATAAATTACAATATAAGCCATTGACTCGCTTGGTCTGCTTTTCGTTTGTGCGTCGTCTGCGTGCAATAAAACACCATGAAGATTAAATAAAAAGTGTCACAAAAGTGTTTCAATTGTTCGAATGAGGGACAAGAACACAATAAACAGCAGTAGCTGAGGACTATCCCCATTGTTGGGCTGGCAACGCGCTATCGACGTGACCAGCAGCCACAGCAACCACAGAGGACACCGCCAAACCACAGCAGCCACAACAATAACAAAAGGTCAGCGCTACTTTACAGCTAAACGTTTCTCATAAGTGCTGCATACAAGTATATACTTTGTGTGTGTGTGTGTGTGGCATAATGAGCGCGATGGCAACACTTACTTCATTGTGGGGGACATTAGGGCATCGTATTCCGAGTGCGTTGCCTCCTGGACGAAGAGCATGACTGGCTGCAGTACAGCAGCGAGCACCTCACCATTGTTAATCTCTGACTTGAGCATCGGCCACAAATTCAGCCACCATAGTTTCTGCAACAACAACAATAAATACAAAAAAAAAAAAAAATAAACCATAGTTAGTAAGCAATGCGTCTAACGCTTCTAAGTAGTTTATGGTGTAGACAACGAGGCTTCTGTGGAAACAAAAAGTTTCGCTGATGGTCACATTTTACCAACTGTCATAAAACGTTGCCTTAAGTTGAAAATGGCCGTTAAGCTCGTCAAGTTGACGCCATAAATGATGAATGAATGCGCTGGCACCAGTCGGATGACTGAACCGAACAGTGCCGAAAATGGATGTCGTCACATCCGTTTCCGGTGGCAAGGAACTTATTGCTACTTACGCGCGGTATCAGCGGCATCGCCTCTATCAACGTGGTCTTGTAAAACAGTGACTTCTGCTGGGTGTCCTTCATGTTGACCACGTCCAGGAATTTCAACGCATTTATAGCCGGATCTCTGTCAGATTCAAAATAGAACAAAAGTTCATATAAATTAAGTGCAAAAAATGTTCTATAAATTCGCCCATTTAACGCGTCACTTTAAATACACTTAGCTGAGAAACAAAACATGACTTTAATTATCTTTTTTATAGACATTCAATTTTCTATGGCCAAAATGGAATACTTGTTGCTTTTCGTATTCCACACCTACAAATACAGATTATTTTTCTCACAATGCGCTTGAATCTATTTTTACCACAAAATGTAAATAAATTAAATGTGGTTAAAACTGAGTACTTATTGTTTTAAGGATACAAAAACATTTTGTTTAATGCTCTTGAAACAATATGTGCCACACAATACAAATAATCCTTTAATAGATTTGTTTAATTTAAATAAAATGCATACAAATTCATAGTTTTTCGATGAGTAAAATAAAGCTCGGATTATGCACTCAATTATCAGCTTGCATTTGTTTATTTAGTTTTTGCTGCTATTTAAATGTAATTGTCTGAAGTTTAATTATAAAAAAACACAATTAATTTTAAACATTTATTTCGGACAGAGAGCTGTCACTAAATCCACGTACAGCTTCAGTAATCGTTAGTCTAACAAATATTTCGAGTAGTTGAGCGCCGCAATGCGATATTGGAGCGTAGCCATTGCGGGTAATTGAAAAATGTCCATAAAAGTCAAAAGCCGTTAAATTATGTGCATTGGCAGAAATATCTTAGACGCTTGGTTAAGCAATAAGTGTGGCCTTAAATCACATTGCGTATGCGCCCCGTTGCACACGTAAGGATGGCGATGCTGCCCAGTTGATTAGCGGTGAACAACATAATCAGCATAAAAACCAATTTTAATTTAACTGAAGAATGAGATCTGTTTATAATAAGAGCCACTTGCAAACTCAGCAAAAAAAAACGCTGAGAACTTTGATAAAATTTAAATGAACTTCAAAGTGCCGCCAACAAGCCACTAACTGACTCCCTGACTTCCTAGCCCCTTTCGGGATTGTGGGCGGCAACTGAGGGGGCGTGCTGCCGACTTGTTTTTGCCAAGCAACCTATTTCGCCAGCCGAACCCAGATAATCCAAGCCAGCCCTTCATCCTTGACTTTCAAGTTTTCTCTAAACAGGCGCTCAGTTGTCGCACAGTGGTGCATCTAAATATACAATTATTATTAATTATTTAAATTGCAAAATGTTCAGTAATTATATGGGTCTAAAAAATTTTATTATTTATTATTATATCCGACTTTGAATGTAGTATTTATGTGGGGCTCAAGCAATGATTAAGAAGAGCTGCATATTGAGAATCTAGTCACTTGTGACGAATATAAGATGTTTTCAAGGCAAAAATGATCTTCATTAGTTTTGGCCCAGTGTGCAGCCTGGCATTCGCTGAGTGTCTTATATTTTTGTACGCTCTGCCGCGGCTAAGTTACTTCTGCCTTCAATTTGAAGGCACTCGGCTGTCTGCCAGCCTTGCCTTGCCTTGCCTTGCCAAGCAGCTGCTGTCGTCATAAATCCGTTGTTCCACGCCAGAACTCAACGATGGGATAAGAGAGATGGAGAGAGGGGGGGGGGACCTGGAGAGAAACGCTTCGTTCGCTTTTCTGTTGCTCACAATCAGCTCAAGAGCCTCGCATTGTGTCTTTCAAGGCTGATTACCGATTTCATTTACCAAACAGACGTAATTAAGGTATGCGTGGTGTGTGTTTGTTGTGCGTGGAGTGTGTGCGTTTTTGTTGCCCTTGGTGGAGTAAAAGTAAATGCTTCAATTGAATTTTAGCTACATGCACAAATTGGCTTAGATATCCCCAGTCTGTGTGCTAGTTGTAAAGTGTTTGTGTGTGTGTGTGTGTATGTGTGTGTCTGAGCGAGTATGTTTGTGTTGGTCTGTGCTTAAGAGTATGCGTGTGTTTTTAACAGGTGTCAATTTCATTTGAAACTCAAACAAAAAACTTTTGCTAAAACTGCGCAAATTGCTGTCACTTTTTGCTTTTTGCTTGCTTTGCGTTTAGTTAAAAGTTAATTAATTTGCAGCAGAAGTTCTCGATGTACGGGACACTCGAATTTTTAAAGAAATATTTCAAAGCATATTTATATCATAGTGGCCACATAAAAAAATGTTTTACTGTTAAAGATAATTTCTGAAAAATAGAAAAACCAACCATGAATTTTATGGCATTTTAAAGTTGTTTAACTTTTCTAAACACACTTTAACTATGTAAAAAGTTTTTGAAAATGTGATGAATATGAGGAAAAAATAACTAAAAAATGTTTTTGGAATTTATTACGAAAATTGTGAAATACTTTTGGGTAGATAACTGAGATTGTTTGGTTTAGTGCTACTCACATAAAGTACTTGATGAGCTGCAGCAATTGGGCAGTGGGTCGAGCTGTTGTATCCCGACTGGCCATGCGAGTTGTGGCCTCCTGCAGAGCGATTGGTAGCCGCGGCAACAACTTATGCACATGGTCATCCAGCTGGAAAAACAAAAGAAATTTTATAATTCAAGCTGAGCAACAGGCTTGGATACAGCAGTGGATGATGTCAACCACTTGAAGACTGCCTCAAATGGAGACCTAAAGTTTTTAATGACATCGCCATGGCTGGCGCCTGCAGCCAGAGTCCTGTCTTCTGTTCCAGCACCTGACTGAATAATTAGAGTTCCAAGTAGACTTATGATTACATTTGCATTTGACAAAGCAGCGAATCTAATTACGGCTCGCAAACAAGCTTCACTGAAAGTTTTCAACTTATTTTATTTTGTTGCCACCAATTGCCACTTGGCTCTTTTGTGGATCGGGTGGCTCCCCCGAGGTGCTGTCAGCAAATTAATTTAGCTCAGGCAGCTGGAGCAAAAGCAAAAGTGGTCTTACCGTTTCGATTTGCTTGGCATAGTTGCTTGTCGAGTTGCCCGCTTGGATAAGTGGTCGTCCATTGTTAAAAACAGCACAGATGACCATGCCCAGGGAGAACATATCGCTGAGGAGGCTGCACTTGGAGCTTGTCTGTATTTCTGGTGCTAGTTTTCAATGAATTGTTATTGAGTTGGGTATTGAAGTTGAAGTTTTATTGTGTTGTTGTGTTTATTTACCCATAAAATCCAAATTGGGTTGGGCCATTTTCGAGACCCGATTGCTCCACGGCGGACACGGAATTGAGCAATTCAAATCAGTCTCATTCATTCTTTCTGCAATAGCAACACAAAAAAAAAAAAAATGTGAATATAATGCTCCACGTTGTGTTGCGTTTGTATTTTCCCACTTGGCACTCATTTTCAATTTGATGTGGTTCTAGAAACTCACCCACATATTCCATGCCCGCCAGCTTCCAAATGCCCCGCTTGGTTATTAGTATAGAAGATGGACACACATTTCGATGAATTACGTGACCGGAATAGTGTAAATAGCACAAAGCCTCTGTCAGCTAAAAAAAAGATACGTTGCAACGATAGGAGTTGTTACATTAACCAAACAAACAACACTCAGAATAAAATTGAATATTTTTTAAATAAATTTTTCTAAATGTTTTTTATCAAATTAAATAAGTTAAATTGATAAGCCAATGCTATAAATTGTTTAGAACAAAGATTTCTAAACTTTATTTTAAAATATTTAAAATTGTAGAGAGTTGAAGTTGAATTTTATAAATATATATTTATATTTTATATAAAATGAATAAAGCTTTTGGTCTGCTCTCAAATTAAATAAAACATAATTTTTCTTTTTTAATTCTAATGCAATATTTTTCTCTGAGTGCATATAACAGTAACATTTCGGAATGAAGCTGTTTGCCTTACCTGCAAAAATCCATATTTCAGCTCCATATCCAAAAAGTTGTATTCCTTGGCATGCGCCGGCCTCTGCGGCAGTGCTCCGCCCGATGTTGCAGTTGCTGGCTGCGTCTGTGGCGCCCCACCGCTTGCTGGTGGCATCACGCTGGTGTTCTCATACGTTTTCGACTCCTGCAAGACAGCGTGGCGCTTAAGAATTGACAGACACGTAGACTGACCCAGACCAAAACCCCCACACACCAAAAATATAAAAAAAAGCTCTGTTTGCATTTTATGGCAATTGCTTTTTCAAATTTTCTCGAATTTTTCTTTTCTCTTTTCCACAGCAGCCTCCCAGCAGGCTGAATAACTATGTCATCAAGTCATAAACTTTGCAGACAATGACTTAAATTAAGGTGTTTGGCCATCTGGGAGCTTTTGCTCTTTAATCAACTTAAATATAACTAGACACTCGCTTATAGCCATTTACGTAGAATTTTCTTAGTGGGAGTTTACGTATATTCTAAAGGGAATGCAGTTCATATTTATTTTTAGCTATGCTCTTCTTTTCCTATTCCATAAGCTAAAAATAATCAAATAATACTTTCATAAGTATTTCATGGAATATTTACTTTCAATAATGAACTTTTCTTGTAAATAGTTGTAAATTGGAGAGCATAAAATCGACTTTAACAATTTCGTTTACTTTTCATTTCCCTTGAACATATTGTTTGGCTTTTGTAAAACAATTTGAGCTTTACCTATACAATTTTCAATGTTATTTAACTCGACTCGATTTACTTTTACCTTTCAGCTGTTGTTGTAGTTCTTGTTGTTTACTTTGTTGTTATTATTGCCGTGCACCTCAATAAACTATAATATTGTCTGGCAAGAAACAAGGCGTAAAACTTCACTTTTGTATTGTTTTTAGGTTCGTTTGTATATTTGTGTATCAATTTCAGAGCTGCGCAAGTAAAACGAAACCTTTTATTGGCTCAAACTTTTCCCAGCACTCTTTGTAACTCGATTTGGTTGTATGGGTGGCTGACTATAAGTGTGTGTGTTTTCAGTTGAGAGTGCTCCGCATTTGCCAACATTCTGTGCTACCTGCCACTTGAACCAGAAGTCAAACTATGCAGTTGACTGGTTGCCCATGCTATACGAAGTTTTAGCCCGACGCAAAGAGTACAACAAAAAAAAAAAAAAAAACAATTGATTGAAACTGGTGCCACTAAAAGCCATCAAGCCTAAAATCTAGCAATATGCACATGGGAACGAAAATTGCATCCAGTTGTGCCCACAGAGAAAGAACGTTGAATTACACTGAAGGAACGGAACCACAGAACCGCACAGAACTGGCAAACTGAACCGTTAACAGAGATAACCACAAAAGCCAACTCACATGAAAGGCCAGCACATTCGAAAGGCTGGCAAAAATTGGCTCTGCGGCAAAGGCCAAAGTATCTGCACTCTCCTCGACAGTGTGATAGATTTGAAGAATCTGTGAGTAATAAACAATCAAGGGAAAAATATTTATTACAGTAAAGTGATTTGTAAAAATTATACTTAATTTAAATGTCAAATTATCAAAGCTGGAGATTATATTTTTTAATATTTTATTTAAGATTAGCAACTACTTTTAGATGTTTATTCTCAAAGCTGCAGCAAATATTTTTAAATATTTCGTGATAATATTCTCAAATTATATTTATTGCAGGACGTTTTAAAATTAATTTGTAATACAAAAATTTAATAGTTTTAAACAATTTTAAATATTTTTTATAATATTCTCATATTGTATTTATTGCAATCTATTCGACAATCAATTTGAAATATTTTCTGTTAGTTGCCGTGCTTTAAAAATGGCATGCCAGGAAAATATTTGAAATCAGTTATTTATTATACATTATTTGCTCACTTACCCTGGGATGACGGAAGCGTTCCAGTGTCTTCACCGAGCTCTTCAGCAGCTCCGTAATGGTCTCCTTGCGACGCGGCTTGTGCAGTTTCTCAGCCACTTTTTTCTCAAAAATAAATACCGAGCATTCCTTGTTGAGAGAGAGAGAGAGAGGGGAAGAATGAGTAGTAAGGAAGGGAGGATTCTGATAGAGTTTCATTGGTTTGTTTAGCATGCTCACCTTGTTGTCACTCTTGCGATAGCCATCGTGAATACGCCAGACGAGCTCTGGTCCAGCACAAGCGATTGGTTTGCCAATCTCAAAGTATTGCGTAATGGGATTGCCATCGGCGACATTCTGTGTAGATGTAGATGAGGCCGCCACATTGGCGCTTTTGAACTTGGCGAACATTGTGCCAGCGGGCATACCATCGATTAGCTTGGAGAATACATTCGAGAAGCTGCCCTGCCGTTTACAATGTGGCACACTGGCACTGCCTCCAATAATTGGTGCTGAGCCACCACCGCCGCCGCCGACACCGATTTGAGCACCTGCCTCGCCAACACCACCAATTGCCGTTGGTCCTCCACTGATAGATAAACGTTCGCGCAGGCTTACGCCTAAGCTGTTTGCACTTGTCACCGATGCCTGTGGTAAGCTGCGACTTGTTAAACCAACACCACTCGCAACACCAGCTCCAACACCACCCACACCATTTGCAGTTGACGCGTTATCGCCGTAGCCATTCACATCGCCACCGCTGCCGCCAGAGACGCTGGATAACTTGCGAGATCCTTGACTTAGCTCGAATATTGTGCTAGCGCTGCGATTACGCACACCACCCGCATTGCCGAGACCCACACCCACGCCGACACCGATGCCCACACCACCGCCCACGCCCACGCCGACACCCACACCAGCACCCAGTCCGGTACCCGCTGCCGCCAATCCGCCGTACACAGTGCCGCCTTGGCTGCCAGCTCTCGCTGGTGAACCCGCTGCCACCGCTGCTGTCGCTGTCGCTGCCACTGCCACTGCTTCTCCACCACCGCCACCACCACCACTGCCACTAGCGCTGGATGTTATTCCAACGGCGCTGCCACTGCGACTGCGTTTCGCCTCCTCGACACTATCCAAACGTGAAAAAATTCGGGCCGCCGTTGTTGCCGTTGTTGCTGCCCGCTTAGCTAACTATGGAGCAAACACACACACACACACTTCCGTTTCCTGATCCGCTTCCGGTTTCCGGTTGCCAATGTCAGCACTAGTTTGCCACTTAACGTATGACTCTTTTTGTTTACAGCTCAACCAGCCAAGCACCGTTGTATAAATTTCGAATAAAGCTCCAGCCGCAAATGCTGCACTGCAAATAAAGAGAATGCGATATATTTACCGTTTAATTGCAGTCACTTCAATTGCACCACTTCGAAGCGCACGCACCGCTGAGCCACCCTCAATATGCGCTGCACACATTCGGCAACCATTTCAGATACCCTGTTGTGCAACAGTGCAACGAGCGTGGCTACTTCGACTAACCAAAAAACTTGCCAACTATTTTATTGAAATATTTAATTTTTTATTTCAAAAAAAAAAAACAAATAATTTAAACTTGAATAAGCAATAAGACTAATAAAATAAAGAGTTAAAATTTTCACTTGTATTAATAGAGCTGCCAAAAAAAAACTAATATTTTCTCTTAACTTATATATAATAATTTTTATTATAATAAATTTCAAAAAAAAATACTACAATTTTTTTTTAGTAATAATAATAATAAATGTAATGAATATATAATTTTAAGCTTGAAATAATTTTGAATAAGAAGCAATCTGACTCATAAATATTATGCTCAATAAATTTCGAGTAGTTTACTCAATATATTCATTGACAATTTCGAATATACTGATTTTCCATTAAATTTCTTAAGATTCATTACTAATTTGGTCCACCCAGGGGTATGTGCAACAAACAGTGGCAGCGACATTTAACGCAGCCACAACTTTTGCACTGCCAATTAATGCACTTATTGCCGGTCTGAATTTTATCTTAAATTATTTTCGTTTTCCGTTTTATTTGCCGCCTTCACACAAAACTGCACAATTAAAAAGTTAAATGAGCTCAATTTAAGTGTGTGTGTGTGAGTGTGTGTGTATATTGTATGTGTGTGTATGTTTTACTGTGTGAGTGTTGTGTTTGCAGCTGTTGGCACCGCCAATTGTTCATAATTTTGAATAAATATGTGCTTAAGCGCATTATATCTTTATTAATTGCTTTAAAAGTGAATAAATTCGCATTTACATTTTCTGCAATTGGGCAAAATGAAATTGCGTTTGCATATTCTTCAATTGGTCCAACTGAAATGAAATGCAATTCACAAAAGCCAAAATGAGCATCGAAATGTACTTTTTGTGCACACACTCAGGTCAGGAAGCTGAAGGGGAAGGTGAAGTGGATACTGTTGCCATTTGACTGTTACGAATGTTGTTGTTGGTTGTATTTGAGCAGCTGTTGGAGCAGTCGTTGAGTCAGTCGGATGGACACAATTCCTCAATTTGAGGAAGGATGGGTAAGTCGTAAGTCGTGAGTGAAACAAGACCAAAATAAATTTCAGGTCAAATGTTAAACTATTTAGTGCAAATATTTGAAAGCTTCCTTCGCCTTAGCATTTCGATTCATTTCATGGCGTGGTAAATAAAATATGAGACAGCAGTTTCTTGCTGGCATTATGTGTGTGCTGTGGAGCGCCTAAAAGCATGACAGACAGACAGGCAGACAGACAGAGAGACTGAGGTGCGGGCAGAAAAAAATATCTTACTAGGTCAGCAGCCGATGCTTAAAGCCGGAACCCAACGAACATAAGTAAAATGCGGCTTAAGTATTTATGGGGCATAAGCGAGTGTTTTTGTACTTCAAACGTTAAATCAATAAAACAGCACCAGGAATATATCCACATAGATTACATTTGTATTAAGTTAAGTTCTGTTTTGGTAGCCAATTGGGCTCTTACATAAAAGGTAAGCGTAAATTACACTGAGTAACCTGGGAATTTAAATTTTTATTATTACTTTGATGATAACTTATACGCTA
The DNA here is from genome assembly GCA_035042405.1 of Drosophila demipolita. Taxonomy (NCBI): domain Eukaryota; kingdom Metazoa; phylum Arthropoda; class Insecta; order Diptera; family Drosophilidae; genus Drosophila; species Drosophila demipolita. Next base: position 1,340,609 of record JAWNLI010000067.1, on the reverse strand, counting down.
GAAGGTGGCAAACTAATGGAACTGTTTTGGAAGCCACAAATGGCTGAATGAACGCTGTTTATATTCAATGATTTGTCAAAGTTTTCGTTTAGTTTCACACAGCTAAAATTTCCACTGGTTTTGGTGGTATTTGGATTTAGTTGTAACTGCTCTAAACACAAAAACTAGCTTCATTTTATCAATGACCTTTTTAGTTGGTTTGTCCAATTGAACTTTTGCTAGTTGTCAAATGTATAAAAGTTCTTGAAAGCAAAATTTGTTTACTCAAATTAAAGGTCAAATTATTAATAGAGAGAGAGAGAAATTCTATCTTTTATCAAAGCATTATATTACATCTACAATATGAAAAACAAACTTTAATTCCAAACTTTTTTTCAATTGTATATAAATTTAAAGGCCAGACTGTCGCATCCAATTAAAATTCATAACCTGAAAACAGACTGATAAATAGAGAGAAATGCGATTACTTTTTTCGTTTCGGGACACAATATGTAAAATATGACAAATTATCGCCCTTTTTTCGTGTTCAGCCATCGGAGAAGGTCTTTAATCAGTGTAAAGATATTTACACAGGCCAACAACATTATCAACATCATTAACATCATTATGATGTTAAAAAAAAATGTAATAAATATCAATGCCAAAATTATCGTAAATTCAAATTTAAATCTGAATTTGAATTTGATAAATGTGGCCACGTAACAAATCGAAGCAGGCGAAATACGAATAGCTCCCACGTAATCATAAGGGGAATGGCTTGGGGAGAACATGGAAAATAGGGCCACGGGTCACTTTTATTGATTTGCAGGCTCACACACACTTACATACACACACACACATAAACAGGCCAAATTAAATGATGAAAGCGAAACGTTAACAAAACTGAAGCGAACGAACGTGAAAGGCACAAAGCGCGAAAATTATTTTCGTTGTTATTGTCTATGTTGTTGTTCTTGTAGCTACTGTTGGTATTATATTTGACAATTTGGCATATAGAAATACATGTGTATATACATATAGACACACACACACACACACATAAAAAATAAGCACATAAATGTGCCTAACATTGTGTGTATCTAAAGCTTTGTGAGTTTAATATTTTTAGCCCAAAGCCAAACGAACATAGACACAAGCAGTGGGAACAACAGCAACAAGTAAATATTGCTAAGCGTTAACTGAAGGCAAATATCCACAATACACACGCAGAGATACCACACACACAGCACACGCAACACACACACACACAAACACACACACAGCCCACACATAACCACACCACACTAAGCCAACGCAGACGCAAGCCAAAATAAACGTCAAGTAAAACAGACCCACGCACATATATACACACACACACACACACACACACCGATGTCTCAATTAAAAAAAAGATGTGATGGTCCTTTTAGCCACACACAGGACCAGCAGTTAGAACAACATCTGTGGTAGTGGCATGAGTCCGTCTGGCACAAGTTTTGTTTGCTTTTGCTTCATTTGGCATTGTTCGCCTGGCAAAAAGGGGCAAAAACAGCAATTGATAACGGCCAACGTTGTCAATTGAGCTCTCCGCTTCGTATATGGCACACACATGCACAAACACACACATGCACACTCACACACACACACATATGGCAGGCAATTGTGCTGGTTATGAACGTAAATTATGTTTGAGTGATTTAGCGACAAATCTGAGAATATAAGCTGAAAATTTGCTTTTAGTAATAAAATTCAAATAAATAAAATAAATAACTATTTGTGAATTCTTGCCTGAAGAGTATCGAAGTACATTAAAACTAAAAAAAAAAACAAATGACGTGCAGCTAGCGAAAACATTTTTAATTTAAGTTCAGCCTCTAAACTTTGTTGCTAAAATGTTTGATATAAACATATATATATATATATATATATATATATATATATGAATACATTTAATACGATTATCAACGAAAAGCTGATGTATTTATTTTTCTTCACCACATACAGATGAGCTTATCTTAGAAATATGTGAAAAAAATGCTTGAAAGTTGACAGAAATATTTTGCAATTTTTGTATTTCAACTTTTTTGAATGAACATGCAAATCTGTGTTTGGTTGCTGTAGTAGGTTTGAACTTGTGACAACTTATTCAATATTATGTTAAGCATAAAATAAAAACATTTGAAATATTTTTGGGATACATTTGTTGAACTTCAAAATCATATCCAGCTCAAAAGCTGCTTCTATATTGGAGTAGAATCAGGTCAAAGCACACACAAATTAACACGTTTATAACTTGGACAAGAAACGACCCTCGTTTAGCTGTCCACATTAAAAAAGCGCACACATACACAATTACACACACACACACACACACACATGCATGACAGTCATGCAGATGAAGCTTAACGGGCATAATAAGCAGTCCAAAGTATAACAAATACACATGTTTACAAGGAAAAAAAAGTAGCTATTCGTTGGAATTGAAATTTTGGTTATATGCGCTGTCAGCAGATATTGCGTATACGCAACGTGAGCAAAATGTCGGAGTGCTGCATTGTTAATTATGTTCGCTCGAAAATTGAGTTCCAGCTTGTGTTGGAGTTGGAGTTTGAGTATAAGTTTACCCAATGCCGTTTGTCAATTTCTGGCTCATCGCCCATCATTGTGGGTAAAATAATGCAATTGATATGGGTCCAAAGGAACACATGTCAAGTGGACGTATTCGCTTATGACAGTTGCAAATCTCGACCAGTATTAGTTAGTTAGTGCCTCGAATCGCTTGCCTCTGCAGCACTTCATAGTGACAGCGCCAAATTGAATAAGGCTCATTTGCATATTACGCATACGCCACGTGAAACGTGCCACAAAATCGTTTTTGAGGTCGTTTGGCGTTTGCCACAGTGCGTGTGTGTGTGTGTGTATGTGGGTGTGTGTGCTTGGGTGTGTGTTACTTTTCGGCTTGGGGCTTAGCTTTGAACTGGCTGAATCGCTGTATAGCGGCTGCTTAATTAAATCACTTGCGTAATTTGTTTAGTTATCCACGCAGTGTGCACTTCAAAATTGCCTTTGTGTAAATGGACTTTGTATTTGTATATATTTGGAGGGTTGGCTAAACAAAAGCCGTTCAAGTTGCCGTAATTCAATTGCTTTTAACTGCAGCCAAAGGCAGCAGCAGCAGCAGCAGCAACAAACATGCCATAATTACTGAGCCTGGCCCCAAAGGGCTTCAAATTGGCTCTTGTGCGAGGTGCGCGGAATAAATAAAATTACGCCTACCATTTGAGACAAAGAGCGATCTAAGTGTGGCTTAGAGCACAGCTAATGATGCTGCCACATGCAGTGCGGCAAGCTAATCGTGAAACAGGACTCAGGTAAAAGTGTAACTTAACTTGACTAACAAGCCTAAACGCTGTCCCACTGTGCTTCACTTGACCGTCTCAAGCCACTTATGGCCAAAGTCTGCCTGCCAGTTGCCAGCTTCCGTTTGCCTGGCCACAACTTGCTTAGCTGTGCGGCTTAATTGGCTGGCAATATGCGTCAACTTCCGTCCTTAATATGTTTGTTTCTGTTTTCCATAAGTGTTATCTCCTGCTGCTTTCTGATTTCAGTCGTTCCTGTTTTGGAGCTTAACTAAAAGTATTTTTATTAGCTGTATTAGCAACTCACTAACAATGTGATTATTTCACGCCAACGGCCGTATTTTATCCAGCTTAAGTCACGCTGGTTGCTTCTAAGGATCGTCTCGGCTGCCGTGCATAAAATTTAATTTAATTTCTTATTAGTGCACACGCTATATGAATTTCAATTTGGCTCCCCAAACATATGGCTCAAATTGCGTTAATTATCATATGCGTAATCAAATGAGCCCTAAACACATCTTTACTTCTGTTTAAGCCATGAACAGGAAAGATGAGAATGCTTATCCTGTAAATAAGATTTTTCGACTTCGACTTCTGTGTTTATTTAATTGACAAAGCAAAATCTAATTTAATAAATTTTGTTAATTTTGTAATATGCTTTAAATTTTCCTTGATGTTTTAAATAAGAGGAAAATCATATTTTATAACAAATAATAAGACTATAATATTTATTATTAAAATTAATTTAGAGAGATAAATTTATCTGAAATTAAGTCGAAACTACTTTATTTGAGTGATCAATTTCATATTTTGATAAGCAAAATATATTATAAATTAATCTATTAATTTTATAATAAATTTTGATACTATTGTTATTCTTAGTAATTAATTTAAAGTCCATTAAAATACTGAACAATTGTAGTCCGTTATAAATAGTTAAATAAAATAGTTAAAGAGGTTTTAAGGGCGAACTCAAGTTGTAGTAAATTAAATTTACACAAAATAGTGTGTGAGAGAATTTGTACATGTATGTGTGTGTGTATGTGTGTGTGTGGCACAAAATTACACCACAAATCACGTCACATCAAATATTAATAACTCATCAGATGGTCGCACATGAAACATTTGTGTGTGCTTTAGATGCTTTCGCAATGACTGGCTTAAATTTCATATTATATTACGCAATGTGCATTGACTGCTGAAAAAACCAAATGATGCGAGTTCAATGCTTAATTGAACATGCCCAAAACTTCTACACAAGAACATCATTTGAATTTTGTGCGAGCGTCAAATACTAATTGAGCATTGTTACCAACATGATGGATAATAATTTGGCTGCTGATGGGTTCATGTTTTCTGTTGTAGTTTTTAGAGGGAGAGACTCCAATGGACGTGGAATATGGCACGTGCATACAGGGTGTGTCCTTCTGCATGCCCTCCAAACATTTACATTTTGAAGGTTGTGCCCCAAAATAATTTATATATACATATGATGATCAAATTTCAAACAGGAGACGAGAGCCATTCCAAGGACATAGGCAGAAGCAAGCAATAAGTTTATAAAAAAGGCTTTAAGTGAGTTGTTGACTTGATTTGCTTAACTAGTTTAAAATATAAAGCACCGATTAGAAATGTAGACACAGAAACTGTGCCGTTTTGTTTGTTAACTCAATTATATGCAATAGTTTGCAATGGCATTTACACACAAGCCCATGACATAATTACACATATGCAGCACTAACAGCAAAGTCATAAAATACACACACACACACACACACACACATGAAAGAGTCAACTTAGCTTAGCTGTAAGTTTTGCCTGCCCTCAAAATGACTTAATGCTTAATGTCATTTAGGGCAGCAATGGAAATTATTTTAAATTGCAGCCCCGCCCCTCTGGCAGTGCCCCCTTTTCCAACATCTCTCCACATTCACCCTTTAAGCCACATTGCCGTTGCTGGGCTTTTGTGCTGTTCGTGTTGTTGCCTGGGCAAAGGGAATTACATATTATGCCAGCGCGCAATTCACGTTTTGTTCGACTAAAAATAAAAAATGATTTAACGACACTCCAAATAGCAGCAGCAGCAGAAGTAACAACAAAAGTTATTTAAAATCACTTAAAATTGGCAACATGTTCAAGATTTTTCTGGCATCGCACTCTTTCTCTCTCTCTCCCTCTCTCTCTCTCTCTCTGTTATTTACTCAGACCCTCTATCTCTTCGTTTTACAACTTTTGATTCGTCGAAAGCTAAAATTTGCATAAGTTTTGCCCGAGTTTTGTGCAACAACAAATTGTGGCTACTGCAGAAGCAGCAGCAGCAGCAGCAACAAGCTGCGAAGTAATAAAAAATTGCATCAAACTAAATTGAAAGAAAAAGCGCTGTTTATTTTCCATTCCTTTTTTTTGCGTATAGTTGGACAAACAAAGATTTCTGTGCTTGGTGTGGAATCGCGAAAGAAAGTGATTTTCCAACAATTTGCTTTTCCTTGTCAATATTTTTATTGAGTCCTTCATCTGAAGCACTTCTGAGTACTTTTTCACTTTGACGTACAATTCTACAAGTCAACTAACGGAACCCAACTGTGCTGAATTTAATTTAAATTTTTTTGTTCAGAAATAATGTGCAGGTATATTGAAATTTTTAATAAAACATTACAGTTATTAAATTATTTACTACGTCTTTTCGTTGAAAGAATGAAGAATTACAGGATAAATGAAAAAAGTGTTTCGAAAACTCTGCAGGCGCACAAGCTATTTATTATTTCGGATACCTTTATCTCAACTCATATTCAATATTCATAAAGTTATCAAAAAATATTAATCACAACGAAATATTCATAAATTTCATTATATTTATAACCGGTGTGTTTAATGTATGCATATGTGAATTTAATAAGGGTAAATTTGAAAAAAAAAAAGAAAAAAAAACAAATAATGCAGCGAGTTTTCAGAACGTGAAATGATAAATAAAAATATATTCACAATATTATGCAGATATTGAAACAATCAATTAATATATTTTATTAAAAGCTTTTAATAAATCTGCTTCAGTGCCAATTCTACAAAAACAATAACTAAATCTGATTTGTATTCAAGCGATGCTTCATTCAATTGCATTATACGTTCGTTAATTAAGAGCATGGTAAATATTTGATTTAATTTAATAAATAGCTGATGCTTTTCAATGTGTTATTTGATACCTACCCTGAATATGTAACTAGATTTTTTTTGTCACTTGACAATTAACACTGAGAATCGACTATAAAAAAAAAGAAAATATAATTTGCAATTAATCACAACGCACACTTTTTAAGTTTTTTAGCACTCAATAATGGTAGACACATGAAAAATTAATGGGCACATTAACGCATATGAGTTCGCCCGGAGGACATCAGCCAGAGTGCCCTAAGTATCCAATGCTGCCATTATAATGGTTCACAAAGAAGGTAAGAACAGCGACACTTTTACCATAATTAAACGCGTTTTTATATGCACCCAAACAGAGGCACAGACACAGACAGAGTCACACACACACACACACAGACACACACGCATATAAGATGCCATTTAAGTGTATATGTGTGAACTTTATGTAGCAGGTGTATACATCATACGTTAGAGTTATACCCACATATATAGGTGTAGTATACCTGTGTGACCGTTCTCGATTTAATATTCTGGGTTTGGATTCGAATGCGTTTAGAATTCTCGCACGTTCGCACGCAGTGAAGTCCTGAAACAGACTGAGACTCGGACGCGGACTCCGATGTGGACGATGAGGATACAAAGCAACAGCTAGCAAATATCCCCAAGTCGAGCATAAGAATGCCCCAAACTGTTGCGCCCCAGCGCATGCAGAGGTCCCAGGCCCGGTTGCGGCTGTACTAAATCCTATCACTGCGCACGCGCCACGAAGGGGCAAGCATAGAGTATGGGAATATCGCACAGAGTAGCACAGAACAGCTGAGAAGCAACAGTTTGTTTGTTGGCGGGGAGATAATGCTGGGTGAGTGGTCTGAATGAGTAGGTGGATGTTGCAAGGACAACAGCGAGGCGGCCGGTTCGACAGAATTGGGTCTCTCAGTCAATGTCACAAGCGCGTCTCGTTTTTGTGCAGCGAACGAGGCGCGGAACGACTGGGAGGGTGGAGAAGTTGTTTATAAAGAAGAAGAAGAAGACGAAGAAGGCTCAAACTGCGAGGCCATTTGGCAGGCGATTTGACTTTACGCTTGTTGCTTCCCAAAGCGGATAATTCCGCAAAGGAGTCTTGGAGGAGTCACGGCATCGATTCAGTTTGTCCTTGCCACGCCGTCTGGTTGCAATTAGTATGCACAGCAACAACATTAACGCCATTTTATTTGCACATTAAGCAACGCAGGTGACCTGTGACCTGTGACCTGTGACGTGCCACATCATCAGACATCGTCGTTGGCAACGTGACCCTCATGCCTCAGGTCACCATTAATTAATACCTCAAGTTGGGAATTCTATTGTTTCGAAGGCAACTAAAACAAATATTAATTTTATTATACACCAAACAATCGCTTGTTAGACTAATTGATTGATTTTAGAACTGGTTTATTATCAGTTATTACAAGTAGCGCATCATATGTATATATATACATATATATTATAAATATATAAAGCTAATTTCTGTTAGTATATTTTCAACTGCTTTCATTTATTTGCTACTTTTGGTGGCACCTAACAACATGGCCAGCTGCCTTAGAAATTAGAATAATGTCACATAGACAACTATCAATTTAGTTATAAATTGTATAGCAACATTTCTGTAATTTTTAAATAATAACTTTTTTCTTGTGTTAAAGATAGCAACAAACCAGAAAATAATTTTAGCTCATTTAAAAACTCTCTGCTGAAATATGAGTGAATAACTGCTCGCTGTTACACGATATCTCAACTAAAGTCTATAAATCTTGTTGAATTCTCATTTTATTGAAAATACGAAATAAATTGGATATTTAAAGAGTTTATATTATGTATGCATATATTCTTCATCAATCTATTCAAAGTTATGTAAGGGCTATAATCCTAACAAGTTTTACATATTTAACTACTGCTATTTGAGAGCCTTCAACTCAGAAATCCTTTGTTGAGTAGTTACTGTTCTTATGGATGATCCACGGGAAGCACATAAAGACGGATGCAGCACTTATAAATTGTATCTTTATAAATAATAGCAAAGTTCGAATGATAAATGCTTTTATTTTTGCTTTTATTTTTGCACGCTGTGTGGAGTTTATTACTGCTTGCATATGAAATAGGTTTATAAAATAACAATAAATTAAATACCAAAAACAAACGAACACATTTAAATAAAGCTGATATTGGAAGCATCTGTTCTTATCTCTGATGCCAATAAAATGTGTAAAAAAAATTATAATTCGATTAGGATTAACAGCTTAGTCGATCCTACCAATTCCATCGGTCGACTTGTTTCAACAAGCTGAACTAAATCACTATAAGATATAGATACATCTTGACAATATTAAACTATAAACATTTCATTAAGATAGGTTCAAAAACAACTAAATTGCAACCATTAAATATTCCCTTATTGACATTAAAATCACCAATTATTTTTATCAATCTAAATCAGATTTTTTTGAGTGTGAAAACTTTTTAAGGTCTATAAACTGGAACCTGTGCCTAAAAAACATTATAATATATTTAACATTTGGATTTAGGGTATCTTATAATCGATCTAATTCGGATATTACTTGTATTAATTATTTATTTGTCCATTTCATTCGTTTCACTTGTTTATTCACATAAATTTGGCAATTTTGAATTGATAACAAGCTCGCTTACACAACACACACACTTACATGAACACAATCAAACACACACACACACACACATCCACAGTTGCTAATAATTTTGAACTATGCATACTATCTATTTATTGGCCATGTTGTGCGGTTGGGCAAATAAGCAATTTGTACTGGCCACACAGCCTAAGCGTTACAACAGCAAACACGTCAACAAATTCAATGTTATTGAGCATAAAATAATATATATATAAAATATATATATCAAGGTGATATCTGTTACGCTTTTAGTGACTGCCCAATGGATTGTTATGAGTTCTTTATGAATTTTTCAACAGAAATTAGAAACCGTTGAGTAAATTTTATTAACATCAGCAAAATTCACAATTGTAAAATAAAAAAAAAATAAATAATCATTTTCCGCTTGTGCCTACAGAAATAAGTCATGCTTGAAATTTTACAACAATTTGATGTGATTTCGCTCGTTTGGCTTGGCCCTGCCCACAATCCACATCTGTTTACCACCCTTCGCACCACCCTTCGCACCACACTTTGCACAATTTAATTGCGAATCGAGTCACCAAGCCTTAAAACCGAATCTAAGCCAGAAACTTCAGCCAAAGATTTAGACGAAGCAACTGTTGGAAAGCAAAAGTTTATCAATGATTGGCAAAATACAACACAAATCTTTAAAAACGATTGAACAACAGCAAATTTTCTTTCTTTTCTTTTGAGCTCACTTCAAAAAACCATTTAATCAATAATAAAAAAATGTAAGTGCCAAAATGGTTTGCAGTTTAGATTAGATTTTTAAATTAGTTTATAAACTTTAATGTTTTTGTGTTGGCAAGTTGACTTGTTAGGAAAACAAAAACTTGGCTATTGTCAGTGTTAGAAAAATAACAAATTCAAATATGAGCTTCAAATTATTAGTAAAATATTTGGTTGGGTTTGTAAAGCAACATTGGTTTGCATTTTGCTAGCCATAATTTTCGGAGAATACACCAAGATTTGTTAGCTTGGCCAAAACTCAAATTTCATATTAATTTGCTAGTACACAGACATAAATTGGCCAAGTGTTGAGACCGGCATTTGTGTGGGGCAATTAGCCGTTGGTAAATTCCATGCACAACACAGCAACCACCATGAAATCTTTGCCCAACTATGACAATAGGCCCCATGTGGTATAATTGCTAATAGTAGTCGAGATAGGGAATTGGGGGGAGGGTAAAGTCATTTTAGACTCGCACAGACAAAATGGCCAATGCAAACATGAAAGTTAATTAAAGCGAAACTCGACTGACATGAATTTATATGGACTAATAATATGCCACTGGCTTCGCAACCACACACACACACACACCCACAAACACACACGCACACTCGCACACACAAGGCCAAATTCAGAATATGGTATATGGACATGTGGATAACGCTTCGCTAAATAGCAAAGCTTAATTAAAACTGACAAGCAAATTAATTTTCACAGAAGAGAAATAAAATTCACACACACCAAACAGCGGAGTCTGAAGACGTTTAGTTTAATTTTTATGTGCTGCAAGCGTCTTTAACAATGTGGCACCGGAACCGATTCGAGATTATTCAGGATATCCGGCATTTCCGTACCGGGTTTCGATATCGCACCTGCAACAAACGACATCATTATTTGCTCTAGTCTGAGCCCAAGGCTTAGTTATTTATCTCTAGTATTTTTATATATGTGCGGCACATGCTAAAACATATCAATAGTCAAGCACATTAATTAGACAGCTAAATGCAGCCTCTTAGCCAAGTTCAGTCTTTAAGCCATTCAGCTCGAAAGTGCTTCAGTTTCATACCTGCATCAAGTAGTCGGTTTTGTGGGCACATGTTTTATTCATGCGAATATCAACTGATTTTATCACACAACAAATATGCACTACGGGGCGTATGTATAATAAATGGTTCAAGCCAAAGCATTGTTGGCTCGAACCAGGCTGCAGCTCCTCCGCTTGTCTGCCGATGAATTTGAATCTGTGGCAGCAATCTTTGGCGCATTTTACGCGCACATTTTTATGACCTTGTTTATCCTTGTCACATGGCAGCGTCTTTAAAAATCTACCACAACTTTGATGAACTCGTAAAGGAAAATGCTGCAGCAAGGACTGAAAAGTGAGACTGAATAAAAGCTAACCAAAAATTGGGGCAGCACTGTCTGAGATAGGTGGAGGATTGGGAGCTTGTGGCAGCATGTCACGATTGAGGGGCTGAGCTGCATGAATGAGCTGAATAAATTTCTAAAATGAATGTCAGGAAAAGTGTCTGAGAGAAATTAATGATGACTTTTATACCCGAGTAATTCGTGGCATTTTCATAATAAACATACACACACCCATAAACACACCCACAGGCACACACACACACACACACAGAAATACGCCTTCATAGGTGCCTATAATTTGATTTGTAAGAAGCATATGAAAATGTGCCAAGGAAATTATTTTTGTGAACGCATGCAGGAAATATTTGATATAAATATAAAAAAAAGGAGACAGCGTACAAATAAGGTGAGGGGCGGTGAGGCACACACCCACAAACACACGCACACACCCTCAAATATTTGCCAGTTGTCCGGATGCGTGGGTAAATTTCAAAAAGCTTTTTTATGCTCGTTTGCATTCTTTCCGATTTTTATACCGATTTAAGTCTGTTTAACAGCCGTCATACAATTTATAACGCATAATATGCCAATCGAACAAAACAAAAGCGCCCACACACACACACACACACACACACAGTCACCCACTCAGTTTATAAGAGGATCACACAAATTGACAAAACTTGGCATTGGGATAAATGGGCTCAGGTTGTCAGCTACTTAGAAAGTGGCCAGAGCAAGTTTTCAAAAGTATTTTTGCCACAAAAGTTTTGCAAAACTTGAAGCCAAACCAAATTGAGGCTCCGGTGAGAAATGTAACAACTGCATTGCAATTTGACTTAGTCGACATTGGCAACCGGATTTACAATGGAATCCAAGGAGAGGCCACTTGCTGCGGTTTAAATCATAGAATCATTGCAAATTCCAAGAAAGATTCATAGTTAGAATGCTGTTTGCATCAGGGTTGCGGAATTTTTCCAGTTAATTGACTCTCATCGGCCAGGAAGCACTCGTCTAATTTTTCTTTTGTTGTTTTTCTTGCTGTATTTCTCACAGCAAGAGCCCAGCATTTTCATGATTATCTCATTAGCTACCAAACAAGTTAATTTGCCAGCCACGCCAAAACGCCCGTCGCCGCTGGGTTGCTTGCCACTTGCAGGCTGCACCATTTGCATGCTAATGTCACCTTGATTCCCGCGGCGATGTCCTTGTAGCTCCTGGCTGCTCTTGCTGCTGCTGCTGCTAAATTAAGCTGATCTCTCATTGTATAATTTCTAATCGCAAAACAAATATATACATTTTTGATCATGTGTGTAAGCTGAGGCAGGATTTGTGGATGGCATATTGATCATAGCCTCATACTGGTTAAGTGGGTCGGGAATAGCAATAAAATCATTTCAAGCTTTGACTATTTGAGTCACCTTTTAATATACAGTCCAAAGCGCAGCTGGAATTGAAATTTTTCCAACTGCCGTATGCAGAATTTTAAAAGCTACTAATTTTTTGCTTATTTTCTTTCTGTGGCCTTTGATCCAAGATTAACCTTGCCCTGGGCTACAGCCTTTGAGTGACTCGGCTTCTCGGTATTGCATATTTTTAAAATAGCTGTCGCCATTTTAGCAATCATAGCTCTTCTCTGAAGTATATTTCATTAGAAGCACTACAAATTCCAAGAAAGATTTATAGTTTTAATGCTGTTTGCTAAATATTTTATTAGCCTTCTTTTCATTCTGTTCTTGTCGACCCAAGCTCAGCTTGTCCTTGGCTATAATATCGAGTGACTCGGCTTCTTGGAATTGCATAATTTTAAAATAGCTGTCGCCAAGTTGGCAAACAAAGCTCTACTATTAAATAGATAATAATAAGAATTCTAAATTCTGAGAATTTCTTACTTTCAACTGCCTTAATAACAAATTTAACATAGCTGACAACTGTTACGTAAATGATTATTTCTATGAATTTCTCCTAAAATATGACACTTAACACTAATATAGTTGATTTACTACAATTTACTAAACTAACTCATCTGTTTTCTTTTTTAAATGTAAAAAAATTAAACCAAATTCTAATTAATACCATTTTTATATACTCTTGGAGATATATCTATGCCCTGAAATTCACAATTCAAACATGATTTTTTATCTCTGTTCGCTGAATAACATCCTAAATTGGATTGAACCAAAAAAAAAACTAGCTTTTTAAAATTAAAAACATTTTGCAATAGAATTTAATATTTTTTTACGAGGATTGCACTACATTGGCTTACTGGTAAACCTGTTTGATCTAAAGGAGATTAGCACATACTTAGTACTCAAGTACACATAATTTTTTATTAAGCTAAGAGATTTGAAATCAAAGTGATTCACTTTTCAAGTCACTAAAATTGCATAAATTAGTTTCAATATTTTTTTGTGTGTCCTCGCCACACTGCAAACAGAGTCAAATTGAAAATTCAATTTTCGCTAATCGGCTTTGGCCAAACTCACGGCACTGCCACACCACCAAAAGGCGGATGCTAGCAAACACACACAGAATTCAACAGAAAAACAGAAATATGCGCAATACGGGTAATAATTCATTTTGAAGTTCTAACGTGCACCACTCATGCATGCGGCATGATGTGGTTTTCGTGGGCTACAACAGTGCTACAAAGTTGCATGATTTCGTTTGCTCTTTGAGTGTTATTGAAATGTGTAAGTAGAATTTAAACTTAAATTTTAATAACTAAAGTATTTAATTAATTTCTGTTATGGGAAAAGAGATAATTAAAATTTCGACTTATCGATATACTTATTTTACCACCCTCCTAAAGGGTATAAAAATGTTCGATCTCGTCAAGTTACGATGAAATATATAGAGCCCTTTATACAAGGTTGCATACTTCTGGTCGAGTTGACAGAGCTGAGCTCTTAACTGGATTCGAACGATTGTCATTGATTTTGGCATTCAGCAGCAGATTGTTGGTTTTTATCCAAGGGCAGACAGGCAAAGCAAAAAGGACTATAAATAGGGTCTAAAGGTCAGCTTAGGATTGCCAACGTTGAGTATGTTGTCTGGTGTCCACTTTATTTTTCTATACTGCGTTTGCTGAAGTTTTAATTAGTTCGCTGGCTCAAACAATACACCGGAAATTAAGCAACTGAACTGAACTGTCGGCCATTGTATTGTATTCCATTTTGTTGGCCAAAAAAAAAAAAAAACCAACCGAAATAAATACACCTTCTGAGAGCGGCTATGTTCGTGTTGCGATTGCTGTAGCAGTCCGTGCCCCTCCTGTTAGGCTACACTTGAATGAAAGCGTAATTATTTTAAGAGAGCCGAGTTGGGGGCAACAGGAGGTTTGATTGCAAATGGCACTGAAACTGATGCCGCTGCCAGTTGCTTTGGCAACCGACCGCTTCAGCTCTGCTGCCTCTGACTTCTCACCCCCTGGCCAGCTTTGCGGCCATTTTCAAAGCGTGTGCGCACAAAAAAAGCGGCCATTAATTTATGTTTGCTTGGCAGCGAAGCGAAGCAGAAAAAAACATATTGAAATGCATTTTTCATGGGCAGCAACACGCGCTTAATGCGTTCCCCGGGACAACCAACCTTTCCCGAGTTAATCCTTGTGAAAAATGCATAAAAATGCAGTGCATGCAATTTGCAGAATGTGTTCGCTTTGTCATGAACCAACAACATCTGCACTTAAGCAACTGCTGCAGCATCCACAACAGCAACAAGGAGAACAAGTAGAAAAGTGGAATACATATTGCAGATTGCCTCCAGCTGTTGCATGCAATCACAACACTCTGCATTTTTTTGTGAAAAGGTTTTTGTGAAAAGTTTTGGCCACGTTTTGTGCTTTGCACTTTGCTGCTGTCATTTCGCCAAATGTGGCACGTGCCACATAATCCACCCAAAACTGCATTATTTACAAAATTCCACTCAACGCATACCGCGCATAAAAGTTTGCGCGTACAAAATAAAATTTGCTGTCAAACTCGACTAAAAATCTCTATCACTAATTACGCGTCGCGCAAACTTCCAGCGAGGTGTTTTAATTCGATTTCCGGTCCGACGCGCTTTTGTGTGTGCCACACACTGAGATAACCGGAAATTAATTTCGTTTATGCTGCGCTTCGTTTTTATTCACACCTTTCACTCGAATCGAATCTGCGGCCCATTCATGCCCCACAAATCTAGAGTCACAGCGTGTGCACATTTCAGATTTTCTAGTGTCCTCAGTTCATTCACTTGATTTTCTATTTTACTAAAAAGGTTTACAGGCTCAGGCAGTTTATACCTTTTTTTTTCAGTTTACTTGTTAGTTTCTCAACTTGTATCTATCCCATCTATGCAATTTACTGGAATAGACTTTCTTAAAGGCCATTTAGCACATTTTACTCCTAGGGCAGGCAAAGTCTTATAGAATTTATATATATATAAAGTATATATTTATATTTGTTAAATTGTTACAGCAACAGCAGCATCTGTTTTTCTGAGAAATGGCCAAAGTTTTCTAGGCAGCAATCTTGTAAAGCGATTCAAGTGCTACATTTACTATTTGAGCAGCTAGACAATGGAAAAATGGCAACAGCTTAAGCCAAGTTAACTTTATGTAATTTGAGCAAGTTGAATAAAAACTGCGTATTGAGCATAGAAATTTAAAGCAACAGGCAAATGTAATATGTGTTGGCAAATAAATTGCAAATAAAATATGCAAACACTTAATCTTTTAATAAATAAATAAACACGTAAACAATCAATTAAATTGAATTGAAAGTAGAGTATATCTTTATACAGATGCAATCTTAAATGGTCGAAATCAAGGTCGATGTGAGCATTTTGGTGGCTTTTATGGCAACCGCAACAAATAAGCTCAATCTTATTTGAGTCACTTTTACACATTACTAATGAATTGGTTTACCACTGTGTATTTGTTATATATGTATATATATATATAGAGCGAGCGAGAAAATAAGATAGATTTGTGCGCATATTTTGGCTATTGTGATTTGCCAATTTGCGTCGAGACCACAGAATGTAGGACACTTTGCAAAGGGATACACATGCGATATTAGCCCCATGACATTTCTCAAATTAAGTTGACAGGCACAAACACAGACACAGACACACACACACAGACATATACACACATACACACAGGGCAAGAGCAAGCACAGGCACTGATTGAGATTGGGCTTGTTAAAGTAAAATAACCATTTCCAGAATTACAATAAAAATCAGAGGAACAGCTTTTGGCATTACCCTTTTGCCTTAGTCACAACCCACAACCTCTGACACCCTGCACACCCCCCACCACCCCACACCTCGAAAGACCTCTTGACTTCCCGCCAGGCAACCACTTGAAGCTTGAAGCTGTTGCTGACTTCACGCTCTCTGGCGTTGGTCACGCTCCGTTGCCCCACCGCTGTTAGAGCCTGCTGATGCTTCCTCTTCCTCTTCGACCACCGCCCCCAAATTTAATACAAGAAGATTAAATGTCCTGTCGCAGCAGGCTTAAGCGCTAAGCTCGGGACTTGCAGCAACGCTCTACGTTTCCCATTATGCCCGTGTCGGTGTCCATGTGTGTGTGTGTGAAAACGATTGAAACGAACAAGTGAAAAAGAGAGAGAGAGAGAGAGAGATGGCAAGAGCGAGTGTGAGTGAGATAGTTGCTTTGGTGTTTGTGTTGCTGTTTCATGTTTTTACTTGTGTTTGTGTTTTGTATTTGTGTTTTACATTCGCGCAATGCTTTAACTAAAAACATTTTCCTTCACTCCTTCGGCTTTGACTTTGTTGTTGAAGTGAAGTGAAAAGTTAAGCTGCTGTATTTGCCTTCATATATTCCCCCTCTCCGCGCCGCATGCAGAGCTCTGCTCAATCGCCGTCTCAGTTTGTAAATCAAAATAAACATTGCTTTTTTGTTGCCATTGTTGTTCATTATGGCAGCAATCTTCACACACAGATATGTACCACACACACACACACCCACGCACATCCACACACACCCACACACATCCACACACACCCACACACATAGTCACCCACACAGGCATGCTTAAGTGTTGAGTTTAATCACAAAATTGTTTTTGAGATTTGTTTGGCATTGTTCGACAAGTAGATTGAAGGATATGAAAAATCAAATTTGTTGCTACGAAATTCGCAAGATTTTTATTTTTTTATTTTCAATTTAATGACTAAAACAATATCAAAATATAAAATACAAGTAGGAGCATCAGCAACAAAAGCTCTTCAGTTACGCAAAATACATTTTCTTGGCTCTCAGTTTCTATAGTATTTTATTTTTAAATGATTTTGATTAATTTAGATATTCTTGGATTTTTTTTCTCGGAGTACTGTTTGAGCTGCCCTCGTTTGCTCTTCAAAATTCTAAGCGTCTTCAGCTGGCTGGCTTTTGCCTTTATGGCCAACTGTCAAGTGGGTTAACATCGTCAAAATGTATGCAATTTAATTTATTTCTGCGCTTTCAACATATGAACACCTAGCTGTAGGCAAATTTGCTCGCTCTGTTCCACTCACTGTCTCTCTCTCTCTCACACACTCTCTCTCTCTCGCTCTCTCTTGTGAATGCTTTTAAATTTCATTAGAGCACTCATTTTGCCCAAGGTGCTAAGATTACATAATTAATTTGCATCGCATGCCTTTGCAATTAATTAAATGTCTCATTTAATAACGCTTTGTTCGGCAATTTTTTAAAAGCACAACAACAGCAAAACACACACATACACACACACAAAAACGCATCCACAGCGCCTATTAAATTTACGAATTTTTACGTCGACGCTGATTTATTTTTAACCTCAAAGCGTCATTTATAAAGATATTTTATACATTTTACGTTTATGAGCCACAAAAACAAAGCAAAAAAAGCAACACAAAAAAAACGTGAAGCGCTTTTTATACTTTTACAACGTTGTTGTCTTTGCCATTGTCTGCAACTTGCTCACGTTGCGTATGCGCAACAATTTGTAGCACACACACACATGGGCGCCGTCAGAGGAGGGGAGTTGAAGCCACCTGAATAATTTTACATACTAAGCTATTTAACAAAGGGAAATCATTAAATTAATTAACTTCATTCATCAAGTTTGCATTAAATGTTGGCTGATAACTTTTCTGATACCCCCCAAAAATATTTAAAGACTACGCCGATGTACGTATTTACTTGTTGCTGCTTTTTTAGTCTATGTGGCAGCAGCTCGCCACTCGACAAATCGACCAATTTTTGTGGCTGTAATTTAATATGGGAACGAAGAGCTTTAATATGCCCAGCACGTTGGTTTTTCCATCTGTTTGCCCTCAGGCGCACAACACACACACACACACACACCCACACACACCTGTGTCAACAGGCATTTAAATTTTTAAAGCCCTTGCCAGCAGCTTCACAGTTCATTTCATTTAGTTTGACTTATGCAAACAGGCGCCGAGAGCCATCAGCCACTCCAAGGAGCCAAGCAATTCACATTGCCATTGCCACCGAATGAATTCAGTGCAGCAAGCACCCTGTTGCTGGCTAAACCCCAACGCCCACAATGTTTGCTGTTATCGCCCATCCACCCACTGACACAATCAATCAACGCGTTCAAGTTGTGTTGTGCCCCAGTCCAGAGTTCGGGTCCTTGTACGGGTCCTTGTCCGGGGCTTGGGTCCTCTGGATCCAAGCATTTGCTTTGTTCTCTTTAGCAGCACAATAAATGCAAAATAAAGGTGTTCGGGTCGGGTGGGGAGGATAAAGGCAAAGTTCACACTACCAAATCCAAATTTTATATGTATATATCTTCGTTTTCTTATTGGGCACGCAAAATAAAAAAGGGTTCAATCCGCGCCGGTGACCTGCATAATATTACGACAAATGTTCAAAAACTTTTTCAATAAGCAAAAGTTTTGCATGCAGCTTGGGCTCTGTTTGCATTGTATTTAGTTGTTGTCTGTGGAGTGGACTGGAGTGGAGTGGAGTGGAGTAGAGTGGAGTATTTTCAGGTCTGCCTTTATGGTTGGTCGGCTCTTTGCCAATTTGCATAGTTGTCAGTGGCCCAGTCAGCCAAAGCGAACTAAAAAATTCATAACCAAATTGGATGGCAAATGGTTGGCAAGTGCTGTGTGTAACAAGTAAGAAAGCTATAGTCGAGTCAGCTCGACTACGATATACCCAAAGCCCAGCTAAAATTAAATCAATTTTTTTTGGAAAATTTCTCTTAAAATTTTCTTATTCTATCTTGATGAAATTTTGGTTATGCATATGTATACTATGTTTTAATTGGTGAATTCTGCCTTTAAAATTTTTGCACTTTTTGCTATCGAAAATTTATATGTATCGAAATTGAGGAAGTTATCGATAAAAATAATGCAAAATTGATATGTGTCGGATGTAAGAGAACCTATTTTATGTACAGTCTCTAGCTCTTATAGTCTCTGAGATGCGCATATTCATAATGACAGACTGACTGCCATACGGACATGGCCATATCGACTCTGCTTTTGATCCTGAACAGGATCGCAGGCGCTTCCTTTTCCCGGTTACATTCCATTACACCCTTTTTCCCCATTTTTAATGGGTTCTGGGTATAAAAAATGTATATATAAGTTAACTGTCAGTCTGACGAATTTCGATGTTTCACATTCCCAAACACACACAATCAATCATCTTTTAACAGCACCCCTCGAACGGTTTTGCTTTTGTCAATCCTACGAACAGCTGTCGTCAGTCGCACTGAAATGATTTGTCAACGCAACAATCGCTGCCGTCAGACTCCATCAGCAACCTGTCCATCCAACTGTCTGATTGTCTCTCTCTCTCTCACACTCTTTGTTTCTCTCTCTCTCTCTGCCCCACTGGCAGTCGTCTGTTTAATTACGGGTAGGGCTGCCTTAGCTGTGATTCTGGCAGCTGCATGAGCTTTGCATTACGACCATAAGGTTCATTAAATCTTAATTAGGTTAGCTAATATATGATTTTCCCTTCGTTTAACTTAGTTTATGTCAAACAAAATCTAGATTTATTTGTACAATAATATTTTGAGGTAGTAGAATGGATGCGTTGTAGAAGAGATTTAGTTGCATAATAACATCCAACTGACGGGCAGCACACTCCGACTGTTCCAGAATATCAAAACAATTCGAAGCGATGCGAATCGACTCGAATCGAATCGCTGTGGACTACATTCGAATTCCATTAGGCTGATTAATGCATTGTGATGGGTAATCTTGCAACATATAGCAATCCCAGTTGGCTAAATTATGCAAATGACACAGCTTAAAGCTGATGTTGCCCAACTGATGCTGTCACTGATGCTGTCACTGAATGCCATTGATGCCACTGATGCTTGTTGCACATCTGGACAAGTAGCACTTGAGCATATAGCTATGAATATGTAACTGACAATATGGATGACGATGGCATTATTAAATGAAGAATGTGTTGATCATTATAACGAGCATATCACATCGAAGGAGAGAGAGAGAGAGAGAGAGAGAGCGGGGAGACAGCTAGAGAGAGATTACATATTTTATAGTAAATGAAACGTGTGTCAGCTATGTTTAACTTTTACCTTCACCGGATGTGCAGGTGTGCACATGTGCACTGTGTGTGTGTGTGCCCCGTCAGCGATATATTATTTAAATGGAATATGCTGCAACCAGCCAGGAGGAGACATAGTAAAAAAAGAACGCTCTGCAGCTCGTCCTCAATGCTTGTGTGTAAATATATGTTGAGCTGTTGCCATTGTTTCCACACACACACAGGAAGTGTCAGCTATATAATGATTACAGTTTCTGATAGTTAGATAGTCAGGCTGACAGACACAGAGACAGACAGACAGACCGACAGACATACAAAAGCACTTGACTCTCACAAAAGGCGCATTGATTAGTGTGAGAATTCTTTGGGAGCCATGGGCGTAGAAAGTATTTCAACTAAGGGGACACAGAACCTACAATAAACTTAAATTACAAAATATATAATTTATATAATAAATGTTACATATAAAGGGATATAGCAATATATTTAAAAGGATGCTTAATGATACACATGAATAACAAAATATGTATCTTAATTTTGTTTAATTAAATTACTCCAATTAAATTTATAATCCAATTTTATATATGTTACTCGATGAGGGGGTTATAGACCACTGACTACGCCCCTATTGGCTGAAACTATAAACTGTTCAACTGGCCACTCGAATTTCACATAAGAGTGCAATTTGCCATCGAGTCGAGGACACGTCTGTATATTAATATGGTCATTGATTTTGATTTGGATTACCATTTCGATTCAGTTTTTCGATGTGCATTTGTTTTCGGCTTCTGTTTCGAATTTGGAGCTGTGTGCGAGCTTCGGATGAAGTCATGGAAGACCATAAAATGACATGAAGTGCCATAAAAAGCGTTGGGGCGTGCAAAGTGCCAGAAACAAAAACTAACGACCCCACTGGACAGGCGTCGCATAAGTACACACACACAAAAAAAAGGACTAAAACACACACACACTCACTCTCACAGTCATGTACACATCCAATCAGGGCAGCTTGAAAAGATCAAAGCAGCTGGCAAAATGACTGCAGGCTTAACTGGTTAAAACAAAAAACGTCGGCGACTGGAAAAGGTTAGCAATTTTTATATTTAAAATGCATACGCAAGATACGCAAATTAAATGGATTTTATATCTTTAAAGTGCCAATAGATGCAGCTGTAAAACTTGTGGAGTAAAACTTCAGAAATGAAAGTTAGAGTAACTTTTGTAAAAATACCAAAAACATGTTGCAACTTTCAAAGTTGATTTTAATCGGTTTCACTTGGGTTTGAAAAGTTCGCTAGACAAGCTCTTTTCCAATTTTGTTCATAAACGTCAAACCAAAAGAACCTGATGATGATGATGATGATTTTGATGAGATGGGTAAAGTCCATAATTAGGCCGACTGTCAGCGGGCGTAAAGAACACGTAGCGACAAGTGGGCTTAGATCAGACAGGCAGGCATTCTGCCCGTCAGGCAAGTTGGCAGAAGGGCTGGGAGACAGGCAGACAGGCAGGCAGGCTCACTGAGCAACTTAAAGCCGCGTTGGGTTGTGTTGAGGCTAAGCAGCAAAAAGTTTTTAATCAGAGCACGCTGGTCCAGTCGGCAAGTTTCGATCCCAGTTACAGTTGCCCGTCTCCATAGTTCCCAGTTGGCCGTCAGGTTATTTTGCTGCGGTGGCCGTGACGAACTTTTTAATGAGCAACGTTTTGCGGCTAATAAACCTTTGTGTGTGTGTTCGTTTGGCCCCCTTTCCCCTTTCCCATTTGCCAATTTGGTTGCCATGACGCCATGTTTTTAATTGGTCGACGCCGCTGTTTGGCCACTGCTTGTGGACCGCATTTTGTGGACCCTTGAGGGTCGACGCAACAGTTGACGCCACAACACTCCGCTGGCAATTGCATATTTTATTAAATTGCCTTACACAACCCATAAAAAGTAAAAAGAGAGAGCAGCAACAATAACAGCAACAATGTTCGCATTATTCTGTCACAACAATTCATTACACAAACTGCTACAGACTAAGTCACAACAGCAAAAAATAATATTAACAAAAAACAGCGGAGAGAAAGTTATGAAAAGCCTGGCGCAAACTGTTTGAGATGACGCATGCCCCGTTGGGCAACAAGCAAAACTTCACTTTTACTACAGACTGATACACTAAGCCTGTAAGAGTATGCCAGGCATACGCCATCAACACGCTCACTACGTTAACCAATAGCTCAAAGGACACGCTTTGGGAATTGCCAGGACGAGCTCATGTGTGAAATTTGCGCCTTGAGCCCAGTTGTCACACAAATTCTGTGTTTATTATGCGTAACATCTAATTGCTTAAAGCTTGTGGCAAGCCAAGACATTGCATTTATAAGATTTCATTTAGTAAGTTTTTTGCTACACTTTTTGCCTTACTGTTAAGCCCAAAAATGGCAGTTTTAAAGCTTTTCGAGGGTATACAAATTTGTTGAGTTACCAAAAATACGCATAATAATTTCTTTGCTCGGCCTGCTGTTATTTTGCCTCCTGCTACGTTTGTTGTTTTTTTTTTTCGTTTTGGCCATTTAAATTTACTTGGCAAAGTTTTGCCGCGCCTTGTGAAACTTTTTTGGTTGTCCTGCTACCAGCTTTCCGGTGCTCCCCTTTTTTTTTGATTTGCTAGCCACGATTGTTGCTGGTACTGTTTTTGTTGTTTTTGTTTTTCTTCTTGCTACTGTTGTTGGCAGACAGCAAATCAACAAAATTATGATAAACAGCTGCAGGTAAAGGAGCCCAAAAAAAATCGAAGGAATAACAAAAAGAGGGAAAACCAAATTGATGACCGAAAGATGACCAACTGTGCCGAAAAAACCTTGTTGGCCCTAAAAATCGTCTTTACTCCAGCTTTTGTGGCACTCGGGCCGGACACAACGCCTTTTTTATTCAATAGAAAATTATATTTTCATTATATTGTGTACTTCAGAAAAAAAGGAAATGCAAAAAAAAAAAAGAACAAGAAGCAAAATCAAATTGGAATAAAATCGACTTAAAATATTTGCACATGTTTACAGTGGCATGTTAAAGCTTTTGATCTTTATACTACGCCGCAGTGTTTGACTTCTTATTAACGCGATATATATGTACGCATTTATATATATATATCATTTTTTATATGAATGTTTATATATACATGTATGTAAAGCAGTGTCAAGGTGACAGCTATTTCCCAGCTAACAACGCAAGAAAAATTTTGGGCATATTGCCTGGCAAATCGCTGGATGCGCTTGGGATTCCTTTTCCCTCGCACTTAGCACTGCTAAAAATGTTCCGACACTCCACACACACAACACCACACACAACACCACACACACACACACACACACATATATAAACGGCTAGGGGAAGCTCAACGCTGAACAAGCTAAGCGTTATTTTCAGGTAGATGACGAGCAAATATTTACATATTTGATATTTTCGCAACAGCAAACTTATACCGAATGTAGATTTCGTTATCGATTTTTATCATAACTTTACGCTTGTTGCTTTTTTTGTTAGCTTTAATACCCTGCAGCCATTTTCAAAGGGTTGTATTTTATTTGGCCTATAGCTGCGAAGATAAATTAGCAGCAGTCATAAAATTAGTCTTCGCTATTAGCCAACCTCTAAAAATGCTAAATAAAAATTAAATAACTCTTATTAATTTCAACTTTTGCTGATTATTCGAATAAACTCAGTAGAGAGTATATTATGTTGTGCATCCTTCCCTTTTTGTTGGACACTTTGCACACACTTGTTAATGTTTGCCCTCCATTCAAACGATACACGGAGGCCGCTCCTAACAATAACAATACCAACAACAACAACAACAACAATAAGAACACACATTTGCTGTCGTCATACTCGCCATGACGATGAAAGTTGTTCATTGTTTGTTGAATGTGGAAGTTCAAATTTCTATAAATAATCAGTTGTCTTCCTGGATATTGTAGGGGAAGCTTAATGCAATGTGGAATTAAAAACTTTGAATGTTATGTGCATTTTTCTGCAAAACACATTCAATGTGAGCACTAATGAAATCCATAAAGATTAACAACTAATCTGACCGTAACAACATTGAATTTTGAAAACAAACTACAAGGCAACTCGCCCTGCAGCAACCAATTTCAAGTGTGGATAGTCGTCGGCAGGGATCGAAAGGAAAGGAAAGGAAAGGGAAGGATAAGCCAGCCAGGAAGTGGGGCAAACAATAAATACAAATAGAAATTACAATCAGTTAGCAAGTATTAAAATTGATTGGCAATTGATCAACTGATAAACCGTATATAAAATGCAATTAATTATACTAAACATAAGTGTTGCATGCATAAATTATGTTTCAATATTAGTTTATTATTGTTTCGATTATTGTGCTTGAATATATTAATTGTATTTGAATTGACACATTGTCTATACAATTTAGCAGTTTAATTTAGTTGCAAATTAACAATTGTTCATTATATTGGTAAATCAGACTTTAAACTGATTAAATTTTAGTTTACATTGCGGGTTGGCTTTGAGCAACTATTTATTTTCGTACAACTGCTGCTTTATATTTGATACTTCGAATTCACAAAAGTAATCCTTTAAGTTTTTAATCTAAAAGTAACTCGAATTTAGTAATAGTAAAAAATCAACTTTTATGCTACTAAACTTTTTCGGATGGGGTAACTGTAAAAAAGTTGAATACCTTGATAAAACTTTCCACTTTGTTAAAAATTAGGGAATATCAAAAATTATGGCTCTCAAATATTTAAGAAAATCATTAAACAACAATCTTTGTTGTAGTCATTGTAATCAAAAATGTTTTATAATTTATTATTGTATACTAAAAGGAAAATTCATGAAAGTGCGAATTCTCTTGAGATATCCAGATTGGAAAATAATAATTTTAAAAGTTTTGTGCCAACCCTTTTAATCCTCTTTGAAGAAGATGAATTTAACGCTAAAGTCACGTTTTCAACAATAAATTCATCTATTTAGACTCCAAACCATGATTTACATCCATCCATTCATGCCAGGAACTGATGTCTGTACAGAGTATAAATAAATGTTGATTTTAAAAACCATGTTTTTGACCTTGTTGAAAGTTCACCTCTGAACGCATATTCAATGCAACTTCAATGAATAAGTAAGTCAGGGAGCTGGAGTCGAGGTCGTTTGGGGTTTGCCTTTTCTTGTCGAGCACAAAGGATCTATGTATCCGCACATATCTATACTTCCATCTATATATCCTTTTGCATTACAAAATGAATTACAAAATTTGAAATGCGTGTATTCAAAATGCTTTGTGTTGTGTGCGCATGCAAATGGGCAAAAAGATTGGGCTGGGTTGGGGTGAAGTGGAGTATGTGGAAGCACTGAAGCATATGCGCATACACACACACACACACACACACACTCAGGCATATACATATCGAAGCACAGGAAAGTTAACGTTGTACACATATTGAATCCATAAATAAATCCTTAAGCAGAAATTGTAAATGTCGGATTAAGTGTATCACGGAGCGCACATCAGTATAAGTTGATGTGTGTGCGTGTGTGTGTGTGTGTGTATAAAAACTAAATGGCAAAAAGTACGGCTAAGCTATGGCTGCCTGTTGCTTTTGCAGCTGCTATTCGTTTGCCCCCAGGATATGTTGTCAAAACGTGGCTAGATCGAAATAAAGTTAATTCCACACAGCACTTACAACAAAGTGCTCCCGATAATAATTACTTGCAACATTGTAATCCTCTTAACACTGCTCGATTTACAAGCAGAGTTAAGTGCCACACAACAAGCTCGCCCTTAAGCCATATTTGAAAAATAGCTTGGTGTAAATAACATCAAATGGCATTTTATTATCTAGTTACTCTATTTACTCACGATTCGCAGGTCGCGCAAACTGCAAACACAAAATAGTCAAACACAACGCGACGCGAAACAATTACGCTTTGTAGTTAGCTAAATGCAGGTGTTGCTTTCTTTCTCTTTACTTATTTATTTATTTATTTTTTTTTTTTTATTGTTGCGATTATCCTAGCGCCAGGACACGGGCAAACGCTGTCAAGTCCCCCAGAAGACTGTCACTCTGGATTGGTGCTGGCTCTGGCTCTGGCTCTGGCTGTGGCTATGGTTTTACCTAATGCTTTAACTCAAAACTGGAGTTCGGCAAAACACACGAAGCTCAAAACATACGCATCGAAAGAAAAAAACGAAAAACTGTTGCGTTGCAGGGGAAAAAAGGGAAATTCTTAAAGAAAAAAAAATCAGAATCAATTCCCCGCCAGTACTAAACATTAACTACAATGGGCCTAAAAAGCAACAAGTCTTGTTTGGTATCAGGGTCAGACCACTTGCCAGCTTCATCATCATGGCCAACATCATCATCATGAGCAGTAGCAGTAGCAGTAGCAGCGGCGGCAGCAGCAGCAGCGTTTGCGTATCAATAGTTCAAAATATTTACAAAAACAAAAAAAATGACACGCGCTGCGAGCAGCTTTATCAACATCAATCGTAGACGTGCTGGGGGGGGGGGGAGGACGGGCTGTGGGCGTTGTGGACTTT
Organism: Drosophila demipolita; assembly: GCA_035042405.1. Lineage (NCBI taxonomy): Eukaryota > Metazoa > Arthropoda > Insecta > Diptera > Drosophilidae > Drosophila > Drosophila demipolita. Next base: position 1,313,265 of record JAWNLI010000067.1, on the reverse strand, counting down.
TACAGCAACTAGTGGTCGTTCAGTGGCTAAAATTACACAGCCACAATAGCAGCAACAAGAGTGGCAGCAGCTACAAATTTGTTTACGCCTAATTGGGCTACGCTTACAAGCCGCAACCCCCAAAAAGTATGCAACATAAATTTCAATGCTCTCGTTTCGTTCACACCCTGCACCCGAATAAGTGGGCATACTTAGTACGCGGGTGTCTACGAAGCAGATGAAATAGTATTAACTAACAAATGGGAAAATATAACCTTATAGACATTGCGTAGATATTCAATTTGAAAAGGGGATACACAAATACTTGGGTATAGTTTGAATATAAAATAAATGAAATATAATTAATTTTAAATTTCCTTTTAAGCTTACGAAAAGTCTACAGCAATAGTTACTTCCCTGATCCCTGAAGAGGAGACAAGCTCCATCAAATTAGCTTGACAGCAGAATTCGTTAATCATTTATGAGCTATAAATGAAGTAAGTTGTTTTCATTTGTTCATAAGCCTGTGTCAAAATGTATCAAATTAGTATCGATTAAGGCATTGTAATAAATTTCTGAACAGTCAGTTAGCAAATAGATTCATGCATCTAAGAATAATTGAAATCCAAATAAGCACACATTCTATGCATAATTTATGAACTCCTCAGCTCAAGTTGAGTGCAGGCTATTTGCTTGTCCTAAACAAGAAAAAGAAATAAATGTAGGATAGCACTAAAAAAAATGGGGTACGTATGAGTAAACTCATATGCAAGTGTGTGTGCGTGTGTGTGTGTGGGAGTGTGTTTGAGTATTCTTTGTAAAGCATAAATCAGAGAATCGCTTCAGACAATAACCTGCCATTGTGTTTGTGTATCTGCCACAAGCCCACGCACACTCAGAGACACGCAGCAGCAATGGTTTTTTTTTTTTTTTTTGTCTACCATTTGTGGAGCGGCTCTTTGGGATCATTTTAAGATTGCACATGGCTTCAGCTCGTTTCACAGGGCAATTGATACGACCAACGGCAGAAATTTCTGAATACAGAAAAATGCAAAGTCAATTTTTAGTTGAACATTGGGTTCAATTAGCAAAAGTGCTAGGCATACTCCCACACACACACACTCACAAGAACTCAATGTGGCATGTAATTGAAGTAAGCTGCAACATCAAATGCAAAAGCTGAAGAGCAATTAAACCGCTCAAAGGATTTATCGATTGTTCGTTTGCCGTTCTGGGAATTCCATTTAATTAAATCTCATTCAGTGTCTGCTAATGATGTGCCCTTTAGTTTCTGGTTTCGCACTCCCCTCTTCTAGCCCCGCCCATCTAACTGGGTCGGAATGGGAGTTGAGGTAACTAATTACTGTGGCGACAATTGAATGCAACTTGAATCCGAGTTAAAAGCTCGTTTGTTTAATCAGCACCAGACAGCTGCACTGCGAACACTAATCAAATTCAATTATACTGTAAATCTTTTGTCGTTTTTTTTTATAGCTGCCAGGCACCGGATGTAATGCCAACCGGAAATTTCGCACAAAGATGGCGGCGCCGCCATTACTCAATGGCACTGTTAACAAGCATCGACATGTGCTCAATGTGCTTTCCTGTGCACTGAGTCTAAAAATAAAAAGAATCAAGAATTTTTATTATAAAAATAATACTTACACATATTAAATAATCGTCGAATATTTATTCGATTTGTGGAACTGCCTTGGCTTAATATTCCATTCATAGAAGAAAAATGTAGCTTTGGCTTAAAGCCACTAACTGAATTTAAGATTGTTTATTCAAAAACAAACGGATTCCATTTAATTCTCTTTTTTCCATTACAGACATGGAGGATATATTTTAGATATCAGTTTCTATTTTCCAAGTGTGTGTGCGTGTGTGTGCGTGTGTGTGCGTGTGTAAGAGGTCTTCTGTCCTCTGTGCTGTATTAAAGCAAATTATGGCTTTTATTATTGCAGCCTTGGAAGCTAACGAAAATATCCCAAAGCAACTGCAGAAGGTAGATTCCACTCAAGCTGTTTTGTTGTTATTGCTGTGATATTTTTGTTGTTACACTTGTTGTTGTTTGCTTAACGTTGATTTTGGTTGGGTTGCTGGTTTGGCTGGTTGCTGTATCTGTGCTTCAGTTTTGGGCTTCACCTTGCACACACTAGGCAAACTCATTACGAAAAATGAGTGTCCTGCGGCGTTCAAACAAAGCAAGGTTCTCCACCTGAGGGCATACAACACCAGAACACATTCTCATCCTCATTCTCTCCTGTCCGCATGCCCTACTGCCCTCTTGTCATGTTAATGTATACAATGTATGTATGTATGTATGTATGTATGTATGTATGGCAATGTGTGCAATGGCTGGTTTATGCCAAAATTTGTACACACTTACAACATGCCAAGCAACCACCCGAATATCGATTTTGTTTGATGTTTAGGCCAGAGCAAATACGATGCCAGGACACGCCAACAGCTACCCCAAGGCGCAACAGCCTTATCATCATCATCATCCACATTATCCTTGCCCCACTGCGAAGCTACCGTTAACGCTTACTTGCCGCTTCATCTTACGCCATCGCGCATTTTAAATATTAACAGCATGTAAAATGCCAAAATACTATTTAAGTACCCATATATACAATGTATTCACAGGGTGTCCTTCAATGGCAATATTTAATATAGTAAATGATTCTATTAAGCTTAGCAGCTACAGTGGAACCTCATTATAAGGGCTGGTAACAAATAAAATACGAATTCTGGACAAAATTCTGAATGAAAATTATTATGAATTACATGAAATAGTGATTTATCTTCTTGATGTGAAAAAAAAACTAATTGTAGAGGAACTTTTAAATAGATATTTATGAATTAATATAAATATTACTTATGCTACATGGAAACTCAAGCTTTCGCCGCCAATTACTAAAAAAGTCTGAAAACTTTTTATTATGTGTTTCTGTCAAATTGCTGTCTTAAATTCCAATAAAAGGTAGCATTGCATTTCATATTTACTAACGTTCTTTTTTTTAAGAAACGAACAACAGCAAAATGAAACAGCCTAAATCCAAAGCTATCCTAAGCTGATTAAACCCTGTTGAGCTGCACCCTGTTTGTGTTTTTGACAGCTTGGAAACTTTCTGCTTTCTCAGCTGAGGTGTGCAGATTTTTTTATGAGCTGTTTTGAATCGGTTTTTATGCAATTACAGCTGAGCTGCTGCAAAATGGTTTATCCAAATTTCTTCTCATACAGTTAAGAGTATTGCTAGCTAAATATATATATAAGTATATATATATAAGTATATATATATATATATATATATGTAGGTATTTATTTAAGTACTTGGTGTGTAGGTGCTTTATTTGTAGTTGTTTGGCTATTTCCCAGTTAATTAGTTGACGCAGATTTTATCGCCTTTACCCGTGGGAGTTCATTAGGCAAAAGGCGACAGCAGAAACTGCGCAAATTCTGAGAATTGCTTTTAAAAATATCCTGCATACACAAACACACACACACACAGAGGCAACCTACGCACACACCCACATCACGTCACACGCGCACATTCATTCATGCTTAGCTTTTATGTCAGCGATGCTTTCTTTTTCTTCCTTTCAAAAGGCAATTGCATTGTGCCATTTTAAATCCGCTTATGGCAGCAGCTGCAGGTTCCACCAAGCAACGGCCTGTGTTGCAAGGACAATGGAAAGGGTACTTAGCCAGGGTCTTAGCCAGAAGGGGCAGGCACTCTTTGAACTGCTTGTACACAATCAAGAATTTAATTACCTACTTTCAATTATCGCAATATTTCCAACTTTGGGATAACAATTTAGCGCATATTCATTAACCCGAGTGTAAAAGTGCCATCTTTAGAATTTTGTTATTACAAATTTAGCAATAATACGTAGCGCTCTTATACACAGCTCACACACACTCTCTCGCTTAATACTAATTAAATTGAACTTTAAAAAAATACATAATCAAACAGCAGCATAATTGAATACTTTCCTATGCAATCGACGCTGCGAAAATAAATCATTTTCCATTTGCAAAGCGCCCCAAGCAACTACACATTAATTTAATTACACTTACACTTCATGAACAAACTTTACATTAAATTAGCCCAAATTAAACATTAAAATCAATTTTAATTGATGGCTGTGACTAACAGTCATAATTATAAATAAAGGATTTACTCGGCGAATCTCTAAGAGAGTTTTGTTCGACATTGGCGGGTTTCTAAGATACATTTGAATTCAGATTTATCAGATTTTATGCCCCACTTACAAACAAGTCTCTAAAAAATAAAACATAAAAGAACTTATATAAATCAAATTTGTATTCAGTTTCAAAGTAAAATATATTAAGAGTCCTTAAGAGGCTGTCTAAACACTTGACCCCCCCTTGAGTTGCTGGCTACGCCCCTGAGCACACATCACTTGCTGCTGCACATTGTTCGCTGTGCTTCAAAGTGCTGTGCATTTTATTCAAGTCTGTGCCATTTTTTTTTATTTTTTATTTTTTTTTTTTTGTTTGTTGTCTCTGGTGCCGTTGGTTATGAAAAATATTTGCACTCAATGCCAAACACTGCACGCCCCACTGCTTACTTCAAAAACCAAAGCACTTTCATTAGCTTGACACTCTCACGGCCAGCAGCGGTAGCAGCCGCAGCAACTTCACCAACACTCAACCTCAAATCGGAAAACCCATCGCAAGGCCAGCTTCAGTAGGGCAGATTACCTTGTGGATGCCGCCCCTGCAGCAGCATAATATCCTGGGGTAAACTTTGACGCCACCCGCACCAAATAACTGTGCTAAAAAGGGGAAGAGCCACAGCAAAAGCTTTTGAGGAGTTGAGTTGATGTGCAAATGTGTTGTTGGTGTGTGTGTGGTGTGTGGGTGGTGTGTGGGTGGTGTGTGTGTGGTGTATGTGTGGGTGGTGTGTACTCCGTGGGCTTTGGCGGCATTAATCAGCTTGTCCTTGACATAGCTACCAAGTCAGTGACAACTCCGCAGCGTTTACTTAATAAGTACAAATATGTTGTTAATTCTATTTAAGTAAATAACAAATTAATTATAACATGTTTAAAGACTCTTTGATTTAATTTGAAATAGGATTCAAATACTTATTTAACTTTAGTTAAGAGTGCTTTATATTTTTGCCCATTTGGAAGAAATCAATTTATAACATTCTCGATGTTGTTTCTATTTAAAACTATTTATCTCTTTATTTATAAATTATCATGTGTTGTTGTTGTCTGTTTCATAAATGTACAATTTTAATATATGTAATATATAATAATAATAACAGGTTGCTTTTCTCTGTTGCATTTTTACAATATTTTATATTTGCATAAAAATATAAAACGAAAAATGTGTCATTATTGTGGTTGTTGTAATTCTTTTGTACGCTGTTCAAATTTAACTAAATGATTGGGCTGCTGGGGAAAGGTTGGGATTAGATTGCAAGAGACGATCCGAGTCGTAACTAGTCATAAATTGTATTTAGCTTAAGTGATAGCTGCCACCACACACTCTTTCTCTCTGTAAACCTTTCTCTCTCTCTCCTTTCCTTTTATTTAATTCTACGAGTATTTGTTTTGTTTTCGTGTAATAGTATGTTTTTACGGGCTGTAATACTTTCGACTCAGCTGAACTTTCTTCTTATCAATGATGCACTACAAGCTAAAACTCTACTCTGAAGCTCTGTGTGCTGATCTCACTTGAACTTACTTGGTAAGCTAGTAGTCATGTTCAAAACTGTGCACATGTCTGGGTGCACATTATATCATTTTGAAAGCTCTTCGAGCAAAAATTAACAATCAATACTAGAACATGACTAAATTTAAATATATATATAAGAAACATATACTAATTATGCATTCCATGAATGTGCAAATCGCGGCTGCCACGAGTAAACAAAGCCATTTGAACAATATTCTTAGACATGATGAATCAGATCAGAATTTATGCGACTTAAGTTTAACGTATTTTCTCTCGTTACATACAAGTAAGGCGTATTGTGTGTGTGTGTGTGTGTGTGTGTTGGGCGGGGCGTGGAATCGGCTTCAAATGTATGTACGTATAAATTATTCACATACAACATAAACAATTGTGTGTGATTTACAAGTATTAATATATAGTAAATTTTTACAAGTCAACTCAATGAAAAAATAAATAAAAAGGTCGGGACAGAAGCACGTTAAAATCGAAACTAGAACATAAAAAAACTGAACAAACGATGAAACTGTGTAGCTGCCACATGTCGCGGTAGCTACTCGGCAGTCTCCAGAGATTGGGGCGACTGTTGCAGCGCCAATCCGGCTGCTGGTCATTGACGTGGATGCATCGGCGGCGCATGCTCTCGATATGTCTTCAGCTTTGTCTCCATGGCCTGCAAAACAACAACAACAACAACAAAAAGTTGATCAAAAACTGTTGATAGACAAGCAGCAACAACAAAATACAAATAAACAAAACAAAAAATAAAAACATATAAAAACAGTTACGAAATGAAAATGTTATTTATTAACGTAAGCATATTAAATAAATGCAAGCGCCAATTAAACAATAGCCAAAAAGCAAATTACAAATATCGTTGTTAGCAATTTTTATGGAGGCATCTGTGCGACAGGCTCCGGAGAGTCATGAATGCTGCGCATACGTTCCGCAAAACGCCTAAATATATTAGTGCCAAATTGCAAACTGTTCCGACGCAGCACCGCAGCCGGAGCAGAAGCATGATTATTACAATCTGTCCAGCTGACATCGCTGCTGGTGGGCGTTGTCTGAGCATCGCTGCTAACGCCACTGCCAAAGGCGCGACGAAAGAGACTAGTTTCGCTGCCGGGCTGCGACAACGAGGCACGTTCGCAGGCGCAACGAAACTTTTGACAATCAGGACATAACATGGCCTTGTCCCACTATAAAAACATATGAAATAAATATTGAACTAAAAACAAGACACAACAAAACCAAAAAAATACATAAAATACAAAACAGAGATAGAGTTCTAGGTAATGAGATAAAGTAAGCATTCCATATACCATGCTTGGAAAGTATTAAACAAAAGGAACTTACGTTCAGTTTTCTTAACATGTCGGCCACAATGTTGAGCGCCGTGGTGCGGGAGCTGGCATTCATAGCATTGCCATTGATAAGGTTCTCGGGATCTGCAAAAAGGGAGCAAACACAAGAAACACAGCTTTGGTTAGTTTATAGGCCTAATTAATAATTAGTTAACAATGACAAATGACAATTAGTTACAGCGACAAACACTAACACAAACATAAACACACACAAGCGCTGCCTACGAGAAATGTTTGCAAATCATGAAAATTTAGCTTACATTTAATAATTTTGTGCATATAAAAATACAAAAGTGTAAAAAAAACAAAACAAAAAAAAAATAAGCTTAATTATATACAATATGGAATTTCTTTTAAATGGTGTGATTGAGATTGATTAAACTAGATTAAATTGGTTGGTTTAATATGGCGAGATGATTTGGATAGCTTTAGTATGCGTTTTGTTTGCTTCAATGAACTGATTATCTTACTTTTAAGCGAATGTTGCTGTTGATTATATTCGTTTCTATTAGCTAAACTGCCATTTAGCGAACTAACGCTAACGCTGCTGGCTTTTGTTGCGGCGGCATTGTCATGTTGCAGCAATATATCGCCATTGCCCAGAATTCCATTTGGCAGCGATGCTGAGGAATTCATCGAGCTGTTGCCGGTGTTTGCTGTATTTGTTGCTACTCCTGTTGCTGTTGTTGTTGTGCCATTCGCTGGCGTATAGCGCGCCTTGACATTCAGCTCCTGCTTGAGATCTACAAGCAGAATTCACAGTCAAACAAAGTTTGAATTTAAGCTCATATCACAAAACGCACCGCGGGTCTCGTCCATTAGCCGCTGCAATTTCTCTTGCAGCATCTCCTTCTCGTCCACCTCCATCTCAAGGAGCGCATTCTTTTCATAGGCTTTGTCCAACATCTTTTCAAAGTCTACTATGCTCTCGTTGAGTATTCGATGTGCACGCTCCAGATCATCGTTTTTCTGCTCCAATTGTCGCAGATATTCCTTCATCGAATCGCGCTCTTTTTTCACCGTCTCATACTGTTTATCCAGCATTGACATTTCAATGCCGTGTGAGTCCACCTTGAGCTGCATAGAGTATTTATGAGGTACTTTATGTTTACTTTTCTTGATTTGTTTGTCTTACCTTAAGCGAATCGTTCTCTTTCTCTAACATATTAAGCTTGGCTCTGAGATCTTTGATTATACTCTGTTTTTGCTCTAGAGTGGCGTCCATTTCTGCCTCCATTTCTCGCGACTGTTCAACATATTCGTCGTACTCCTGTTTCACATCTGTCCATCTGCAAAAGAACAACCAACATATTGATATGAGTTGAAAGAGTTCTCGAAGAGTTTTTCTTCACTTACTCTTTGTGGTACTGTTTAGAGCGCTCTTTCCAATACCTGCACTCGTCCTCGACACTGTTAAACATCGGTGGAGCCTCCATAATCTTATTTTTTCTGTGTATCGGTGGTCAAAGTAAACCAAACTGGGTTCGAAATAGTCGTTCGTTCGTTTATAGTTTTTTTTCTTTGTAGCTAAACAAATTCGATTAATTGGTCTGCTTTGTGGCACTTATCTATCAATTTTCTACTGTTCAAAAATTAAGCCAAAACACAGTTGTTGATAGTCCGTGGATCTGAAAGCGTTTAAGGTGAAATGTGAAAAATCAATTAGAAACAGGTGTTCTCATCAGCAGCTGTTGTTGTTGTTGCTGTTCTTGTTTGCTTTTTAACTATGCTAGCTAAATAAACATTCATATTTGTGACGTCGACGCCACTTTGGCTCTGCGTTTCCCGTACCTAAGCCAACAACAACAACAACAGGGTCAAAGATACGACGAAGTTTCCAATACAACAACGCGCAGCAGCAGCACAAAATGAAATCATCGCACAATTTTCACACGACTTTTTTCCCAATGTGCAACTTTAAATCGACATTACAATAAATTGATTGCTATTTAGCAGGAACTACTCACACTTTAAAAATAATTTGACTACGTTTGCTTTGGTTTATTTACATAAAAACCGCATATAAATAAGTTACGCCTGTAAAAGTTTACCACTACTCCGAAATGCACAAGCCAACCTGTAGCCCTGGGACCAGTGCTGTACAGTACACCATTTAGTCAACCCTGTGCAAATGCAGCCGATTATTCTTTTGAAGTTGAATTTGAATGCGATTTTGGTTTTCCTTTAACATATATTTATATTATACTTAATAGACTACAGTGTTTTGTAACGATTTATTTTTCGACGAGTCTTACGTCTGCGAATCTTTCTCTTTACTTGAAAATCGGATTTTTCCAAAGAGCGGCCAGGAAATACAATGGATCTTTTTACTGTGTTATCACTGCTGCTTTCATTGGATATATGATATTCGGCATCCACATCTATATCGGAACTATCGTCTATGATTTGCGCTGCGTTTAAAGTCATATCTCGAATTGAAATTGGATTGCTTGAAACTGGTTGCGATTCCCCTTCGCCAATTATCCGCAAAGGCAATGGATTAAATGTGAAGCTTTGAGTAAATTGTCGTTTGCGGGTTTTGCGTCGTAAGCTGTGATTAATCCTTTGTGTCTCGGCATCACTTGAGCTACTATTATGGCAGTGATTGACTTTTGCAGTAGTGTCTTCTGAATCGCTGTTAAATGATTCTTTGGAGCTTTTCTGCGACATTTTAATTATGCACCTCTCTGTTAAAAAAAAATAGTAAGCACGAAAATCAGCTGGCCGACAGGGCGTGCCAGGGTTACAGTAGCAATTGCATGGCTGCATAATCAGACTGATAAGTGTGACCACAGTGATCATCAGAGCAAGTGTGGCCAGCTCACTTAACTCTGCGTCTACGGCAGAAGAAGTGCACTTTCAACGAAATAAGGTAAAATTCGAGCACAAAATATACATACAAACATTAATCAATTAGCACCAGTGTATATGTAAACTAAGTAAGTTATTAACTATGATTCTGTGCGCTGGACCAATAAGAACGACCCGGCTGAAACGGCAAATAAATTGATTATTGCGGAGCATGCCGAAAAGGGAGGATTTAGCAGAAGAGTATAATCAGAAAACAGAAAAAAAAAAACAATGTAGAAAAAAATCGCCAGCTTATGCACCAACAAACAAAGAAGTCGTCCCAAAAATATGCATATAGTGCATACTATTCAAACCTGCATGCGACTTCTTCTTTACTTGGTTTTTTTCCGTTCGTTTATTTGCAGTTGAAGCATTTGCGTTGCGGCGCTGTGTAGAAAAATAATAAGAAGCAGCAACAACGACAATTGCAATTGCAATTTGGGTGCAATTCGAACGGGACTTGTGCTTGGTGCAAAACACAGAGTGAAGATAAAAAATATCACGCCGATATGGCTGCTCCCGAGAAAGAAAGCTTGATCAAAAAAGACCAACCCAACTCGGCCTCTTACTCAGACTTTCCAAATGAGGGCACCGAAAATCCTGGCAGCAGCGCTGTTGCCAATAACGAAGACGGTACGTATATGGTCACCCTAATCTATGGATTTTTACTCAGTACATTCACACCAAACTGCCATCCGTCCGACTGCCCGCATGCGTGCGGATCTATGCAGGCAGAGATTGTTGTCTCCAGTGTTGGAAACCCAACAAGTGTTCGCTCTACTTTGCAGCTGCTGCTGCCGCTGCTGTGATTTGCAGTCAAAGGTTTGCTTCTAAACATGATTTGTGCTAACTGACTGACTCATGATAAAAAAAAATCAGCTGAGGAGCTACTGTGGGTGTGGGTGTGTGGTTTTGTTGGGGTACGGTCATGGAGGGTCATATTATGAACTACTCGTTTCCGCGAAGTTTGCAAAAAGTTCGTAACTTGATGCAAAATTACATTGGAATAGGCAACAATTTGCTATTGTTGCGCTGACTATTGAAACTAGCATAAGCTTTGTAATAGCAGCTTAAATCTTTGGTAAATTATTGTTTCTGCAATTGGGCAATTTTGAAAAATAATTTTGTTATTTTTAATAGAAATCTTCATAACAAATTATCCATAAAAATGTCTTCTCTATTTAAAAATAAACTACTTAATTTTTCATTTCATTAACTGTTTAATTGACTCTATAAACAAATTAAATAAATACTAAATAGTAATTATATTTTAATATTCATTTTGTTTTACCTAACCAATTTCTTCATACAGCTCTCGTCGAGAGCATACAACCATCGATACGTACCCTTCTCCCCTATTGTTTTGTTTTGGTTTTTTATATCAGTGTCGGTAGCAATTCTAGCAGCGTCGTTCGTCGTTCGGCTTTTTTAATCAGCTGGCGAAGTGAGGCATTTTATATGAGTCATCCTACGACTTTTTTCCATTATCGTTACTCGCACAGTGTTGCAGAGTGTACACCGCCCCTCACTCCCACCGATTACTCGCCTGTATCTCGCAGCACTTTTATGTTGCACTGAACCTGATCACAGACCTTTAGTGTCATGGTCTATGCCCAAGGCTAAGATGTATTTATAACCCTTCCATTAATGTCTTCTTTCCCCTAAGATCTTTTAGTTTTCTACTCAAAGTCGCAACTTGTTTGAGACCACACAGATATGTCTAATTGCCTTGTTGTCTTCGTAGGCATAAGCCTTGATTGGTTTTATCTCCCATTCTCCACCCGTTGTGTAATAATCAGTCTCTCGCTTGTGCTCAGATACTGAGGGCAGTGGCCGCCACTTCTTTAGTGCAACATCAGTTGCAACTAAAGCAACATGTATTTGTTTTACACAAAAAGTACACCAACTAACAGATCTTGCGCATCTTTACTCCGTTTAGGCAGCACGGCACAAATGGTGCCTTTCATTGGTCCCGATGAGCTACCGCCGCCGTATCAGAACAGTGGCACCGGCGGCGTGCCCATGGTTACCTGTCGGGTCTGTCAAAACATGATTGACATAACTGCGAAGCGGGAGCAACACGTGGTCAAGTGCACCCACTGCAATGAGGCAACTGTAAGTACTGTTCAAAATATTATTCTGTCCATATTCATAATACGTCATTTCCAGCCTATAAGGAATGCCCCTCCCGGGAAGAAGTATGTGCGCTGTCCTTGCAATTGTCTCTTAATCTGCAAGAGCTCATCGCAGCGTATCGCTTGTCCACGCCCCAATTGCAAGCGTATTATCAATTTGGCTCCAAGTCCAGTTACACCGCCCGTGCCAACCATGCCGGGCATGTGCCGCGTCACCTGTGGCCACTGCTCCGACACGTTCTTGGTAAGGCGCCCAATCAGTTAAGGCTACAAATTACAAACAGTTTTTGAGTTTAAGTAGGAATATTATATTTTAAACAGAAATATCTGTAAATGAAATATAATTAGTTCTATTTAGTGTAAAATAACCATATATAAAATATGCATTCTGAAATGTCTCTTAATCAGTATCTGATCAGAAAATACTGAGTTCATATAGCTATAACTGTTTGTCTGATCTAAGAGAAAAATAGAACATTCTGAAATGACATTCAATATTTAGAGCCCCTGGAATAATTTTTCCTCAAAGCTAAAATAATAGATTATTTTACCAATATACGCTGAGTACATCTCGCTTATGGACAGAAAATACCATTAAAAAACCACTTTCCATATATCGAGACTTATTCGTAACATATTCAACGATTGATGTTAATTTTATTTTCTGGTACGCCACACAGTTTAACACCTATAACAACGCACTGGCTCGCTGTCCACACTGCAGAAAAGTGTCTTCGGTAGGTTCCCGTTTCGCCAATAGTCGTGGCGTTCTGTTTGCCATTGTCGCATTGATCTTCCTTATTGGCAGCATTTGTCTCACCGTGGGCACGTACACTTATGCAAATGTGAGTAGCCTTAAATTAATAAATTATACATCTTTAATACATATATATATATATATCATTTTCTTTATCGACAGGATCATGGAGGCATGTACATTGTGTACGTTGTAATGTTCTTAATTGCGGTTCTGACGTCGGCCCGTTCAGTTTATTATTTCAGGCTTAAAGTAAGCGCTATCGATGGACCCATGTAAAATTTGCGGCGCGTCAGTTAATACGAAAGTGCATTGTTTTATTTTTATAAATATATATATATACATATATATATTACGCATATATATCATTCCTTTTGATATTAAACCCGTTTATCATAAAACAAACGAGCAAACAGCAAATAGAACACAGCAAATTTCTAACTTTCATTTGCAGGGCCGTCAGCAGATTCTTCTCAAAAAAATTAAATAGCACAAACAACAGCAAAAACAACAAAAGTAGTTTGTCGCGCATCTTACAAGAGTTATTCGTGTTGAATTAATATTAAACTTAGCTAAATCGTCAACAAGTAACTCTCCCATTTAAAGTGATTTTTAAAAATAAAGATAATTAAGACTAAAATCGAATTACAAATTTAACAAAAAAATACAAATGCAACATACAAAAATTATGAAAAAAAGAGCAACTACAAAAACTACGTAATCTGAAGAAAAAAAAACGCAATATTTCGTAATACTAAAACAGCAAAAAAAAATATATATTAAAAAGCAGAAAAGGCAAATGCTTAAAACGAATACATTAAAAGTGCTAATTTAAAAACAGAAAAGAAAATAACAAATCTTTAGTCAGTTTATTAGACTACGTTGACAGGCAGACAGACAAACGAACCGACATAGCGACTGACCTAATTGCACCCACATCTTAAAGCATCTATTAAAGCATGTTTTTTTTTAAGCGCCGTTTTTCATATATATATTATACATGATATACTTTTTTTATACTTTTGTGTTTTTTTTTTTTTGTGATTTGTATAAATTTGTTTTCTGTTCGTGCTTGTTCCATATTTTTCGATATTTATTTTCGGAAGAGTATGCGCTTAAAATTGATTGTTTAGTTTCGCTGCTTCAAAAAAGTCCTAAGAATTTACTTACGCCAAAAAAAAATCTGGAAAATTGTTTTATAAATTTTAAAGGCGTTAGATATAATCGAAAAAAAGCGTATAGCTAAATAGTGCTAATTAAGGTACATAATTGCATATATATACACACACACATACAATTTAACTAAATACGATGTCTTGAAGAACAAATAAAACCAATTTAATAAAATAAATAAATCTATTAGAGAAAGGAAACCAAACGCTCATGCAAACAACAACAAATTAGGCGGCAAAGCGCGTTAAAAATAACGTATAAATTATATTAAAAAGGAAAGGTTTACTTTTGAAATATATAAATATATACAACATTTATATTTAGTTATATATTTAGCATACACATACACTGTAAATAAAATGAAATAAAAAAATAAAAAACAAAACAACCAAACCGTTTTCTTGCACAAACAATATATAAATGCCAAATAAAGGGATATTTTTGTGTTGGTGAATTTGTACAAATTCACCACGCCGCTTACTGGCAATTGGTAACACTTTTAATGTTATTTTTAACACTTGTCACATGCCAATCTTTTGTCGCATTTTCATCGAAACATTATGCAAGCTGTGTCTGGTCCTTTCCCCACTGGTACCAAATTGCGTGTGGAGACATGCTTTGGTGATTGCATAACTGGCGATGTGGTCGCCTATGAGGATAGCGCAAGAATGTTAATCCTCAAATGTTATGATAAAGATGATAAAGATAACAATGGCAAAAAGTGCTGCAGTATGAACATAGTCAATTTGAATTTTAGCAAGAACTTACGAATTATCAAAGAGGCCAAATTGCCAGATGACTGCAACGATCCACCAGAGCCCCTCGACTGCAAGCGTGTAAGCTGATCATTATTTTTTAAATTCTTATTTTATTTTATTAACAACTTATTTTTGCTTGCAGCTGGATGCTTTCTTGCAGCAGTCTCTGGTGCGACGTGAGAATGTGCTTCGCAGCCGCAGCAAGCGTGCAATCGAAGCACAAGCCAAACTACCATAAGCCATCATATTGCTGCTGCAACAGGATACTATAGCGCCGCCATATCGCAACTGTAAGATCAGCAGCAAACAGAAACTGCCCAAAGTGCAGCGTGTTGTGTAGCGTTTTAATGCACAAAATAAACATGGTGGAGGAGGTGGTAGTGAAGGCGGGCAGGCAAAGTAAACAAAAGCAATTGCAGCACGAGCTTTCGATCTAAACAAAAATAATAATAATTATCTGTTGCCTGGCAAACATTTTCCAATAAAAACAAAACAAAGAAAAAAAAAACAAATCTACCCATATGCTTTTTATTAAGTGTCAAAAATTGTTTGTTTACACAAGTTCATCATACATATAGAATTATATAGATATAGTTTTAGTTGTGATCTGATTTGTACTCAACATGGCCGATGACGAAGATAAACCCAAGAAGCACACACTTGATTCACTTTTTCATGCTTACTGCAATTACAAGGTTAGTCAACAAATATATTTAAATATACACATAAATGCTTATAACTTTTATTTAGACTGCTGCTGCTGAGCTGGAGACGGAGGTATTTAACAGCATATTGCTATCGCAGCTGGACAGTTGGCTAATCCAGGCCAGACTGATGCCAGTGCCCATATCTCGCACTCAAACCGGATTAATCTATATGCGCTATGAGTAAATAATCTCATCAACTGCATCATTAACTATTTTAAATCAAATGACGCATCTGGGTTTTTCTTCGCAGAAAATGGCGTCTGGAGTATGAGGATTTTCTTGAGGTGCTGCAAACATTGTGCAGTGAATCAGATCTCAATTATGATCAGTTGAAAGAAACTCTAATTGCCGCCGGACCGCCCATAGGTGCCACCGAAGTAGTTGTTGTCAAATGATTGTACTCACAACAATTGTTCAGTTTTATTTATATGAAAATATATATAAACAGTATAATATATAATAAGTTTTAGTTGATAACAATTGCAATATTAATTCGAAACACTTTTAAAGCTACCCTTTATAAGTCAGCTAATGAGTATTTAAGTTCAACTATTTTATAAATACAAATGTATTTTTGCTCAATCGATTCGGATAGCTATAAAAGTGATTTGATTATGTAGAAATTTTATATTGAATAATGAACTTGTTTGTTCGATTACCACCTGAACAAATATTTAACAAATTTTTTATCTAAGAGATTGCAAATATATTTATAAATGTAGTATATATAGTAGAAAAATGTACATAAAATATATTGTATATGTATATGGGTATGTGTTTTTATAGACTTCTGGGGAGTTTGCATTATATGATGGACCTATATAATTTTTTGTACTTGGCAACGTTTATGGCTATTGTCGGAAGCATAGACTGTGTGTGAGCACAGCGCAATTTCGTCATTAGTTAAAAAATAGAGAACGAAGAGCACCATATATTTATATACTATATATCAGATACAGTGGTCGCCCGTTAAGTATAACAATTATCATTTCAAGTACACAAGAAGTTTGGTTTTAAAATACTTTTGCATTAAGCCAAATAAAATATATTATTATTTTTTTAATTGTATGTTCCAGAAAATAGCATTGTTTAATTTGTCACCTTATCGCGGGACTACTGTAGTAGTAATATGCTTATAATGCCTTTGTACACAGCCGGCAAATTGTTTTGTTGATTTTGTGGTTTTTATTTATTTTTTTTTGGGTTTTTTTATCGTCGAGCGTCGCCACGTGAATCACTTCAAGGCCAATAAAATAAATGTAATCAAAATGAATTTGTATTTCCGCCCTACTCGTATACCACTGTAACCAAATTTGTTATTTGACTGGGTGACTGTGTTTAAGATTGCAGTCATGCATCAACAGATTAGCATTAGTGCATATAAAGATTGTACATAAGTCAACGTGGCACTTAGGATTAGTTTAATTTGAATGTTGATTAGTAATTGCTCTCTTGCCCTGTCTCTCAATCTCTGTCTCCTTAGGAGTAAATGGTACGCTCCAGCCAATCATCCAGATTGAAGAATGCCGTATCGGAATTATCAGTGTCCCGTTCGCGGAACATCTCAATGAAGGTCTTCACCTTGATGGCGCACATTAGGAAATCATCGAAGGGCACTTTGCCCTCCCGGGAGCCATAACGATGCGCCAATGCGTTCAGCAGCCGATTGTTCAGATGATAACCAGCCGAGTTGAGGGCACCACGCAAATGGAAGCCTTCGATGCTGCCGGAATGTCTGACATCATACAATTTAAAGACCGCCCGCCATTTGGCAATGTCTGTGAGCAGCGCTTCGAACTCATCGAAGCCCAGGCGACCCGAGCGATCCTTGTCCAGCATGGCCACCATCGAGCGTACCGCATCCTTCGAGAAGCCCTCGCCACCGATCATCACATCGCGCATGGAGTGATCCAAAATGCGCTTCAGCTCTGACCAATCCACCTCCTCATCGTCACCAGCAACGCTGTCGAAGAGACGCTTAAGTGCAATGCGCTGTGGATCATCTTCCTCCTTGGGCGTCGGCGGTGGAAGAGCAGGTGCAATGCGATCATCTGTCTCGCCGAATCCGACCTCATCGTCATTCTCCTCCATGTTGTTCATCGTTTCGGAGAAGACGCGTATTATGAATTCGCCCTCCTCGTTGGGATCAAAGGTCGAGGGGACAATCAAATAATGACCTGGCGGCAGCTTAAAGCGGGCACAAACCTCACGGGTGTTGATGAAGTGAGGGGAACGTGCTACTGAGGCGCGATACTTAAAGAAGTGGAGTCCCTGCGGTTTCACCTGCATATCGCGATCAGTCAGATGATAGATGGCAAAGCCAATGGTCAGGCAATCGATGCCCACATTTCGCTTGCTGCGACGATTCTTTTGCATGAGAGCAACAATAACGGTGCACTTGCCATCGTCATCCTCCTCGTCGGGATCCTCCAGCGTGATGATGTACTGGGGATTGTGCCAGAAGGTTTCCAGAAAGTTGCGACAACCTCCTGCTGTGACGCCCGACGTCCACTCGCCCTCGAACATGGACATCTCCCATTTGCGACGCGAACTCTGCTGCTGTTCATCTGTCAGCGAATCTGGGTTTAGATTGCAAATCTCGACGCGATCGAAATTATTGAGAAAGTCCTGGAAGGACATCCAGAATTCACCATCACGATCGAAATTCAAGCCAATCTCCTCCTTCTGGTCATCGTCTATGAATCGCCATTCGGGCGAACTATCACTCCAGGGTCCACTCCACTCAGCATCGTTGCCCCAAGGATTACGCATACGTATCATGGGAATTTTACCCCGACGATTCTGCGTCGCGATGTCCAACAGACATACCTTGGTTATGGAGTACGCATGTCCACGAATCAATCCTTGTGGTGTCTCCGCCTCGAGCACATGTGGATCGGGCTCCAAGGAACAGCCCATCATAGAGCCACGCTCCGCAGCCTTGGTCATGATGCTAAAAAGAGTTGGTGGAGCCTCCTTGATGTCGTACCACTCGGTGACGCCGCCAGTAAAGTCCTCCATGGCCTCGCAAGTGGTGCCGCCTAGAAAAAAAACAGATATTTGTAAAATGTGTTTATAAATTTAATAAAAGATATTTAAATTTAAATTGAATATAGCCAAGCAACCTTTATATTTAAGCTTACCCTTGAGTGCTTCATAGGAGCCATGTAGCTTGGCATATGCCTTCTCCAATAGGGCACTCCAGAACTCATTCTTCTCGGTGGAGTGCATGTAGATCAGTTGGCCATTTACTGTGGGCAGGCGATCATCGATGACGACCTCAACCCATTTGCCATATTGCCAGAACTTGAAATGAAAGATACCCGCGTAGTTCTCCTGGAAGTTCTGATCCGGCGGTATAACACGGAAGAATAACTTCGAGTCCTGTGTAAGATTTGCAGCCGCAGCGAGCAGCCAACAATCGCCCAGTTCTCCTTGCTGCACATCAAACCGCGAATAGCCTTCGACAAAGAACTGAGGATCATCGACAATATCCCCAGGACGCAGCCATTCAATGTACCGATCCGGACGACGCGAGTACATCAGGGATGAATCACTGGCCGGAAAATCTGGATCCTCAAAAATGGTACCATTTGCTACACACGATTCCCGGAGTGTGGCAAAATCGTCGCCTTGCTTGCTGCGCTGGCGGGTGGCATTCGCCGTCGCCTTGCGCCCCATCCAGAACATATTCTGATTCTCAGGCACTTTGACGCTGGTGAATTGCAGCTCCTGAATGCCCACCGATGGCTCCTCCTCGGGGCTGGGTGCACTCGGTGGCGGTGCCGATGGCGTTGGCATCGACGGATAAATGGATTGTGGTGCTGGCGATGTTGGCAACGGTGCATACGGCATTGGCATCCCCGGCATTCCTATGCCCCCAGCTGAGGGATAGGGCAACGCCGGATAAGGTGATGCACTGGGATAGGGCGCTCCTGCACTGGGATAGGGCGCTCCTGCTCTGGGATAGGGCATAGCACTCGGATACGGCATAGCACTGGGATAGGGTGCCGCTGCTCCAGGATATGGAGCTGCACTCGGTATAGGCGCCAGCGGTGTCGATGGGTAAGGCAATGGCATCGTTGGCATTTTTGGATACAAACCAGTGCCAGAACTAGCACCAGGGTATGGCGTTGCCGATGGCTGGGGCATGCCCATGCTCGATCCGGGATATCCTGCATTTTGGGCATGAACCGTTTGTTTCACCACATACGGCATGCCGCCCGTCGACTCCGACGTGGGGTAGGGCAGCGAGGGGTATAGCCCCGATTTGGGTGCGCCCTGCGCATTATCATTGTCGCTGACTTCATTCTTGCTGTAGCCCAGCGCAGCCAGATTGACAAGGCCAATGCCGCTCGAATGATAATTTTTTGGATAATTATCGATGCCGTACATTTTTTTGTTGTTTTTTTTTTTTGGTTTTTTTGTTTACTTTTTAATCTAATCAACTACTTGCAACACTTTTAATTATTGTTTGACGTTGCGAAATGGCAACAACTAACACGATGCTAGCAGCCGTTGTAGGACAACTGCTGACTTGACTCGGCAAAATATACTTTGGGAATGGAAGAAATATCCAAATTTAACTTTCTTATGAATAGATGATTCACATCTTAACACTTGTGTGAGCATAAAAGTTTCTGCGTTTTGGATTATGCGTATTTCTCCAGTACTCGGCAATTTATATGTTGCATATCCATATCAGACTTTTATATAAAAATGTTAATTAGTTCAATTAAACTACGTAATTTTAGTTATGATTCCATATTCTGTAATTTATTTATTATTTTTGTACGTGCCCAAAAATGACACTCTCTGCATGAGCTGGGTTAAAGATGGTTTTCAGGGCTGCATTGCGCGATATAAAGTTGCCACTAAGCAGTTTTTTTAGTCAGGGTGGTATCGAAAAGAATAAGAGGAAGACAAAATGTGAAGAAAAATAAACAATGAAATAATATTATATGGAAATTTGGCTGATAACGTGTGCATTATAAATAGAAAAAGCAATGGATACACAACCTGAGGTGCCAGAGGCACCGCTGCGACCATTCAAATTATAAGTATTTCCAAATAATTGATTTGAGTCATTTAATTAATGTTTTCTATTTTGGTTAGCACGGCGCATCAGGTTGTGAGCCTCACCGGCATCAGTTTCGAGCGCCGCAGCATTATTGTAATATATAAATTTAATAAACTTTGCGCGATATGAAATAAATTTCTCAATTTTTGCAGGGCATGGTAGAGCTGACGATAGTGCCAAATAATGAGAGTTTGCGCCTGATACGACTCAATGCGAAACAGTTGCGCATTTACAGTGTGGTCCTCAACGATGTTTGCCAAGCGAAATTTGTCTATTTTGATCCCTTCCAGGAAATATGCCAGAAGGCGCCGACAAGGTTGGTTTACTTCCGTTACTTATATATATTTATGTATATGTATTTATGTAAGCATTTGCATTTACAGTCGCTCGTTGAACGTCTATTCGAAGCATCATTTGACCGCAGCACAAATTACCGATCCGGATGTAAATAATGGAGAACTTCTCATCCAAGTTCCACCGGAGGGTTATTCCCTGATACAGGAGGGTCGCGGTCTGCGCATACGTATTGAATTCTCTGCGGAAAATCCGAAGAGTGGCATGCATTTTGTAATGCCGCCAACATCTTCGGAGGATGATACCGCCCAATTGAATTGTGCTCACATGTACACCAATTGTTATGAGAACTCCACGCGTCTTTGGTTTCCCTGTGTGGATAGCTTTGCAGATCCCTGCACGTGGCGTCTGGAATATACTGTGGATAAAAATCTGACAGCGGTGTCGAGCGGTGAGCTCGTGGAGGTGATAATGACGCCGGACTTGCGCAAGAAAACATACCATTATACGGTCTCCACGCCAGTTTGTGCTCCAAATATTGCCCTGGCAGTGGGTCCGTTCGAGATCTATGTGGATCCGCATATGCACGAAGTGACGCACTTTTGTCTGCCTGGCTTGTTGCCGCTGCTGAAGAACACTGTGCGTTATCTGCACGAAGCGTTTGAGTTCTTTGAGGAGACACTCTCCACACGCTATCCCTTCTCCTGCTACAAACAGGTGTTCGTAGACGAGCTGGACACGGACATCAGTGCGTATGCGACCATGGCGATAGCCTCAGTTAATCTGCTGCAGTCCATAGCGATTATCGATCAAACCTACGTGTCCAGAACATTTATGTCGCGGGCTGTGGCGGAGCAATTCTTTGGCTGCTTCATCACCTCACATCACTGGTCGGACACGTGGTTGGCCAAAGGCATCGCTGAATATTTATGTGGCCTATATTCCCGAAAATGCTTTGGAAACAACGAGTATCGCGGGTGGGTGCAAACGGAACTAGCGCGTGTCGTCAAATATGAGGAACAATATGGTGGCATTATACTAGATTGCAGTCAGCCTCCGGCTCCTCTGCCCGTCTCGAGCACAAATCCAGCGGCTGCAGCCAACATGCAGCAGGAGATTGTCCACTATTTTCCCATCAAAAGTCTGCATACGGTGTCGCCCAAATATGTGGTGGCGATGCGTCGCAAGGCTCACTTGGTCATCCGCATGTTGGAGCATCGCATTGGGCAGGAGCTGCTCATTCAGGTGTTCAACAAGCAATTGGTTTTGGCAACGAATGCGGCAGCTATGAAAATTGGCTCCGGATTGTGGTCCCAATTGCTCATATCCACGAATATATTTATTAAGGCAATTTTTACGGTGACCGGCAAGGACATGTCCGTTTTCATGGATCAATGGGTGCGCACGGGCGGCCATGCAAAGTTCTCGCTCACCTCGGTATTCAATCGGAAGCGTAACACCATCGAACTGGAGATACGGCAAGATTTTGTAAATCAACGTGGTGTTAGGAAATACAATGGTCCGTTGCTGGTGCAGTTGCAGGAGTTGGATGGCACCTTCAAGCATACACTGCAAATTGAGAATACGTTGGTCAAGGCGGACATCACATGCCACTCAAAGAGCAGGCGCAACAAAAAGAAAAAGATTCCACTCTGCACGGGAGAAGAGGTCGACATGGATCTATCTGCAATGGGGTAAGTTTAACATATAATTTAAACAGAGAAACATCTAATAGAAATGATATTTGTTTCCCCTTTTAGTGACTCACCTGTGCTGTGGATACGCCTCGATCCGGAGATGATTTTGTTGCGTGATTTGATTATTGAGCAGCCGGACTTTCAGTGGCAATATCAGCTGAGACACGAGCGAGATGTCACAGCCCAGTTTCAGGCGATACAAGCGCTCCAAAAGTATCCCACAAATGCCACAAGATTAGCACTCACAGACACCATTGAGAGTGAATGTTGCTTCTACAAGGTGCGTTGCGAGGCTGCACATAGCCTCACCAAGGTGGCCAATCAAATGGTGGCTTCGTGGAGCGGTCCTCCAGCCATGCTGAATATATTTCGGAAATTCTTTGGCTCCTTCAGTGCGCCGCACATCATCAAACTAAACAACTTTTCCAACTTTCAACTGTACTATTTGCAAAAAGCCATTCCAGTAGCCATGGCGGGTAAGTGGGTGAAATATAATGTGACATATTTATATATTTAATGATTTATTTGCTTATTTTGTAGGTTTGCGCACTTCTCACGGCATCTGCCCGCCGGAGGTGATGCGTTTTCTGTTCGATCTTTTCAAATACAATGAGAATTCACGCAATCATTATACGGATGCTTATTATAGAGCTGCTCTGGTGGAGGCGTTGGGAGAGACACTCACTCCAGTTGTCTCTGTGGCAATGCATGGCACTCAAATTACGACGGACAGCCTCTCCACCGATGCCAAGTAGGTGGCGGATAGAAAGCTTTTCGCATGTGAATTCAATTATCTTCGTTGACAGATTGGTGCTGGATGAAGTGACGCGACTGATGAACATGGAGAAACATTTGCCCTCGTACAAGTATATGGTTTCCGTCTCTTGCCTGAAGGTCATCCGCAAGTTGCAAAAGTTTGGACACTTGCCTTCGTTGCCGCACATTTATCGCAGCTATGCAGAATATGGCATATATCTCGATTTGCGTATTGCGGCCATGGAATGCCTGGTGGACTTTGTGAAGGTCGATGGACGCAGCGAGGACTTGGAGCATTTGATAACGCTGCTGGAGACCGATCCAGATCCGGCGGCACGACATGGTCTCGCCGCGCTGCTCATTGACAATCCTCCATTCACAAGGGAGTCGCGTAGCCGTTTGGATCGACCAAATCTTCTCGATCGCCTTTGGCTGAGCATAAATACGCTATCCTGCGACACGAAGCTGCGCTGCGACATTGTGGATCTCTACTATGCGCTCTATGGCAGCAAGCGACCGAATTGTCTGCAGGCAAATGAGAATCAAAACTTTTACAAGGACCTCATGAAGGACACCAGCAATTCAGCCAGCAGCTCTAAAAAGCATAGCGATGTCAAGTCCACTGAGAATGAACCGGCGGAGAGGAAACCCGCCATGGTTACAATTAAACGCACCGCAACCGAAGCCTTTGAAGTGGGTGATGAGATCATTAAGCTGGAGCGCAGTGAGGAGATCACAGTACTTGATGAGCCGATAGAAGTGCAGGCCTTCGATAGCGAGACCAAATTGAATATACTTCCTGCTGATGATGTATCCTCGGATGCCCATCAGTTGACCAAGCGTGTCAAGACGGAACTCTATGCGGAGGATGAGAATTCGTCAACGGTTATCGATGTGGGCGAAACAACGCGCTACGATGATAGTTATGATGAGGCCAAATTTAAGGGGGATGGCAGTGTCAAGAAGAAGAAGAAGAAGGATAAGAAGAAGCATAAGCACAAGCACAAGCATAAGCACAACAAGGATAAGGACAAGGATCGGGAGCGGAAAGAGAAGGGAGATCGAAGGGATCCGCAAATATCACGTCTGCAGACAAGGGATGCAGCCACGCCGGAAACTCTCAGCTCAGCGGACAGCAGCAACAGCAACAGTAATACCCCGATACATGTGAACTAACCTTTTTTTAACAATAACAACAACAATTTATAAGATTAATATTATAATTAGATTCAACATATTGTAAATTTACAAAACATTTTCCTAATTTAAGATTAAAAGTGGTAATAAATATATTCAATGTACAGCAAATTAATGACTTATTAATAGTTAGTTTTGCTTTGAGCGACTTGTTTCTTCAATTTTCTTGTAGCATTTGGGATAGCCTGTGCACTCACCAGTGAAACAAATGAGGGTGCTGCACTGACTAAATTTCCCTTTTGTAAAAAATTGGGGCATACTTTTAGGGGCACATTTTAAATGGTACTCCTACGTAAGAAAACGGTTCTAACTATCATATATCCCAGGGACATCCTGTACTGAACTACATACATCGTTGGTAATACTAGAACCAATTCAAAGATAATTCATAGATTAAATCGTTTTTCGTATTTTTGTTTTATTTATAATTTAACGTTATTAAATTGCTGAACATGCAGAAACATTTTTACAATACTTACAACTAGACAAAGGGAGCGAGTGATATTAACTAAAGGATCGCCACTTATGATGATGATGATGGTGAAGCCTTCGCCGGCTCTGGAGCCGTTGCCTTCGTCTCACTGCCGGCAACGGCTGTGTCCTGCTCATCTCTTGGTCGGCGCTGCAAATAGGTTACACTGCCTCCACCAATGCCCGTAGCCGTCTGCTGCGCCTCGGCAGCTGTGGGTGTGGACAGGATCTTTACGGATGGTTCCGAGGGCGAGGCCAGGGAACGCAATTGATGCTGATGTGGATGCTGATGGTGATATTGCTGCTGATGTGCGCCCAATTGGCGAGAAGCCAGACGCATTAGATGCGCATAATCTACAGGCGGATGATTGCGATATTCGGGGTGATCCTTTACGTACTGCTCATAAGGCACGGGCACGGGAACTGGGACCGCCTTCACTGGGTAACCGGCTTCGACAAGTGCCTGGAACTCGGCTTGGGTGAGCGGCTTGCCATTCGGTGGCGGCAAATTCAACTGCTTCACCTCATCCAAGGTGCGTAACTTCGCTGTGGGCGTAACGCGCGAGGGCGTGGATATGCCAGTACCCTGGGAAACATAAATGCTCGATTGAGAGGGAGCGGGATGCACTTGATAATCGATGGACTGCGCTGTGGGTACCACAGTGCGCTGCGATGCATGCTTAATGGGATCGCGTGGACTGGGATAAAAGTGGGCAGATGTCGGAGACGGTGCAGGCGGTTGGGAACGCTCCACAAAGTCCGCATATAGATGAGCCTTCTCATAGATTTTGGTTGGACTGGGCGTGGGCAGCTTGTACGGTTTGCTGCGATATTGTTTGGGCTTGGGTGCTGCTGTGGGTGGCGTCTCCTGGTAGTAATACTGCGAGGGCTGCGGCTGAGCAGGTGCACCCGTTGGATAAACAACGGGACCGAGCCGCTTCGTCTCATGCTGCTGCTGTTGTGGTACAGGATAATTGGGTGTGGGTTGCTGGAAGTTGCTGAACTTGAAAAGGGATGGTATAAAGGGCTGATTATTTGCATCCAGCAGCGAGTTGGGCGTGCTGGCCAAATATGCCTTGGGTTGACGCAGCGCCGGATGGGAGCTGGGTGCTGCTGGATGCTGGAGTGGTGGTGGCAGACGTGTCACATGCTGATGCTGATGCTGATGATTGACCAACGTTGGCTCGTTGCTGCTGTCCACATAGGCCAGTCCGGGATGACCCACTGAGCCGGGCTTGTTAGCGGCTAGCAGTTTCTCAATTTCTGATTCCAGCGATGATTTGGCGAGTGGATGATTTGGTAGCGCCTTGTAGCTAATCTGTGGCTGATAGTAGGCGATCTGTGGGGGGAGTGATTGAATCAACTGCTGCTGCTGATGCTGATGATGACGTTGTGGTGGCAGTGGCTGGGATTCATCTTCCTCAGGCTGTTGCTGCTGCTGTTGCTGTGGGTGCGGCAGGTATTTGGGTCCACCTCGCGAGGAGTAACTACTCGGCACCAACTGCTGCTGGGTCACATAACGCTCGCGATAGTTACCCAAACCCAAAGAGGGCTCCGCTTGCTGGATCACCTTGTGCGTGGCAGCTGTGCTGTGTATGGGCAAAGATTTGGGTGGCGGAGGAGCTGGAGTCTGTGATTGTTGCTGTTGGTGGTGCTGATGTTGTTGCTGATGTTGTTGTTGATGTTGTTGCTGTTGGCGGACCTGCTCGTGATAGGCGCGCGCTTGTAGCTCCTCCTCGAGCAGCTTGAGGAACTGCTCCTCGGGTATTATCTGATACGGTTGCTGGGCATGTTGCTGCTGCTGCTGCTGCTGTTGATGTTGCTGCTGCTGTTGCCGGTGTTGGTGTTGCGGTGCTGCCAGTGGCAAGGGCAGCTGGTAGGGCAGCTGTGCATAAGGATTACCTCGCAGACCCTGCTGCGGTTGTTGTATGGCAACCGTATAGCGTTGTTCCGCCTCCTGTTCCGTTTCCTGCTCCTGATCGACAACGGGTGTGGACTTCTTGAGGGGAGCACTTGTCGCGGCTATCTTTACTTGTGCCTTGGGCTGATGACGCTGTATATCTTGAAGGTAAACATAGTGCTGCAACTGGGGCGTGGGCGAAAGAGATTAAAGTGTTTTGTGAATGCTTCATAAATTATTATCTTTAATTCTATTCAGGCTGGGTGTGTTTTAAAGATCAACGTTCAATGCCAAACGCCAAACGGCAAACGGCAAACGCCAAACAGCAACGATTTAATGTATGGCAACAAAACAACAACAAACAACAACCACATTAAATAAGAGCAGGCTTAGGTGTGTGAAAATTATGTGGCATCTAAAGTTTATATAACACCAAACAAATGACGTTGATTTCAGCTGCATCAGCTCCAATAACCACAACAACAGCAGCAAACAACCAACAACCGACAACCGACAACAACAACAGCGAGACTCCCTCGCATCCGTCTGGGCCTGACTTCAGTTGCGGCTCTTGGCTTCAGCTGCTGTTGCAATCGATGCGCTTGTCGGTGGCAGCAGCGTTGGCAGACAAACTATTATTTATAATACACTGTGCAACAAAGTATCGACAAGTCGTAAACAAACAAAAAACAGCTTAAATCTACAAGGTTGTTGTATGACTTGGATAAATTCAAGAAATAATTAACATCGTTCCGAGTATATGGAATAGCTCTACATCTACTTTTAATGTCCATAATTTTCTTATGATCTGAAAAAAACTCATGCTAATGTTTTCATCTCTGTATTAATACTAAATTGAAAGAAAGAAACGCGATTCTGCTTCGAAATTCATTTAAAAACTGTAACCTAAAAATGGGCATATTAAGGTGGACCAAAACTTGTCAGCGCCTTAACTTTTTCAAAACTGAGCCGATTTTTTTTTTATCAATTTTCGCACTTAGTCTCGAATATGAAGAATTTCAGTTTAAGAACCCAAAATGTGGTGCACAGTGTTGCCTTCGCAATATTCACATTATTATTGCAAATAAAACGTCAGCCAAGTCAAGGCGCCATCTAACTAAACATTAGCATGAAGGGAGACAGAGACAAGGGGTATAATATTGGGAGACATGTTGCATGCAGAAGTAGGGTGATTATAACATTATGTCAACTTTCTTCCCACGGCAGCCCACAAACGCCCGCTATTGTCTTCAGTTGGCTGCTGTCTTCTGTCTGCGGTCTTTCCGATGGCTGTTGTTGCACTGTGGTGCAAATTGTGTTTGATGAGGCATGTTGGTGTCATTTGTTGTTGTTGCTGTTGTCGGGCCGAACGCGTCAACAACGGCAACAATGATTTTGCAATTATTCATTTGTTGTCGCTCGTGACTTATATTTGGGCCTGCAACAAATGGCATTTATTATATTCGCCAGCGATTTTAATTTTTTTTTTTTGTTTTTTTGTACTTGTAGATTTTGTAATATAAAATTTGTCTTTTTTTTTTGTTTTATCTTTTTGGGTAATTGCAATTGCTTTAATCGCTCAAATTTGTTCCCAAAATGATGAAAATTCACAACTCAATTGCCGTTCCCAAAAATTGGTCAAGGTTTCTAAGCTGGGGGCCAGCGAAAGGCGACGTTTCAATTTCAATTTAGTTTCAGTTTTGTCGTTGTTTTTTTTTCCAGAGTATTTCACATCCTGCATTTTGCAAATAATCGTGTAATTCAGATGTCACGATCCAAATGTAGATTTGACGAAAGTCAAGCATAAATTGACCCCTACACATTTCTCTTTCCCCTCCCCCCTTTCCCATCACCCTTGAGCTCACCTCTTGACTCTGCTCCAGCAATTGTGCGGCATGTGGACGCGAATTGGCTGCTGCAAAATTGCGCAGCTGCGGCTCCTGATGCGACTCGTGCTGCTGATGCTGATGTGGGGCAACGGGGCGTATGATGAATTGATTCGGTTTCGGACCATAAATAGTCTCCTGACCATCTTCAGGATCATCGGCACCCACTTGAGCGGACTCACTGCGATGATTGGGATATAGAGACGTCTCCTTACTGCTCACCTGTCGCTTGTCTTTCGTTGATTCCACTTCCACTTGGGGCTGTGTGGAGGCGGCACTTATCTCGCTGTCGCTCTTGGGTGCAGCCTCCAGCGCTTGAACGCTAAAGTGGCCTGCTTTGAGGGTGGACAGACAGAGTGACAGAGATTAGTTAGCGAGTGTGCAAATAGAAAGCAATTTCAGTAAAAATGGAAACTTGCTAGTTAAATATTTATACAATTTAATATTAGCATTATTATTGCATTTTTCCATTTTCGGTATTTTAAGAAGCAGTTTCCCATGCCAATCGAGATTAAGTATTCAATTAAATTTATTACACTCTAACATATTAATTTTTAGCATGATTTTAAAATGCATTTTTAATCAAAGCTGTTAGACTTTAATTGCAAGTACTTCACATTTTATGTCTTTACTTAACCACCAAATATTCACATCAAAAACTATAAAAAGCCATTGTTAAACTTTACTACAGATTTTAAATGCTTTTCAGAAATAGAAAAAGGGGGGTAAAAAATAAAACTATTTATGTTCTGCGCTGTTTTAATACTTCTTATTATTTTAACTAAACTGGACTGTCGATCTAAAGTATATAAGCGACTTTAAGACACCATTTATAATAACAATAAACCTCTTTTTAACGGCTTAAGTTCTTAAATTACTTCCTGGATACATTAATAATACAAATCTTTTTCACAACTTAAATAAGAAATTAAGCCAATTAAACATGTGAATAAAAATTATACGTGTGATCTAACATAATTTTGTTAATACAATATTAAGCTCTAAAATGTTATGAAATATAAAATAAATTGAATCAAATATTTGTGTGAAAAGATATTTGTTACTCAAGGTAAATCTTTGGAATACAAAATAAGCAGCTCTGAAAATGTATGTAGGAAATTGTGTGGGATTTAAAACAAACGAGAAGGTCGTCTTTTCCTCTATGAATAGAAATATGAAATTTTTTAACTCGACACTAAAAAAATATGTAAATATTTCTCATTGTTTCAAGAAGATCTCAATCTCAACACAAGGAGAAAAATAAAAATAAAAAATTAACATAAACACAGCCCTGAATTTTCAATCACGATTTTTATTTTTGTTTTCCTTTTCGATACACTCACCCAGCAAAAGTGTTAAGGCCAATATTTGAATTCTCATTGTGAGTCGTTGTTGTTGTGGTTGTTGTTGTTGTTGTGGTCGGCAACGGACTAGTAATTGAATATCTTATGCAGCAAGTTGTTGTTGTTAACTACTTTCACAGTCACTTCGGAGATTTCCTCTTTTCCTTTTTATTTCAAATTGAGATTACTGCATTAAGCATTGCTGGCTACGTGAAAGAGACAACACAAGAAAAACACGCAATTTACATTATATAGAAATCGAAAAATGAGACGATCACGACGATTATAAGCAATTATATAATATTGTGTGAAGATTCCAAATTGTATTTGCTACTAGCCAATTATTTGTGACTGCTGCATTTAATCCTTGGACATGCACGCGCAAGCGTGAATTTAAAACTCCATTATACGCCAAATGCAGATGACGATGATTATATGATGATGATGATATTAGCGACGATTTACCGTTTTTTGTTTTTCCTGCCTGTGTTGGCAGCTTAGCCGGAGCAGCAAATGCGATGTGTTGATCGCGCGCGTTGCACGTTCGACGAACGAATCTTTGCTATTGTGCGGCCAACACTTGTATTTATAAAAAGCCACACAGAGCCGAGTGGCCCAAGACCGAAACCGAACCGATGTCGACCTTTGCGGCGGGCAACAAAGAGAAAGGTTGGCGGCAACGGCAGCAGCAGCAGCAACAGCAGCAGCAGCAGCCGCAGTGGATGCTTCTCTATGGGTTACTCTTTATTTTGGAGTGGAGTTGAATGGTGCCTTTGCTTTTGCTTTTGCAGAGGGGGCTATTTTGGTTAATTCCAACGTTGACGGCGGCCAAAACTGCTAGTTAGACGCTTGTTTAAATGCCCACCCGTGCATTTTGGGGGCAGCAGCCAGCCAATCAAGCAACCGCCTGGAAGCGTTTGCTGCAGCCCAAATGCTAACGTGACACTAAATTGCTCGTTCCCGCCACCCCCTGCCACTTCTGCTGCTGCAGCTGCTGTTTAAGCCTGGATCAGGGACTGGGCCGGGCCGGGCCTGGCCTGCTGGAGAGGCTAAAGGGCACATTTGTGTTTTAGTTGGTGTTTAGTTGCGCGGCAAATTGTGTGCATTATATATTTAACAAGCTCTACAATTTGCGCATTCGCATTTGCATTTGCCTATATTTAATAACGCCCCCGAAACCAAGTTCGCTGCCTAAGTCTTTCGTTTGACATTTGCAATTGCCACCGGGCAGCCAACGCGATTTTCATACACACACCGAAAAAATGAGTAGACTACATCGAAAAGCTGTTAAAACTTATCTGTTTGACTTTTCTCTTCTTAAATAGTATGTTTTTTTATTATTTATTTCTTATAGGGTATTTTTATTTGCAATATATATGTCTTACTTTATATGCACCTGCAAAGAGTCTATTTTGCATAAAAAAATGATGGAATTCACTAAAAAAAAATATATACTTTTCAAAATCGCATGTGAACCTGTCGCTTTTCCTGCTAAATCCGTCTATTGCTTAAGATTTCATGATCGCAACATTAGCAAGAGTTATTTAAGCTAAATATTTTTAAATGCTACATTTATTTATATATATAGCCCAAGGGATTTGAGTGTTTCGCTTTGCGTGCAGCCAAAGATTACAGTGCATGCGTGGGCATCAGCTACGGCTTCGGTTTGAGTCTGGCATCAATTGGCAATTTGAGCAATTGCACAGCGAATTAAATTCAAACTCTCTTACCCAATTGCTAATTGCCTGTCTTCGTCGGTTGTCGCTTTGACTGTTGGTGGCTGTTGTTGGTGGTGTCAAAGTTAGCACGGTAGCTGTGAAATCTAACGCTGAGGAAATGGCCTGGACAAATTATAGACTTGGCAGCATTTCCTCATCCTTAACAAATTGATTAAGACAATTGCGCTTAAAGCAATCCAAATAAATAAGTTGATAATTATGCTTGGAAGATCTGTGAAAACTGTCTGGTAACATTTGCGCAACAGCAGCAGCAGCCCCAGCAGCACCAACAACATCGATCAATTGCAGGCAATAACAACAACAACAACTAGTTTGGGATTTACTTATTATAAATTCAGTCAGTTGTTTTTGTTGTTGTTATTGTTAGCTTGCTCACATTGTCATTTAGTTGTCTGCGTGCTGCTTGTGAAATTGTTGCATTGCCTGCTAGACGAAGACGACAGCCAAAATGAAACAACGATGCGATCAGCAACATCATTGGCAACATCTTCTTTTCTTTTACTAGTATTTATTATTATTGTATTAAAGGTTTTTTTCTGCTGTTGTCTAGTCTTTTTTTATAGCACAGCTCTTAATTTCAAGCAGTGTTTTTTTGCTTTCTTGTAGCTACCAGAAATGCAAGAGTTTGCATTCGACTTCACGTAAATCAATGATGATCATGATGATGATGATGATGATGATAATCGTGCTGATGATGAGTTGGATGATGATGTTGCTCTGTAGCTACTCTTGGCTGCACTTCACAGTTTGGCATTTGCATTCAGTATGTTATTTTTTTTTTTATTGGTAGAATGTTGTCGATGCTTTTTGCGGTCGACAGTTTTATGCTCTACATTTTATGTGTATAAATTTTTATAAATGCGACAGGCTGCGCGACTGCAGACAGAAGTCAACCTTAGCATTTAGATTATGCTTTTTGATATACATACCGTAACTTCGGGGACAAAAAATAAAAAAAAACACAAGCTGGGAGATCTTAATTGGCAGACTCTGCGCGAATCTGTTTTAAGTTGTTGTTGTTGTTAATGAAATGTTGTGCTGGACAATGGCGATTGCATAATAGTCTTGGTCGTCGTGCAGATGTCAAACGTACAAATGCACAAACATATAAAAATATGTAATATTAGCTGGTTGCTATACCATTACCGCTATTTGTCATGATATGGCTGGCTATAATAATTATAGGTAAACAATGTGTGTATATAATTTTAATGGAATTAAATTACCATTTAATTAACATTTCAGCTTGTTTACGCTCTTGTAGTGTATTACAGAAGTTTACCAAGTACTTTAATTGGCCTAGTCATGTGAGTTTATATAAATCTGCTTCGTTAAAAAACTCGGCTAGTTAATTAAAAATAGACAAAATGTCGCAAAAAACTGCCAGCTCGTAAAGTTTGTATTTAATTTTTATTATGCAACTTAAAGCTAGCTAAAATTTGTTTGCAATCTTAGCCTAATTACTTATGGGTCTAGAATTTTAATAATGTGCTACTTAAAAGTGTAATAAGTTAACATTTTTAACTGCATACTTCTGAGAGCATTTTTATTACAAAAGTTCTTTCGTATCTTTAATAATATTATTGCTTATATAATGTTACCTGATCAGCTTTATAGCTATTGCCCAAAAGCAATAACTCTCCCAAATCCTATTAACATATATGATCGCATTAATCATAAACGTTCAAAATAATATTAGCATTAATTAAAGCGTTTTGCGACATTAAAAATAGCATTCTAATTTATGTTCAGCTTGGATATAAATACAATTAATATGGCTTAATGTTATGCCCCAAGTTTTTGTTGCTTTGTTTGTTTGCCAAGAACCAGTCGAGCGTAAAACTGCCATAAACATAAACAAATTCGTGATTCATGAATTGCCAGACTTTAATTCGCCCTCGCCAGCCAAAGAGACGACTCCCATATCTGCTGACTGAGCAGCAGCAGCAGTATCTTAACTGAAATCTCCACTTGTATCTGTATCTGAAATTGAGTCCGGGTTCCACTGAACCATGTCCCCACACACACACACACACACACACACACACAGAGATACAGAAATACTGTTATGTATGCACACTCGTCTGCTGCATAATTTGCTAATGAGCGTAGCGTTTAGTCAACTGTAGACAATTTGGACTGCCATTACATGATGATGTGGGGGCAAATAGTATTTTTTGGCCTGACTTTTGACTCGGCATTACTGTTATATGATTTGCGTTTTCCGTATTTTTTTTTTCTTTTCAAATATTTTTGGCTACCATACCAGACAAGTGTTTCAATTCCAATTTCATAAACACAGTCTGTTGGATGAAATTAATGGCCATGTTAAGTGCTGCACGCTTGGCCAAAGTGGAGATTTTCATTTGCACTGCGTGCATTTATGATCAAAATATATTTATATGTGCACATGCGCATTTAATGTGTGATTTAATGTTCCTGATTGCCCCATCAGTTGCCAATAATGCGTTCGATAATGAGTTGTGGCAGACAATTGATAGACATAAGCTTTTAAACTCCGTTTCAACATAATCTGGACGACCCTGCAATAATATATTGAGTACAAATTGCCAGGGGCCAATAGAAAATAATAGCAGCTGAATACTAACTACTACACTAAAAAAAAACCAATGTTTGCATGACTGTCTGTTTGTTAATGCGGATCGAAAATCTGTATTCTTTATGGGAGGCATTTCCCGGTGCCCATTAAATACTTTTGCACAACATCATTATACTCTTTTTACACATCGTGAATATCATCTCAACTTGTTGTGTTCATTTTGAGTTAATATGTGGAATTTTAATATATTCTTTTGATGAAAAGTTTTTCATTTTTTCCCGTGTGGGCATTTACATACTCTTAGTATGGTGACAAGAGAATTGAGCATACAAAAGCATTACTAAATTAAACAGAGATTGTCGTTTGCACAATATATTGGTGACTCTTAATAAAACTAAATATAAAGAAATCAGAAAAGCGTTGCAATAGCAAATTCAGCCTAAATACCCATAGCAAAACAACAAACAACAACGAAAAAGTTTAGCGTGAAACATCAACGGATCCACCCCAAACAATGCAACAAGTTATGAATGACAACTATGATTATAGTATATACATATATATATATATATATAAGTGTGAATAGAAATAATCATAGAAAATAAACAAAAAAGATTTTCACACTACAAAGACGTCAAAGGCATCTAGCGAAGCATGTAAACACGTTTTTGGCTTAACATTAGCCATAAACCCCCGGCCCCCATTTAACCCTCCTGAGGAGTGGCTTGCCCCCAAACGACTTCATTTACATTTTGGGCGTGAGAAGAATGAATGAGGCATGCAAAAATTTGACAAACACAATATATATACACCAATATATATTGTATATACACAGCACATCTTTCCCAGATGCAGGTGCACCTGGTTTTAGCTTTAATTAGATCTTGTAGTGATGGTACTATTTATTCGCGCAACCGGCAACGCCCTTTCCGTATCTCTCTTCACATCTATCAGTCATATCCCATGTGCTGTTTCTTTTTTGTTTAAATTTGCGTGCCCAGGAATTATTATCTGCCATGTTATGTAAGAAAATTTTTATGCAAGTCCAACTAAAATTGATGCGGAACTTAGTGAATTTCATATTTGAGCGTGTGTGGGAGGGGAACTATTTGCGTGTATGCATAGAGTGCAATGGTGGCAATTACCATTTGGGATTTTCCAAAGATCTGGCAGCACTCTGGCCATGGTTTATGTAGTCACACAGCAATTAAGTTCTTTTTTATTAGCATGCCTTAAACGACGGGCTGATCAAGCCACAAGGCTGCCGAAAAGAGTCGTGCGAAATGTTCGCACATTACACAGTTAATCATTGCAATGAGAATGGGCATGTAACATAATAATTACAAATGCATTTTATGTAGTCATTTAATAGATTTAAATCACAGTCGTAACTATTGTGAATGAACAAGGATTATCGTTGGCAATTCGCAGGAAAGTACTTAATGATATCGATCACACTTTGATTGCTATTTACCAGCACTGACTTTGCGTCTTTTGAACAATCATTTGCCAGCGGTCAATTATTTATATTTCATGAGAAAAACAATGACTTTAACCAAGTTACAGCTTTGCATTATAAAACCGTTGATTATCAACATGTTTTTGGGCAGCGTATATAGTTTTGTATACAAACACACATTAATGTATGTAAATTCCATCATCTTTTGAGTGCCAAGGTTTGTTACAAGAAAAAACTGCTAAGCATATAAACAAAAACCAAAACAACGATGAGAAAATGTGCACAAGACAAAGCAATTTTAGCTTAAATACCAGCAATTAGGCACGCACCCGCAAAAGAAATAAATGTCTTTGAAATTGCCCAGCACATTTTAGCAGCTGACATTTCAATGGAGTCGCCAAATGTTTTAATTTAACAAAGCACACACAAGAAATGTCAATGGCCAGCGGCTAAAAATGCGTAATTGTTGCAGCTAATTACATTAAAATGCGTTTGGCTGGCATTAAGAAAACAATATTTTTTTGTGTTTGCGATCAGGCTAGGAAACTTGATGCCGCCAACAAGCTGCCACCTTGGCATTTAAAATGTGGTAAAGTGCAAACAAACACAAAAAGCTGCACAACAGGAAGAAAAAAACAAAACAAAAAAGTTGTTGAAATTTCTTAATAGAAGAGCCAAAAAGCCCGCAAGCAACATTAAAACAAGTTGCAGCTACAGATTAAATGTTAAAATAGTAACGGGCTACACAGCTGAAGCCGGCAAAAAAAAT
Organism: Drosophila demipolita; assembly: GCA_035042405.1. Taxonomy (NCBI): domain Eukaryota; kingdom Metazoa; phylum Arthropoda; class Insecta; order Diptera; family Drosophilidae; genus Drosophila; species Drosophila demipolita. The sequence goes on along the minus strand of JAWNLI010000067.1, from coordinate 1,276,672 downwards.
CAAAATAAAAACCAACCAAGACAAAAACCGGATTTGTGGCACAGAACAATGCGCGCATAAATCTCGCGACAGCCAAGCTTGCAATTTACCACAATCGGCTGAATGAGCGATTGTCAGGGATTAACGTCACATAAGCTGGACGACAGACAGACAGACGGTCCCCATCAGCATATCAAAAAAAAAAATAAACAACCGCTGGCTTGCATACCAAATCAAATCAAAGCTTGACATTGTCTGACGCGACGCTGTCCAATTTAATTATACTAAAAGGAAACAAGAGCGATGAGACGGAGAGGGAGAAGCCTCTATTTATATTAACGCACAAATAGCGCTGTTAAGTGGCACATATTGTGTAATATATGGCCACATGCAGACACCTTGCCACAGCTGTGGCACCGGCGTCGGCTCAATCATCATACGCGACATGCTGCAGTGAAAGTTAATTTTGCGAAAAATTATGAAATGAAATGTATTCGTTTTCCTTTCAGTTGTGCCAGCTTGCCAGCGATCGCATTGTCTTCTTCGAGCGGAAATAAACAAGCAACAATACCAATAAAAACAACAATAAGAAAAACTGTCTCTCTACAAGGTTAATAAATACATCCGATAAAATGGGTGGCGCTCCAAAAACAAAAATTCACTTAATCAAATTAAATAGCTGCCATTTTTCAATACTCTCTAAAAAGTTACTGCCCTGCACAAATTGGCAGATAAAACAATTTTCACTGTTTCATTGTTTTTGTTGGCAAGTTTTCAACTTTAGAAAGGCTCTGGTCTCGATATGCAGAGGCACAGGTGGTTTTCTTTAGGCTTGTAGGCATGTAAAAGTTGTGTTTTTTTTTGTAAGAGTTTTGTGTTTTTATTTGCTGCTGCTGCAACCAATTCACTGGGTTTTGGCCAGTTGCAGTTCATCTACGACGCGTGATTGTTGTTGTTGTGGTTGTTATTGTGGTGGCGCCGGGTTCATTTGGAGTCGGCTGCTGTCGTCTTGGTGGCCGCCTTGATTGCCGCGGTGCGTTTCAAATTGACCAAGACTTGTCGTTTCGTCGATGCCGGTCCAAGTCGATTGGTGGCCTTGCTGGTCGGAGCAGCAGGTGTTGCAGCTTTGGGCGTCGCTGCTTTCTTGACTGTGGGTGTCGTTGTTGTTGGTGGCTCATGTTGGGTGTTGTTGCTGGTGGGTGTTGTTAATGCCAAGGCTGCCTTTTTATCAGCTGCTTTGCCGCCGCCCGTTGACAGTTTAGTTTCCTCTGTAGACTCATCGGCACTGCCATTCGAATCATCCTTAACATCCTTAAGTTTGTTCTTTTCGCTGCAATGTTGGAATCATTTTATTATAATGGCATTTCTTAAAAAAGTCGGAACACTTACCTTTCGATATCAATATTAAGCACAGATTCGTCTTCCTCCTCCTCTTCCTCGTGGTCTAGTTGCTTCACTTCGGCCAGGATATCGCCCAAATCCTTGTCCACTTCCTCCCACAGATTTTCATCGTGAGCATCGTCATCGTCGTCCACATCCGTTTTGATATCCATTTCGATGTCCTCCTCAGCCTCAGCCTCGTCAATATCCTTCTTCGACGGCTTATTTCCATCCTCATCGTCATCGGCATCGTGTTCATCATTGTCGCCAATCTCAGACTTGATTTTCTTATCAGTCTCGTCCTTGTGACGCAAATAGTTCTTAATATGCGAGTGTTGCAGGCAATGTTTCTTTGTGTACGCCTCCAAGGTATCGTCGTCGCCCTCTTTGGTCGAGTGATGATTGCACAGTTCGCAGTAGAATGCCTCCACCGCCTTAATGAAGTCTTGACCGATGAGGCCACGCTTACGGGTCTCCTCGTCATTGCTCTTCTGAGCCGTTTCAGCCTCCAGCAGCATGGCATCGACATCCGCATCCATGATGTCATCATCGATCTCGCCCACCGAATCCACAGTGAGGAATTTGTTCAAATCAATCTCACGCTCATCCACACTATCCTCCGATCCTGATTCATCGTTGCGCGCCTTATTCTGTAGGTGCACCAAATCCAGAAAATATATAGATTATAAAGAAATTTGGAATTAAACACCTTACACCTTACCCGAATGTGCTCCAGCGAACAGCGATGATTCTCATACAACATCGCATTCTTAAAGGCCAGATGACAGGAGCCACAGTACGGCATCAAGAACTTTTTAATCGCCTTATGATGCTCCGAGGCTTGGTGCACATTCTTCGGTTGGCGATATGCCAAACGGCAGAGGCGGCAATAACGAGAGTCATACTCCTCCTTGCTATTCTCCTCGATCTCACGCTGTGCGGTGCGCTGACGCGCGCGCATCCGCTGCAAGTCGGCGCGTTGCCTCAACGCCACCGTACGCATCGAGTTCTTGTGGGTGCGTGAGTTCAAATGATAGAGGTATTCCTGTCAAATATGGAGTATAAAAAAAAATATAAATAACATACTTGAAAATATGTAACATGAGTTTGATGTACAGTCGCAATTCACTCGAAATTTACACATCGTTAGTTGAAATACGCCTTAAGTCAAGCAGAAAGAAACATTGTAAATTTAAAGGCTCTTTTTACTCTTAGTGTATACTTTTTGATTATATCAATGGAATGTAATATATATATAAAGTATATATATACTCGATCACTTACCTTAAATGTTACGCACTTGATGCGGCAGTGTACGCAGGTGAGTTTGATGAAGGATCGCTTGCGTTGATTATTGTGCTCATCTTCACGATGGCGCGAGGATGTTCGTCGCTCTTTGCGCTCATCATCGCTGTCGTCCTTATCCTTGTCCTTGCGCGAGGAGCGCTCCTTCTTGTTGCTGGACAATTTCTTGGTCTTGGACTCTTTGTCGTCGCCGTCTTTATCTTTTTTCTTACCTGTCGACGACTTTTCGGCATTGCTCGTTGACGATGATGATTTGGTGGCCCCCTTCTCTTTGGCCTTGTCGGCAATACCGGCCGAATCTTCGGTCTTCTCCTTGGCCTCATCATCATCATCATCGTAGCCCGCTGATGGTTTGGCATTCCTTTTGTCAGCATCAGGCGATGTGCCAGCACCAACGACATCATCGTCGTGCTCCTGATCATCGTTCTCATCCTTGCCCTTATCATCATTGGACTTGCCGCTTGCCTCGGCATCTTCCGAAGAAGCCATTTTGATGCTACGCTGCTTTTTGCTCGTCGACTTTTTCAATGAATCGCTGCTCTTTTTTCCATCCCCATCCCCGCCAGCGTCATCGTCCTTATTATCATCGTCGTCATCGTCGTCGCCATCATCATTGTCATTGCTTTGTTTCTTCTTGTTCTTGTTGTTCTTCTTATCAGCAGCAGCATCATCATCATCATCCTTGTCAGCATTATCAGAGTCATCATTGTCATGGCTAGAATTATCGCTGCTGTTTCCACCCTGGCGTTGACGCCTCAACGAGCTATGGAATTCGAATTGAATTTTTTGTTTGGATTTTGTTTTTGTTGTGATTTTTTTGTTTGGGGGAAGGCGCAAATGCAAATTGTGGTGATAAGTACACAATACGAATATTTGTAAGATGATAAGGCTAACAATCAGATCTGTTTTTATTATAAAGTGTTTCGGCCTAAAGATATGATATATACTTTGGAGTATATATATATATATATATATATATATATATATATTTTGTGATATTATAGAAGATTATATTCGAACGTATTCTCGCTCAAATAAACATTTTCAATTTGTGATAATAATGCTGCCAATATAATATCTATATTATATAGTTCTTAAACGCTGGGATTCTCACTCATGTGAATGCATATATATAGTAGAGATATAGTATAGTATAGTGCTCATATTACACATATATATCACAAGATATTTTTGGTGATCTCTCGGCCGCTTCATTGGCACATTGGCGTTACGTACTTTCAACAACTATTAGCCTTGAGATTTCTCCACTTGTTAACAGGATTCACAAAGAGAATATATTGGACGACTTTTAACTTTTTAGGTATTTTTTATAAACTTGTTTTTTTTTGTCTAATTACCTTTTCAGCTGTTGTATTTTGAGGAGGCGAGAGCGATCTTTTTGCTGTGCATAGAACAGCTGGCGGCGCATGGTGCGCAGATCATTGGATTCGTTGATACGCGGCCGCACAATCCTCATGGTGCCGACACCGCGCACGCCATTATTGTTGCTCCGAATCATGCCGCCACGCATCGACATTGAGCCGCGTGGTCGCGATATATAACTGGTCCCGGCAACACTGCGGATTAGCGGACGCTTTGGCGGACCCATCGATAAGTCACGCTGATGATGTCTCTGCTGGCTGCCGCCGCCACCAATGCTGCCGCCATCATCACGTGAACGATACGAACTGGTGCTCATTCCACCACCACGATCATTGGTGTTGTTGTTATTGTTATTGCGTTGATGATAACTCGATGAGGATGAGCCGCCGCCCATGTTCTGCGATGACGATGATGGGCGATCGTTGTTGTGATCATTTGACGAAGACGTGCGACGGTAATCCTATTGACGATTCATGATGAATAGGAAGTAGGAGTGCAGAGGAGCATTGTTTTTTTTTTTGTTTTTTTGGTTTGATATTCGAATAGGTATATATTTATATATATATATATAAATTTCTTGTTTATGATAAAGAATTGCTGTATATATATATGCTATATATAGATATAAATTGGGTTATCGTTATCCTGGAGCAAGTGTGTGTAGTAGTAGTAGTAGTAGTAGTTATAGCATGATGAGAACAAACCTTATACTTTTTTTAATTGGTCTAGATATATAGCAAGTTATCTGCTGTCGGGACGGAGAAATTGACTGCTCTGCGGCAGACATTATTAGGATATACGTATATATATATATACATACGTATATATATAAGATATAGTAGATACACAAACATATCAATTCAATTCATGCTTTTCAATGCGTATAAAATACATATATGTAAATACATTTCGGTGTATGGCAAAATCTTTGCTATATGCGGAGCTGCTGCTGCTGCTGCTATCTATATGTGCAATTTAAATTGAGTTCTTGCGTTCTCGAAGTCTTTTTTATATATGCTGGCTACTTTCAGTGCGTTTTATATTATTTATTTTTGTTTTTCCATTTTATTATTTTATACGCTCTAGAATCCGGCGTTAAACCTTCACAAAATAGTGCTATAAATATTTGGAAACTCATTAAAATTACACAGACAATCAACAAACGAAATGCAATCTTAGCAAAAAAAAAAAAACGTGAAACCTAATTTTTTTTTTGGTTTTTGGGTTTGAGTCAAAAATAAACTTACGTCTTGACGCAGCCGTTTGCGGTCATCGTTGCGATCGCGTGACGAATCCTGGCAATGAATTACAAATAAATAATGAGTCATAAATAAATATTGATTTTAACCTGGTTAATCTTACGTAGCTCCGCTTGTGACTGGAGCCGGAGGAATCGTAGCGTCCACCGCCCGTGCTAGAATTATGATGATTGGTGAACTTGTCACGATTGTTGCGATTATCATAGTGATCGTTGTGGTTGTTATTGCCACCACCTCCACCATAACGATTATTGGTATTATTGGTGTTGTGATAGTTGTTCTCGTAGCGTCCACTGTTTGGACGATAATTTCCCTGGGTGCGAGTGTTCACGTAATTGCTAGAATTCCGATTGTTGTAGTAGCCACCGCCTCCACCACTACTGCCGCCCCCACCACGCATGGTGGCACCGCCTCCTCGTGGAATGTAGCCGCCTCGACCACGCATCTTTCTGCTGCAGAAAAACACACAAATTAGGTGGGATGGCGAAAAAATCAGTATTCAAAATCGCCTTCTCGTTTTTAATGCTAATGAACACCCTGTTTTCCAACACCGGCGAAAAAAATCGATATTGCTTTGACACAAACACAAATTGTGGACGCATTCACTGCACTAAAATCACCTTTATTTGAAAATATATTAGCTGCTTATAAGCTTTCAATTGTTTGCCTGTGCACGTTTTACAACTATATTGTAAATATATTTGAGATGCTAAATCACACAAAACCGGCACTAGATGCTGACGAAAGAAAATTTTTCACGACAATGGCCTACTTGCTAGTGATGTGCAAGCACCTCATCGATTTAGTAGATAAGATTTGACAGATCAGTGTGGCCGGATGTGGGAGAGCATATAAAAACGTAATATGGTGCTTATTGTGAATCATGTAGCGTTGCCAAATCAATTTACAGAATAGCGCAAAAGCTTGCTTTTTTAATAATTGCTTTATCAGTATTATTCAGATTTTATAGAATTCAGTACATTAAAATATTCTTTACTCAATAAAAAGCAGCGTAATTATATGAAAAAAGTAATGCTAAATTAAGTTTTACATATGTTACAGTTGACAGCATACACACTAAATACTCTTTGGGGGCAAGAATAAAGTTCGTGTTCGCATTTAGACAATTCCCGTCGGCCGCACATTTATCGGTGGTTGTGGTGTTCCCGAGGGTTTTGTCATAATATCGACAGCGTTCTTGAAGAGTTGTGTTTTGACGAAATCGGTGGCAGCACTGTTCAAATCCTTGCTGGCTCCATAATTACACTTGACATAGCCATATAAATTGGCGGCATTCAGCGCAATCGCAATCATGACCAACAAGAGCCACTTGAATTTTAGCCCAAACAGAGCCATCAGAAAGAAGAGTCCCCAGAAAAGAGGACACAATATCAATCCGAGCCAGAATATGCGCTGCTCGTGTTTGTTGATGCGACTCTGGAATGTGGAAGACTACAGTTACAGTTACCGTTTATTGTTTACAACACTAAATATTGTGTATAATTATGCTTACGTTCTTTGACTCGAAGACCCAATGCGATTTGCCATCGTCGTCGACGTAATTCCACCAGCGCAAGCCGACCAAGAGACGACCCGAGATATTCTTTACCGTCCAGAAATCGGCGGAGAGAAATAGCACTACAAATACGAAACTGGTGATGAAGGAATCGCTGAACCAGCCGCAGAACATGTAAATAACAATCGAGGCGCCGCGGAAGAACAAGTGGAAGAAGGTCACATAAGGATGCCTGATGACGAAGAGAAAGAAGTGCGGATGAAGATGAAGGTAAGCACAATACATGACACAATATTATATATATATTTGAAGCTTTGCTTACGTGTATTTCTGTGCTGCGGTGCTCGGATCACGCATCTCATCCTCCTCGCCAAAGGGTATCGTATCATCGTCCAGTAATGGCACCTGTGCAAAGCCAAAATTTAATCCATTAGCACTTACACTTTTATCATTGTCAAATTATTTCTATCTTTTTAGTTTCCTTTGCGTTGTTGTTTTTGGAATTGTTGGCAGTTCTAACTGTTCTTACTGCTGCGTTTTAATTGTTAGTGTGGCATACATACATTTCTTACCGTTGCGGATGCCATGCTTATTGTTAATATGGTTTGACTAAGATTTTTATATTTATTAATTAATCATTGAGTGTTAAAAATTAATTTAATGCATATTTTCTTCGCTCGTTGCCTGCTTAGATATGTGTACATCGCAATTGGACTGCTGACTGTCTTCGATAAGTTATCGATAGAGTATATATGCTGATGTGGCAACGCCAACTTCATTATTGTTTACATTTTGCGCTGATAATAACGGAGAGCGGTCTTCTGAGCTCTACATATTTTTTTTTTGTTGGTTTTTGTTCCGTTTTGCAATCTACACAAGTACAACTGTATATAATTGTAGAAATGTGCATCAATTGATAAGAATGTTACAAGCTGAAGGCACCAGGCTGATAACAAGCAGTTGCAGCTAACAACACACACTTGCAGTGACATTGATAAGCAGCGAAAAGCGGACAAAGTCAAAAGTAGCAGAATTCAGTTACGTGCAAACCGCCTAGCCAAACAGACGTACAACAAATCAAAAAAGGCAAGTGGTCAAGTGGGAGGAGGTCAGCGAATGAATGAATGAATATGCGTGCGACAAGTGCAGGAAACGAGTTACGATAACAACAGCAAAAAACGCACACTGAAGAAGCACCTCAGACATACAGACCAAGAGAGAAAGAGAGAGAGGTCAGCGATCTTTAGCCAGCAACTCATCATTTGTTAGCGCGTGTATATACATGTGTGTGAGTGTGGGTGTGTGTGCACTTAAAAACAAAATACTACATTTATTTTCAAGGGTAGCCGCAGAAGCAAAAGCAAAGGCAAAAGCAACGTGTATTTATATAGATATCAACACATGTCAGTAGCATATTAGCTACATAATTAGTAATAACGTTTACACAGCTGAGGTGAGACAGAACACACTCACACTCAACACCGTTAACAAGAATTCGACTCGGGCTAGAACTTTTTTTTTGGTGACGTCAAGAATTTCGCATTAACATTAACCCAATTTTCACTTTTGCAGTTATCAGTTATCAAAGCACACGAGCTGCGAAAGGTTCTGTTTTTAATACAATGGCTCCACCCACTGTTTTGGTTACCGGCGGCGCTGGGTATATTGGCTCGCATACCGTGCTAGAGATGCTTAACGCTGGCTACAATGTCATCTGTGTTGATAATCTGTGTAATGCGTACAGCGGCGGCGCATCCAAGCTGCCGGAGGCATTGAACCGTGTCCAAGAAATCACCGGCAAAAAAGTCAATTTCTATCGCGTCGACATCACGGATCGGGAGCAAGTCCGTTCGGTGTTCCAGGAGGTGAGTTGTTCGTTTAACACTTGACGTGGCACATGCCATCATCAATCTGGATGGATACATGTGGCACATTTCAACTCGAATAAATTCATATTTCTTATCAGAAAAATTGCTTCTGCTGTTGCTGTTGCTGTCGAGATATGAGTTTGTTCGAATTGTTTACTCAATTGTTCCCCACTTCCGACGTCTCCGCTACAATCGGATTGCTTAGGCATTTGACCTCGCGTCACATAACTCGATGTGCTGGCAACGACAACGTCAACATTGACGTTGCACTTAAACAGCAGCCACAATTTCATTGTAGATAATCTATCTGTTTACGTAGCTCCAATTCCCTTTACAGAGGGTATTTTAATGTTATTAACCAAATAAGTAAGGCATTTTAGATTGCTTCCCTATTAAAGATTTTCTCCTATATATATATATATATATATATATATATATATATATGAATATAATCTCTACATATATATTCAACTATTTTTATTGTATCAAAATATTTCTTAAAATTCATTCAATTCTTATTAAAATTACTCATAAAGGCAATCGCAACATCAATTTAAAAACTTATCACGTTCCTAGAAAACAATTGACGAAGATAAAGTTAACTCCGAGGCAAATTAAATCGTAGTTAGTCACACTCCATTACAATAAATAACGTTATATTATGTACAATTTATCATGTTCCTTTTTAACATTTGGATTATATATATAGCACGTAGGTCTAATATATTAAATTAAATTTTTATTTTAATCGTTTTCTTAAAATCGTTCAAGTCAATAATTAATCCTGTTTGCTTTTGTTAATTTTTAGCACAAAATCGATATGGTTGCGCATTTTGCTGCACTCAAAGCTGTTGGCGAATCCTGTCGTATACCATTGCAGTACTATCACAACAACATGACCGGCACCAATGTTCTGCTTGAGGCTATGTCCGACAATAATGTCTTTAAATTTGTGTACAGCTCAAGTGCCACCGTTTATGGTGAACCAAAATTCTTGCCCGTCACAGAGGAGCATCCGACGGGCAATTGTACATCACCCTACGGCAAAACCAAATATTTTACAGAGGAAATTCTCAAGGATCTGTGCAAGTCCGATAAGGTATATATTCACACCTTACCAACTAACATAAATTATAAATTAAGGTAATTATTTGTATTTTGTATTTAATCAGCGTTGGGCAGTTGTCTCGCTGCGCTACTTTAATCCGGTGGGTGCACACATCAGTGGAAGCATTGGGGAAGATCCGAATGGCGAGCCGAATAATCTGATGCCCTACATTGCCCAGGTGGCGGTGGGCCGTCGTCCCAAATTGAGCATATTTGGCAGCGATTTCGCAACGAAAGATGGCACCGGCGTGCGTGACTACATCCACATCGTTGATCTGGCTGAGGGACATGTGAAGGCCTTGGACAAGCTGCGCAATATTGCCGAATCAGGTTTCTTCGCTTACAATTTGGGCAGTGGAGTTGGCTGCTCGGTGCTGGAACTAGTGCATGCTTTCGAACGAGCCTCCGGCAAGAAGGTCACCTATGAACTGGTCGACAGACGTGCGGGAGATGTGTCCACATGCTTTGCGGACGCGAAGCTGGCGGAGGCGAAACTGGGCTGGAAGGCAACGCGCGGCATTGATAAGATGTGCGAGGACACGTGGCGTTGGCAGAGCCTAAATCCCAATGGTTATGCCAATAAATAGTTTCACGGTTAGCATGCCTCGTTTCGTTGTCTGTTCTTGCCTCTTCGCAAATGCGTGGCAAGCTGTTCCCTTCCCCACTTCAATCTGTAAACGTGCCACGCTCTTTTTGTTATCCTCGCTCTTTACAAAAACTTGATTTATTTTTAATTATTTTAATTAGCAAATTGATTGCGTATAAAAGTTGTTGTGTATATGTTTGTTTGTTTTTGTCCAATTTTAAATTGCAAAATATTACAAAATTTAATGATGTATGTTTGTGTTCGTGTGTGTGTGAGCCCAAAGTAATCGGTAATAAAAAAAGCAATAAGCTGCTCCCAACGACATCTGCGGCGTTATTATTGTTATTGGGATCAAAAGATGAGGAAAATCACGTCATTTCGGTGTCTAGAGGCAAACATTTATTCAATGCAATTCAACATTTAAAAACTGATTTTAATAATACTTAAATAATACATATTTAAAAAAAAAACACATCTGCACAAGTAACGGCATATTTATCACAATTATGTAATATTTAGTTTTAAACAACTTTTTGCGAACTTTTTTTGTTTTGGTTTTTTGGAATGCTGCTGATTGTTCTGGATATGTGTATAAAAGTACAAAATTTACTTTAATCCTGACATATTAACGAGTATGTCTCACTATTTAATATGGGTTCAGAGAATGTACAATGACAATCATAATTTATACACTTTATGTAGTCTTCGTGCACTTGGCTTATTTTTATATTAATGTGTATCATCTGGTTTTGGCAATATGTTTTTTTTCTTACACGGTTTTCTTGGCAGTTTGTACAACAAGTGGAGTATTTGTATAACAACCTAATATGGGTTTTTTTTCTTTTCTTTCCCTTTTTCGCTATCAACTTAAACCAAGTCAAAGAAATTTAATTTAACAAGCTTTTCTACGCTCTACATGGGTTTTCTATGTTTTTTTCTGGCTAAATATATGTGTGCGCGATATGCATATATAATAATGTTTTTTAGGTTTAATTATACTTATGTTTATAAAGATAAATAGTTTTCCAAAAGATCCGCTAGTGATTGAGATAGATTCAGAGAGGGAGAGATCCTTAGCAACGCGGGAGGCAATTTCTAGAAATAATAGTTATAAGTGGATTTCCATATACCACTTGAATGCTACTGCTTATTTGTGAGAGGGCCAGCCGAATATTAGTGATTATGTCGATGTGACACCTTTGCGTGCAACGAGCATATTAAGTATGGGATTTTTCCTTATGTAGCTAACGGCCTTTTTATGGGTGACCATTGTGAAATCGTAGCCATTGCATTGCAGTATCTTGTCATGTATTCGCAAACCAGCACGGGCAGCTGGACTGCCCTCATGGACCTCTGTCACATAGATGCCCTAGAAATTGATATATATATATATGAATATCATTGAGAATTAATTAAACTCTTTTTTGCACATACATAATCCGTGTAGCCTTGCGGACTCTTTTTGTAATCCTGATCGATTCCGCCGCCTATTTTAAAGCCACATTTGAGAATCTCTCTGCCCTCCTGGTCGTAGTCCTTTTCCTTATGCAGCGTTATGGGAATCTAATTCAAGCCAACAACAAAAACAGTATAAATAGAGCTGACTAAAGCGAGAAAGTTTGTTTATAGCCAAGTCTCTATTCGAATTCGACCTAATTTCACGTACACACGCACACACACAATGTGCCCATATTTATACGGGAAGAACGCTGTTGCTACCTGTATGTGTATGTGTGTGTGCGTAAAATTTACAACTTACGCTTAAGCATTCCATTGCCGTGCCGGCCTGATGCTGAAATGCCATTTTCGCCATAATTATTGCAGTTATTTATATATTTCCTTTGATGCCCAGCGAATATATAATGTAAGAATTGTATTTGTTAATTTGTAGAGTTCAGAAATTCGAGTCGCCGCCGTCGCCTACAAAACACAAAACTGCTTATTCTCTACTGCATCACAAATGGGCAGTGTTGCAAAGCGCCCAAGCCAAATAATCAACATTGCTTCAGTTTCTTTCTTTCTATCTTTTTTTATTATTAAATTTACATAAATAAACAATTGGAATTTGGAATTAGTATTTAGATCTATGAGCGCCGCATGGCCAACATCGTATTAATTTCCCAGATAATGATGCGTGTTCTGTCAATAATCTCGCGCAATTGACGATTTTTCAATTTAACCGTTTCGATTAATTCCTGATTCTCTTGCAAAACTTTGCGATATTCATCACACTGGGAGGGTTCAATGCGGGGATCGGGCTCATCCCGGTAGGGAATCAAACTCTCCGCGTTCATGTAATCCATCCCAGCATCATTGCACTTCTCGTAGATGATGCGGACTCGCTTGAAGAGCAAACGAATTGTACGAAAATATTCCTGTACTTTTTTTTCCGTATTATTGTCGCGATGAGAAGTGGGTTGGATATTCTTCAGGGCGGAGAATACCTCCTGGAAGCGTGATGCAATATCCTGCACCGTTTCCTGACCCAATCGCGACAGCTGCACTATGTTAATCTCTTTGTGCGGATTTGGTTGAGAAATGGCAAGCATGTTGTTGCCACCACCTGGTCCACCAGCTGCACCTGCGCCAGGATTATGCTGCTGCTGTTGTTGTTGCTGTGGCATGTTGGGCGGATGCTGTTGTGGACCGGGCACCATGCCTTGCTGTGGACCCATCATCTGTTGCTGTTGTGGCATATTGGACATGGGAACGCCGACGCCTCCCTGCATCATTTGTTGCTGCTGCATCTGGTGTTGCGGCGACATGCCCATGCTTTGCATTAGACCGGGTGGTCCACTCGCATTGGGATTCATTTGCATGGAGCCAGGTCCTCCTCCGGGTCCACCCATCATGTTCATTTGATGCTGTTGCTGCTGCGGCGACATGTGCATGCCTGCGCCACCCTGCATAAAGCCACCTCCCATAGGCATCATGTTGGGGCCACCGCCACCACCACCTCCACCAGGTGGTCCTTGATTCAGTTGATTCTGACCATATTTCCACATTTTAAGCGCAACTTAAAGAAACTCCAACCAACCAAAACAGTAAAATCAAATCTAATTTACCAACACTAAACACGAGCAGGTGTTGCCACCTCACTAAATATCAATAAGTGCATAAGTGCAGTAATCGGTTGAATTTATCGGCCAAGTTTATCTGCTTCCAAAAGAGTTTCAAATTATTGGCTGCCAATTTTGCTAGTTACGCTGCAATGGCAGACGAAGATCACAACGGATTTGGTGAGTGGGTAAGTCGTTGAAAAATTAATTGATATTAAATGACCAAAATAACCAAAAATCGTCTTGCAGGGCGGTTACTTTGAGGCAAAGAAATCGAAGCTTGAGGAGCAATTTGCAGCCGCCAGCGACCCATTTCGCAAATCGAATCTATTCGATGGCATTTCCATATTTGTTAATGGCCTGACCAATCCCACGGCCGACGAGTTGAAGCGTATAATGATGGTGCATGGCGGCACCTATCATCACTATGAACGATCGCACACGAAATTCATCATTGCATCTAATTTACCCGATGTGAAAGTGCGCAAAATGGACACCACGCGAATTGTTGCTGCCCAATGGGTTGTGGATTGTGTGGAGCAGAAGCGTGTGCTCGACTATAAGCCATATCTCTTGTACACCAATCAGAAGACGACACAGCCACGACTCAATTTTGGCAAGGGCAAGAAAAATGACTCGACTCTCAGCATTTCAAATGTTGCCGAGGAAAACCAACTGGATGGCATACTCAAGGAGCTGCAGCATGCTGTGGCCACATCGCCCGAAAAGCAGACCAGCCATATAATCAATTTATCTGCCACCATAACAAGCAACCATCCAATTAGCAGTCACAGCGCCCGCACCGCTGTCGATCCAGCGTTTCTTAGTGAGTTCTATAAAAAGTCACGTTTGCATCACATTGCAACTCTTGGCGCCGGTTTCAAGCAATACGTGTGTGAGCTGCGTCAGAAACATGACAACAAGCCGTTTGTCAAGCGAGGCGAACTCCGTTCACTGCTAGGTGCTGGCAGGCTGTTGACAGAAGATGTCTCCACGAAGACCCCTAAACGTTATGTGATGCACATTGATATGGATTGTTTTTTCGTATCTGTCGGGTTGCGTTCGCATCCGGAGCTGCGTGGGCAGCCCATTGCGGTGACTCACTCGAAGGGCGGCAGCGGTGCCACCGATGTACCAGTACATCCCCAAGCCAATCGTCAGGTGGAGCGGGAACTCTTTGCCAAGCGATTCGATGAAATGCATAACAATGTGCGAGCAGATAGGGTGCGTTATGGATTCGAGAAAAATATGTCCTTGTCGGAGATTGCCTCGTGCAGCTACGAGGCGCGGGCTAAGGGCATAACGAATGGTATGTTTGTGGGCCAGGCACTCAAGCTGTGTCCCGAACTGAAGACGATACCATATGATTTTGAGGGATATCGTGAGGTGAGCAAAGTGTTCAATAAAATAAGACTTATTCTGACAGGATCTCTTTTCCATCGACAGGTGGCCTTTGCCTTGTACAACACTGTGGCACAGTACACACTCAATATCGAGGCAGTGAGCTGCGATGAAATGTTTGTGGACTTATCGGATGTGCTGCAAGAACTCCAAATAGATGTAATGACATTTGTGACCTATCTACGCCAGGAGGTGCGTGATTTAACTGCATGTCCCTGCTCAGCGGGCGTCGCTGACAACAAGTGAGTGGGATTGAAGTCAAATTAATTAACTCTACTTACTCTTTCACTTGCACAACAGACTACTCGCTCGCATGGCCACCAAACTGGCTAAGCCTAACGGACAACATCTGCTGCAGACAGATGATGCAGCCAATTATATGGCCACGCTGGCACTGGATGTGCTGCCCGGTGTGGGCAGCAGCATTACCCATAAACTAAATCTGGCTGGGTTGACAAGCTGTGCTGATGTGCAGAAGGTTTCGCTGGCGTGCCTGGAAATAATGGTGGGCAAGAAAATGGCACAAACTCTCTATCAAAACTGTCGCGGTATCGATCCACGTCCTTTGGTATACGAACAGGTGAGATAAAGATATAAAAAGTAGATCGTTGTTTAATTTTATGTAATCCTCCTTTAGCAACGCAAATCGGTTTCTGCAGAAGTTAATTACGGCATACGCTTTAGCAAATACGAAGAGCTGGAGAATTTTCTCAAACAGCTAAGCATTGAGGTGCACAGTCGTCTGATGGAGATTAAACGCAAGGCCAAATCGATCACCTTGAAGCTAATGGTTCGTGCTGCAGAAGCTCCCGTAGAGACGTCCAAGTTTATGGGACACGGTATCTGCGATAACCAGACAAAGTCCCTTCTGCTCAAACAAAGCACTGCTGATGTGAAAGTCATTACGCATTATGTGCTCAAGCTGATGAAGGAGTCCGGGCTTCCTCCCCACGAGCTGCGTGGCATTGGCATCCAGCTCAGCAGGCTAGACGATGTTGTCGAGTCGAAAAAGGAGAATCTCATCATGAATATGTTCTCCAAAATCTCTGAAAAGCCAAAAGCAGGTATGTAAAATTTCTCTTGTCATTTGACACTTGAGTCAGACACAGTTGTCATTCTATTCTTTACAGATAAATCGATAATTGTACGAACTGTTGTCCCAATTAAATCGGAAAGCACTAATGTGCTTAGTTTGCTAAAAAACGCAGCAACTAAAAAAAAAAGCAACCCAGAACCCGCATTCAAAATGGGTAATTTTATTCAAGTGACTGATGCGAAACAAAGCAAGCTGGAACCACCAAAAGATATTGGACTGAACATGCCCAATATATCAACGGGCTTTATTTCAATTCCAAGCGGGGAGTCAATAATAACCAAATCCGCAGCCATTTCACATTTTGATCCAGATGTTCTGGCACAATTGCCAGAGGAAATACGGCGAGAGATACTCCACTCTGCAGAGGAGTATTTGGAGATATCGAAAAGCAACAGTAATAGGAAAAGAAAATGCAACTCTCCTTTGGAATCTCGTAGTGCGTCTCGACCACCACAGCCACCGAGATCTAAGATAACAGTCGCATCGTGGGCTGTCAGTCCTTTGAACCAAAGCGATCTGCAGCCATCCACATCGAAAGCGGGGTTGGCTCGACAAAACAAGCGTATGTGTCGTCCCGATAAAATTGTGATTGACTACATGAAGGAGCTGCCCCAACACATGCATCCCGCAATTCTCCAATATATTAAGTCAAACAACAAACAGGAGGAACAACCGGGGAAGCAAACAAATGTATTTGTTAATCCCAATTACAAATCTATGCTGGCCACCTGGGTAAAAACAGATGCGACGCCGAAACCCACCGATGTGAATCGAATCTGTTTGAGCATTTGTGATCTGGTCGTCGAAAATCAAATGGATAAAGTCTACGACATCATGAAGTACCTTTGTCGCATCATCAATGCGAAGAGATGCAATTCCTGCAGCTGGCACGTGGCCTACGATGAGATCAAGTGTAACATACAGGAGAAGGTGCAAGAGATTCTCCACTGTCACATCTACATTAGTGAGGCAATCGATTGCTACAAATGCGTCTCCTGTAGAAGCTAATTCTTTAGTTGAACTTTGTGAATGTCACTTAAAGTGCATGTTTGTATTACTAATATTACTATTACTATTCGAATGGAAGAAAAACAAAGACGTTAATATTTTATAAAGTGCCTTTTTAAGTTTGAGTTATATTTCGAAAAAGCTGCCGAAACTGCCGAAAGTTTGTTTCCTACTTGTGGCTAACGAATAATAATTTTGTTTTTTTTTTAAAGAAATCGTAAACGATTTTTAATGCAAGAACTGAAGACTAATGAAAGCAAGCATTTTGATGTAATATTTAAACAGATTTTACTTTGTTTAACATAATCTGGAATTTTGTTATTTTTGAGTTAAATATTATTGCCTGAGAATGTTTATTATACCATCGACACAATTGAGTCACAATTTTTTTTATCGATCTAAAATATTGTTAAGCATGCAATTAAATAAAAACTAGTTGTTTAAAAAAAAAACCGTGTACTTTAATGACATTAAATGGAACTTATGTTGAAAAGCAAGCGAAGCAGTTAGCGCCAGTAAAGCATTGATTGTGTTTGGGGCATAAATTTATTTATAAATTGTAAGAAGGCCTGAGAAGAGTGGTAATTAATGTCGTAAAAGCAGCAAGTAATAATAATCGCACAATGACGACGCTGGCGTTGATAACTTCATACATAAAAGGGTAGGGGGATTAAAAGCCAGCGCACAAAGCCAAAGCATTGCTTAAAGACAAATAGGCCAGGCCAACACCTGGCGGAACTGGCAAGTCATAATTTGCACTTTAATGAAAGCGTCGCTGAGTTGAGATGCGAAATGCATGAAAACTGGCGAGTCGAGCCGAGCCGAGGTAAGTTAAAGTCACTGCAGTTAATCGCCAACGACGTCGATTTGCCGACCAACCGGACAGCGGGGCAGTAATATGTAATTGATTCGCATGCTTCGGCTCCAATCTCGGCTCTCACAGTCAACGGCTGCACAATCTCAGCCCCCAGCTCGCAGCCCCACTTGACAAACTATAACAATTACAGTGCCAGGCAATGCAACCCCACACCAGATGCATCTGTGGAGCAGCAGTAGCAGCAGCATCAGCAGATGCAGCAGCTGGCACTGGGTAATTAAAAATAGTCAAGCTGCATTTCTTGTGCCGCATCCGGTTCGTTGGAGTCGCCATCGATGTTGTTGTTCTCATTGTGGGCTGGTCTTCTGGATTTACATGAGCCGCGCTTTGTCTGATTTAATTATGTGCGCAAAAGGCGTCGTTGTTTCATAAATTTTATGTATCCTGTCGACGGTCCGCAAAACCCCATTAGTCAGTAGTCCGTTTGGGCCTGGCTAAAACCTGAGCAACAGTAGCTGGTCTCCCGTCTGGTTTTACACACATAAATATGTCGTAGTCGGGAGATGCAAATGTTGTCAAGTTTTGATAGACTTGTTGGCAGCGTCACAGAGTTGCCAACATGATTTGTCAACGATGATACCACGAATGCACACGCATCTCATCAACTTGCCAACTTGCCACAACGCATGTACAAAGGAAATATGCTGTCATGATGCAGTCAAGATGCTCTCAGCCCACAATCGGCTTAAACAGGTCCGGCTCGACAGTGGAAAAAGTCTTTGGCCTTCTTTCATTTTCTTGTTTAAATCTGCTGCTTTTCTGATCTGTGATTTTAATAAAACAATAAAATTATTTTAGGTTTTTTTTATGAATTTTTTATTTTAGAATAAATTTGTTCCTTTATTTTGCTAGTGTCAAAATTTATATAAATTATACAGATTAAGGAATATTTTTCTAAGTTAGATAAAACAAATTCAAATACTAATGAGCTCTAACAGTTCTGACAAAGTTATTATCTCAATGGAAACGTTTCTACAGTGGCTGCCTTCTTTCCAAATCCTTACCCAAATCAAGCCAATTGTCTAGCGGAAACAACATTTCCCAGCTGACTTAGTGTGCCTATTTTTCCCACGATGCGCAGAGCGCTAACAGTAGCTGGAAAACTGCTGGAAACTGTCAAAGTTAATCAGACGCGGCACTCGCTGCGACAAGATCACTGCCGAAGAGACTTGCCAAAAACTCTTGCCACATGTAAATATGCATAAGGCACAGCAGCAACAGCAACAATAAGCAGCGGGATTTGAGGCAGCAACATCAGCATGAGCATGTTGATAATGGGTCGCTGTCGCAGACTCTTGCTACCAAATAAGCTGAACGACAACAGCAACTGCAACAATAACAACAATAAGAATAACAACAACAACTGCATCTTTTGGTTACGTTGTTGTTTCAGATTTTTGCCGCCAAACTTTTGCAAGTTGGGAGTTGGCAAGTTGCGTCTATGTAAAACTTCTAGCCAATTAACTTGGCGACCGGCAGACGAAGCCAAATGCTGCCAAATGCAACCGCAACTGCTGCTGGTGCCTTATGATTAGAATCGACGACAGGAGGCCGCCAAACAACAGCAGCAGCAGCAGCAGCAGCAACAGTTGCAGCAGCAGCAACAACTAACCAAAGCTAATGAACCATGTTGCCGCTGATGAACCCGAGCTGATTAATGATGCCTGGCTAGCTAGCTCGGCTAGCTGGATGCTTGCTTGGTAGTTGGTGGTTTGGATGTATGTGCTGCTAAGGGAACTTGCATACAACTGTGTGCAATTTGGAGTTTTGGAGTTGCTGACTGTGTTACACTCACAAAAAGTTGGTCGTCGCATCTAAAAAAAAACCATCCGGAAACTAGAACACATTTTGGTTATTGCAAATATTTCCTAAATTTATTTAATAATAAAAAATGTTATTTTAATAATTTAAAATAGTTTTTAGTTATAACTTTGAGTATGAAAAATATTTAAAAATTGGTTCTAATTTTTTCCCAGTGCACCTGATACCCGAGGGCAGCTAACAACTTAACTAGCTTGTATGGTGGGCTGAGGGTTGTGGCCAAAACAACAAAACAGCGAAAAAAAACGAAGCAAACCACAATTTTTCGGCCAGCTGTAGTAGTAGAAGAAGAAGCTGCTGACAAAAGTTGCCCACTTGGCTGCTAAACAAAGGCCGCAAAAGGAGCAGGCGCAGGCGCACCTGAGAATGTTGATAGCCCCCATGGAGCCTGAAGGTCCAAAGACTTCAAATAGCAACTACAACAGCAACAGCAACAACAGCAACAACAGCAACAACAACAACTCAAACTCAAGTCCAAGTGCAAGCCGTTTTTTATGCCACTCAAGCCGACGACAAGGCGACCGAAAACAACAACAACAACAACAGCAAACTGAACTCTTGGCCAAGTTGGCAGGCAGTAGGGCTAAAAGGCTGTTGCTGATTGTTGCAGCCGTGGCTCGTTTGCGGGGCCCTTTATCACATGCGCACATCATTTACTGGACGCAGACGCAGCTTTGCTGCCTCCGCCCCCATCTCTTCTCCCCTCTTCACGGCTCTTCTTTGGTCTTCTCGCTTCGCGCACTTTAGCAATTGTTGGCTCTTAAAAGTGTTTGCGTCGTGACAAAATCAATGTTGCTGCCCAGAGAGTCGCTCGGCTTATGCGGCCTGTGACAGCCGCATTGGACAGTGATTCATGGTTTATTAAGCGCATTATGCCGCAGGATACTTTGAAGTTTGACCAGACAGCAGAAGCATCAGCAGTAACAAACAGGCGGCAGTTACAGTTGCCATGGGCGCACCCAAACGGGGAATAGATAGGCAAATGGACCACCTGTCCGATTCGAGTGAAGTATATAGTTATACCTACGCCAAAAAACTTGAGTGAAATTAAGTTTTAAATGCTTTGCTAAGCAACATATACAAATTTTATAATATCTGCAGATTTTATAGAATTTAAATAATTTGCTTCTGCAATTAAATTAAGTAAATGTTTGCATATTAATTATATAATTAATATGAGTAATTAATTGGGTAATTCATTTAAAAAAGATTTTTTCCAACGAATTTATGTCCCAATAAAAAATTTCATAGAAAAAAATAAAAAGTATAAATGGTAAAATAATATATTTCTTTCATCATTGAAAAAATTGGATAAAATATCAATGCTATAAATTTAGCATTCTTTCCATTTTTATAAGAATGATTTCAATAACCATAAATATGAATGGTTCTTCAATCGAGTCCCAAATATAAATAAAAGGATTGCGAAAAATAGTTATGGACAAAAAATAATAACGATATAAAAATTAGAAGTAAGATCTTTTGCATACCCCTTCAATAGTGCAGCTATTTGCTACGCCCATGGCAACAGCAACAGCCGGGGGAGCAACCGCAACAGTTGCTGTGTTGCACGTGTTTAACGTGGCCCTTCAAGTGTGGCAACTGTGGCGGCCGCAACAGCAACAGTTTTGCCTTTGGCATTGGCAATGAACACTTGGCCGGGTCTTATGCTTCCATGCTCTCCCCCCCCCTCCTCCCCCCTATACCCTTCTTCTGTATAGGCGTACCACCTCTTCACTTCAGCAATTGATTACTTAACATGTTTTATGCGTACGGCAAGTTATGTGGCGGCGGCGACTGGCGCGTTAATTTGCTGCCTGCTGCTGCTGGCCTTGGCTTGACTGGCTCTGACACTGCCTTTGCCTTAGCCACACAGCCGCTTCACAGTCTTGGCCAAAACAAATTGCTGCGCGGCAGGCGCTGGCCCGTAAATCAGCGCACAAGTCAAAACACATCAACATCAGCATCGACAGCCGCATCAGACAGCAGCAGCAACAGCAGCAGCACTAACAACAACAATTGCCCAGGCTAGACAAACAACAACAACAACAACAACTCCCACATGGGCGTTTCAAATGCGCCTCAAAGCTTAAATCAATTGCACACACACGCATATACTCATACACACACTTACACCTTTATGTTTGTGCTTGGTTGCATGTGCAATTGGAATTAATTATGGCAAACAACAACAACAACAGCAACAACAGATTCTCTCGCATCAAGCATTTATTCACATTTCCCAAATCTGAATGCTATGCTGTTGAATGAGATGAATTGCCAAAAGCCAAAAAAAAAAAAATAATATAATAATAAAAAAAGAGATGCAGGCAAGCGATAAGAAGTGCGCCGAAAACGCGTTGGTTGATTTATGCAATCTGTGTATGCAAGTTGCTGCTGCACATACCCTGTAATGCAAATTAGTGCAGAGTGTTTCGTTACCATGTAAGTAAGGAGTAAGGAACGATCATCATGCATTTATTTTATGTGACCATTATTAAAAGCCACTCAGCCCGTGTGCGATAAGTTGGGGTATTAAATGATCTCATCGGAAGCAGATCCACAAAATATCGTTTCAGTCTAATACATCTTAGCAATATTATCATTGACAGATTGGCGACGCAACGTAGGAAGTATGAGAATGTCATATGAGTATGTCATACTTGGAAATTTGTATTTATATATGTATATAGACAATATAGCATTTATTCAAATAACAATCTAGGCAAATTGTACATTTTTTGAAATCAGACGCTATTTATAAGTTCATTTCGTATTTGCAAAATATTTTAATCAATCTCATAAAAAAAAACAGTTAATATTACTATGTACATAAAATAATAAAAAATAAAATAAAATAAAATAAATATCTTTGGTAATTTACAATTCTTAAAGAATCTACTTTTGATAATGAAATTTAAATTTATCTTAGTTTTCTATTCTCACCTCTTCTTGTATAGTTTCGCATTTAATCTGCTCTCCTTTAATTATTATTTTGTGTTGACTGCAGCCCAATAAAGGTTTTATAGTATTATAGAACTATAGCCTTTGTGTTGTAGAGGGTTACTTAAAAGATTCATCCAGGAGACACTCCACAACACATATATATCTAGCTTAGTTTCAGTCAATGCACAGGGTATCCTCCTAGTCGATCATCTTCAAGAACAATTTGGCAATTGCATTACGTATGCCGAAAATATGCAAATTGGCAATTGGAAGTGTGAACGCCGCCAGTGGCAACCAGCAACCAGCAACCAACAAGCAACAAGCAACAATCAGCAACCAACAATTCTGTGAATTATGCCAAAGAATTGCCATCAACAGCGACGACAACGCCAACGCCGACGCCGACTTCGACGTCGACGTCGGCTGCACTTGTCATTAGAATGCAATCGAAGCGTCAGAAATAAATTACAAAACCGTGTAAAGTGCAAACTGGACCCGCAGTTTTGTATTTGTTTTGTTTCTCCAATTTTAATTTTATTTTATTTTTTGACGTTTTGTTGGAACTCTGTAATCGCATTTATGGCCACATAAATCTTGGCTAAAATTTGCCGTTGCCTAACAAAGTTGTCGTTGTTGTGTGCTCTGCGTATATTTATATATATATATATATGTTATATATGAAATATATATATGTATATATATTTTTAATCAATTGAGCCACTCTTAAAGTGAAACTGGTTCACGGCATGAACCGCAAGCTTTGATTTATTTACGTGCTCTCCAACGTCCGACTTTGACTCTGGAACGAGATAACATTGCGCGCTTTCACGCATTTTTAATGCCACCACTTGGACCTGGCTTACTTAGTAGGTGCTGCTTGTAATTTGGACTGCAGTACACTCGACAAAAAAATGTGTTCTTTTCTTTATATGTTAAGCATTAAGTTTATTGCACATGTATAATGTATTACATTTCAAAGTAGTTAAACAATATATATTTATATATATATTTATATACATAAATCTATCTATATCTACATAACTAACCGTTATAATGGGATTATTATAAATTAATACGTACTTATTTCAATTATTATATAAATTATTTCAACTTATTTTTTTTTTTTTGTAATTTATTACGTATAGTTATGATTTATAAGAGAAAATTAATAATTTTAAAATCTAGCAAAATGGGAGACGGGAAATGAATTTTTCAAGTGCTACCGCAATATCCAATGGAAATCGCTATACGATCTGCAAGATTGTCGCGTGCAAATGCTGACTTGTAATTGAAATGGAGCTTGCATAAGAAAATATGCTAAGTATGTAGAAAAAAAAAGAGAGACACGCCCCTTTGTCGACGTTGGGCGTTAGCTGACAACTGCCAGATGGCAGGTGCAGTTAGAAATAGTCGACGTGGTTGCCTGGAAGGGGGAAGGGGATGGTATCTGGTAATCGCATTTGGATGATTAGTCACTCGGAAGGCGCTGGCTCCATGGTGAGCTGATCAAGATATCATGTCATAAACATTGCCATTACATCAGCACACAGCATTTGCGGAAAAGCGATCTGTTTATGCCTTATTATGCCATAAATGTGACGCATAAGAATAATGGGGAATTGGAGGAGTGCTCGACTGGGATATACCAAAGATAGACGAACTGACACACGGATCAGCACAAAACCCAATTTTTATTAAGAAATCGGATGAGTCATCCTTGTCCATTAAAGTCAATAATTATAGTTAAATTGTGTTAATTCCAAGTTACAAGAGTTCTATGAATATCTTAAATATCATCGAAAAACCCTCTTGTGTAATGTAAATAAATTTATCAAATAATAATTCACTTGTATATAAACCTACAAAAGAAACAAGAAATAAGTTCAGTAAATGTTGGATTAATATTATTCCATACTTTTAAGCTATGGGATATTATTTTTTAAATTTTATTTACAGATTGATGTACATAAAAAATAGATTTTGTCTAACCTAAATAAACTTTACTGAAACATAATAATAAATTTACTTTCATTACTATTACTATTACAACTTTCACAGAAGCAACAAATATTTAAAGTCAACTTTATGTTATGGATAATTTTGTGCAAGGATGCCAGCTTAACGAGACCAGACTATGTCAATCGATAAATTATAACATAAATCCCTTTTTAAATATGTTACAGCCCACTTCAGATGCTGCTCAGTGGGATTTCACCCACTCGGGCAATATCTGGCGGCTATTTAATGCGGTATCTAATGTGCACAAGCCCATGCAAAATCCAATCACGGCAACATTTAGTCATTCCAAATGCTACATAAACTGACAGTCTATTTGTTTTATGTCAAGCCTTGGCTTCAGTTTGGGGGCAACAGTTGCAGTTGCAATTGCCGGTTGCCGGTTGCCGTTTGCTGCCTAACTGTCTGTCTGTCTGTCTGACTGTTTGGCTGGTTGTTGCTGACACGCCTGCAATTGCTGGCCGATATGAATCACAGCGAAAAGTGAACGAACTGAGAGTAGTGAGTTGCATTATCTAGATAAATAATTATTCAACTTAAATCGAAATCGTAATGAATTTTTATTTTGTTTTTTATTTTTTGTATTTTTTTTTCTCTCGCTATATTGCATTTTGCGGGAGTGTCAAACTGACGGCAATACGCGTTCATTGTCAGTGCTTCGTTAGCAATATCTTGGACTGGCAACATGTTGCTGCCCCAGCGCATGTTGCTGCCTTAATTGGACAGCGATACAAATCGCAGTAACAGCAGCAGCAGCAACAACTGCGATTGCAACTACAACCTGGCCATGGGCATGGATCTGGGCAATGGGCCAGTGCTGTTGGTGCGGCTGTTGCTGTGGCTGTTGCTGTTGCAGTTGCCACGCCCAGTGAAAACACCTGCAGCCGTTTACACGTCGAAAACACTAAGAACTGATGGCAATTTGTCAAATTTCCTCGCCGAACTGAGCAGAGCTCACTTAACGCCCCGTCTGGCTTGCAATTATCCTTATTAGCCAACTCCCCGTTTGGCTCTTTTATTTTTGGGTTTGGGTTTGGGTTTGGGTTTTGGGCATTTGGGGTCCGCGCTTGTTTGCACTGATAAATGCGCACCGACGGGGCAACACCTCTAAATGATGAGCAGAACGCGCCTAATTACATGGCGACGACTCTGCCGGTCCGGCTAACTCTTCATTCGCCTCTGCTTCCAGGAAGACCAATTTCACACCAATTGGGTGCGGTGCCGCAGAACTTTGCCTTTGGGCGATCACAGTTAACGCATGTTTTGGCACGGACAAAATGTTTGCATACCCTGTTTTTTGGATTTGAAATGGTTGCTTAACTTGCACAATTGTAGAAGAATTGAATTGAAATTTATTAATATAAATTGATTGGGTCTGAGTGCAACTAAATAAGTGAAAATGTACGTTCTTACTGAGTACAGGGTATCTGTAGTTGCTTCAAGGGTTCAGGGGTGTAGATTATCTGTTGGTTGGAAAATATGTCAAAAGATTCAGTTCGTAAGTCTGTCAATCTCTAGGAGATGGTTCTGTTATCTGTTAGTTGTGTAGTTGCTTCAAGGGATCAGTATTTTTTAGGGTATCTCTTATAGGGTATCTTCTAGACGTGCAAGCCACACCTGATCACGCTTGCGTCCCTCTACTGAGCACTATCATTAGCTACAGACTTGGACATGTGCGATTATGGCTAAAAATCAAAGTGCGCCCTCATCAATAGCTGCGACTGCTCTTTAATAATTATTATAAAACGCTTTCAGTCTGTCTCTGTCTGCCCGTCTGTCTGTCCTTGTCTGGCATTGAAGCGCATTTATGGCGCCGCATACGCCGGCAATTAAACAATTCGCTTTAGCCGCAGCCGCTGCAGTTGCAACAACAATGCGCCCCTTGGCCAAATTGAGAGTTGGCCCGCAGCCTGACCATAGTTGGTCAATGGAATCGAAACAAGTTGTAAGCGATAAGAACGTTGCCATTGTTCACTTGTTCACTTGTACACTTGTTGTTGTTGTTGTTGTTGCTGTTGTTGTTGGCATTGTTGTCGTCGCTTGTTGGTTGACTTTGGCTTTGTAATTATGGACATTATTGGTTGGGGTTGTGCAACATACACATTTACATGGTGTAGCGCCAGCAGCAGCAGCCTTGCTTTATAATCAAAGAGGTGGTTCAACATTCGCACACACAGCTACCGAAAAATAATCTGCAACCTGCAACCTGCAACCTGCAGCAGCAACAGCAACAGCAGCCCCAGCAGCAACCATTGTAAACGAGATGTAATGCATTGAATATGAATATATCGCTAGCAGATCATTGATCGACACCTGTGGAGAATTATATGTTCACTGAAATTATGGCCAATTCGCATTGCTAACTGGTTCATTGGTACATGAACAGTTGTTGCTGTCGCATTTGTGTATAATTTTGAACTGATTTGAATGTCATTGTGTGCCTATAATGATGTCGTTAAGAAGGCAGGATCTGCAGGCTAATAACCTCATTTAAAAAAAGCACTTCACCAAATTGAGTGTTATTATAAAATCTTAATAGCTGTACTTAAATCGGAAGAGGCAATATACTTAACAATCGTACAAGATGTCCTCGAAAAATGTGGTTTTGGTAAAATAAAAATATAAATTCGCAGAAAAAATATGTCTTTAACATTGACGTAGCTCAGTTAATATTACACATGGCTTACATATTGTTACATAGGTTTTTTTTATCAACTGAGGTGTCTTTTGAGGTAATAGGTTTTTTTCTGGAATATTAAATTTTTTTCAGTCTAAAGCGACATTTTCTATGACGACAGACTAGCTGCTGATTAAAACTAGGAAACTTCTTAGCCTAGAATATCTTGTCAAAAAACTGGTAAGTATTTTAAGTCTATTGTTTTCCTAAAGATTGCTTAAATAGTT
Organism: Drosophila demipolita; assembly: GCA_035042405.1. Lineage (NCBI taxonomy): Eukaryota > Metazoa > Arthropoda > Insecta > Diptera > Drosophilidae > Drosophila > Drosophila demipolita. The sequence continues at coordinate 1,249,161 of JAWNLI010000067.1, read as the reverse complement.
TTTTTATTATAGCTATATATATTATATATTGTATACCATTACGGACCTATTCTTGTTGCCATCCCATACCAGGGCGAATCTATTGTATAATCCCAGCAGCCTCGTCTGTAACTTTGGAATTGCTTTAAAAGTTATTCCCATCTTTCTTTGCAAGTGTTAAAATACAGCCTTTATATATTTAAAATAATTATTTAAGCTGCCATTGAATTAATTTTATTTTTTTGTAGATCCTTGATTGTCCGACACTTTGCCAAAGCTGCCATGATGACTTGAGGCAGGCTTTAGGTAGGAGTCTTTGGCTATTAGCTCGCTGTTAGGTCCATTACGGAGCCATCAGCTGTGATTTATGCGCACAAACAAACAGCAAAAGCAAACGGCAGGAGCAGCAGCAGCAACAGCAGCATACACGGCAGCAGCAGCAGCAACATCAACAGCAGCAACCTCAACATCCACAGCAACATCAGGCACAATACTTGGTGCTTGGCCCCGAAGCTAATTAATTTGCCATTTGTGTCCCATTAGCGTAATTGTCTGTCAGTTAAAACTCGCCATGTGCCCCCTTTGACTTTATAAACGGTTAGCACAGACAACAACGACGATGACGATGACAACTTGGCCAACTAGCCAACTAGCCAGGTTGCTGACCAGCAGCAAAAGCAACAGCAACAGCAGCAGCTGGAGGAGCGAGTTGGCCAACCTTTGCTTGCATTTTATGTGTCACCAATTGTTGTTGTTGTTGTTGTTGTTTATTGTTGCTGTTGTTGCTGATAATTTGCATACATGCTAAATGCAAGGCGACTTTTATGTGACGCGCCACGCATTTAATTTGAATTCGTTGTCAACTTGGCGCCTTTGAAAACAAACTAGGGCGTGGCGCCGTCCCACATACGTCTAACTATCGGGTTGCAAACACTTTTTGGACAATTGCAATACCAATGGCGCCCATCAGTCTTTGGAACACCTGCAACTAAAGCCCACGCAACAGCAACAGCAGCAACAGCAGATTTCCCAGGCACTGAGCCAAAGCAGAACATTTTACAATCAACTGCAGCTGCACGGTGTGGGTACAGTAAGGCGTCTATTGATGGACAAGCTCGGTGCCTCTTCGGACTTAAGATGTACTCGATACAGAAACCAATTACAAAGAATCCTTGCCTTAGTTTGCCATTCTCAATAGATATTTTTCAGTAGGCTGACTTCCGAAAGAGTTAACACTGTATAGCATAAGGACTGGCATGAATACTAAACTGGCAAAGACTATGATGCTGATGCTGAAGCTCAAGCTGGAACTGGAACCCGGCAGACGACAGACAGAAGATAGCAGACAGCAGGAGCTGAGGCTGAGTGAGGCAGGAGGCAGCGGTGCAGGGAACAGGGAACAGGAGGCGATGGGCGGCAATGTCGGCTTGTTTGCCATATAAAGCGAGACGATGTTGTTGTCGACGTTGTTGTTGTTGTTGTTGTTGTGATTGTTGTCTGTGAGCATTCGCCTTAGATTGCCATAGATGCTCGGTGCGCAGATGTCGCCGGGCACAGCTTCGCACAGATAGACACCGACCCTTCAGGCAGCTGTTGCTCTGTCTGGATGGGAAAAGAAAAAGGGAGGGGCAGGGGTAAGACTGGTCGGGGTAGTTGGCCCACGCACTTGTCTAGTCATTGGCAACGATTCCTGGCTTGCCACAAACAAAGGCAAACAAATGCAACGACTGACTGCAAACTCAATTTGCGATTAATAGAAATAGAAACTTGCAACAATGTTGCATAATGCGCGGGCGTGGGCGTGGGCGTTGGCTATGAGATCGATGTCGCCCTCCCCCTTCCACCAGTTGCAAAAGCCTGGAGAAAACTTCTACCAGATTATTTGGTGCTCAATCTTAAGTTCACCTGGTTATATAATTCCAACGGCACTTAAACGTTTTACGTTATAATCTTTATGGCCTCACCATGGGATGCAGCAGCAGCAGCTTGGATTCCAACTGCAGCTTCTGCCCCCCTGTGGCTGCGTTTGGCAAGAACACAAAGACTGGAGTCCACACCGGCTGCAGCCCTTTTGTGGCTCATTAAAGTTGCGCCTTTTTTGGGGCGCTATCTTATCATAAAAATGCAGTTGCTTCAACACCTGCAGCCTGCATGAAACACACATTTGCACTTTCCACCTCGCAACGGGTGCACCACAAAATTTCAATCAGCCTTAATAAACTATAAAATATTTTCGGCATTTTCGGCCAAAAAAAAAACAAATAATACGTAACAAGAATTAAAAGGGAATCGTTGCTAAGGTAAAAAAAAAATGCATCAATTTTTTTTGGAAACGACGCTGCAGAAAATTAAGAATTAAAGTGCAGTTTTGAGAAAGGTTAACATTTTTGATAAAGATTAAAAAATGGCAAACAGGCAAATGAGGCAAGGCTTTAGTTGCATGTAATGATAAGGCTAAGAAGTTTACAGGAAATATACAAGCTGAAAGTGATTACTTATGGGCGAAGAATATTAATGAGTTTGAGCTTAAATTTAAATTTTAAAACTTGCTTTAAAAAAAAAAACCTTTTACATACTTTATTTTTATTTTAATATGTTTTAAGTCTTTTTCACTCTAAATCATTTCAAATCATTTTAATATATTCTTAACCACTTTTAAGTGAGCACCGACTTCAAATCTTTAACTGCTGCTACTGTTTGAAGGCCTTTTGCTATTATTATAACTGCCAGACAAGTTAAGCAGAAGCTGTGTGCTTGGCCAAGGCGAAACTCAATTAAGTAACTGTCTCAGTCGTTGACATAACTTAAAGGCCGATTACCTTTTGGGCTGCGCCACAAATCAACGCAATCCAAACTGGCCGCCTACGAGTGGATCTTTCTCGTGGTCTTCGTCTTGGTCTTGGTCTTGGTCTGCACCACAGCAGGGTGTGGCGCCTGGGACCAACCAAGCGCAGGACATGGCCAAAGTGGAAGCGCATGCGCAGCGGGTTAATGCTGCATTTTAATGCTGCATGTGTAGACTGGGCTCGGGACCCGATCCGACTGGGCCTAAAGCTGGAGCCCTTGCCTGTCGATCGTTGTTTATGTTGGTGTTATTTTCATTGCAAACAAATGATGAGAAACACGCAAACGCACTCAAAAAAAACTAAAAAAAAAAAGAAGAAACTTTAGCAATCTACCCGACTGAAACTGAAATTGAAATCACAATAACTTGGCCAAAGCCTGTAGGGCAACAAGCAGAGACAAGAGATATGGGAGACGATGAGGGGAGGGGACAGCAGGCAAACGACATAACATTAACTTAAATCAGTAAAAATTTAGCTGAATAATAACAATTTTCGTTGATTTTTAGGTGGAAACACGAAATTTATTTTATGTGCTCAAATTGCACAAAATGGTAAAATAAAAATCATTAGCAAATAAAAATTGTAATCAGATATTTTATGGATGAATGATAAGAAAATACTCAGAGTGACATGCAAAAAAATGTTAACAGGTAAAAATTTCAAGATTAAAGGGAGGAGTTAGGACTGAAAGTTAAAGTGCTTTTATGAATTGTAAGACTAAGCGAAAGAATTAATTAGATAGCATAAGATGAAATTATAATTCAGCTACTGAAATACAGCCAGTTTGTAATTTGTGTGGCTTCAGCTACTGTTTCAAGACACTTTAAAAATTGTGAAAAGGGTATAATAAAGTATAAAAAATATAACTGATAAATTATAAGCAGACCAATATCAGGCAACATACGTATAAGACAGTAAGAAAAAAAAACATCAAGAGACGGTTATTTGTTGGATATAAATCGATATAAATTAAAGATATATTTTTCTAATCTTTGTATTTGTCTGGCAAATAACTGTATCTAAGTGTTGTTTAACTGATTATTGATGGCTAAAGACTAAGCTTCAGGCCAAGCGCCCAGTCGAGCTCTCTCGACTTGAGCCATCTGACGTGCCTGTACACAGCTGGAATAGCTGACCATAAAAAAGTACTTTACACTGGCGCAAGGTGCGAATTGAAGCTTAGAAAGGTGTAGCTCAAATTACGATGAACCAAATGACAGCTGGCTGATGGCTCAATCAGCTCAAATTACATGCCAAAAGCATCGAATTAAGGAACTCACTTTGATAATAAAACAGGAAAAGTATATAATAAAAAATAATAATCGTTGATTTTTTTGTTTTTTTTTTTGTTCTTTTAGCTACACTCGACAAATTAGCAAACAGAGAAGGACCAACACGCAAGCATGCCAATTAAAAACTCATTAGGAGGGGAGAGGTGCGGTGGGGGAGAAATTCAAGGAGTTATTGAGCAGCTTTAGGTTTAATTGCCGGTTTCACCATGACCAAAAAATATCAGTCGGGCTAAAATCATTTCCAGCACGTGCAGAAACGAACGGCTCCAAAATGATGGGCACTTGCATTAAACGAAATCGTTTAGACCCAAACTTAAGACGTGGCTCAAGAGGCGTGGGGAGGGGATTACAGTCGATTCGACTGACTGGCTGCGCAATTAAAGCGCAAAACTGAGACGGCCCAGAGGCCGAGAGTCCATGTCCAAAATGTGTTCAATTTAAATTAACGATCAGCGCAAAATCACAAACGGCAGTTGGCATCGAGGATTTCGGGCTTAAGGGTAACCGAGGGGGTCGAGGGGCGTGCGGGATATGTGTTGCATCGTGATTGAGAGAGCGAGAGGTGGATACGACAGCATGCAACATGCAACCGATGCCAAGCTTGTGTTTGTGTTTTTTTTTTTTTATTTTAGTTCAGCTCCAGATGCGATGCAATTAAGCAAAAGTTTTATTTAAATTGCTGGCGCTGCCGAGCCAAATTTCTTGCCGTGCTTTTGGCCTGTAACTCTGCCCCAGGTAAGGTGTGCAGAGAGGGTGGATGGGGATGGGGTATGGGGGTATTCTGTTACTCTTGGGGTCCCTCAGTTTGAGTCGCACATGTGTTTGCTAATTTCTGCGTGCAATTCAAACATTAATTAAATTCAACATTTTAGCTATAAATTGTTTGCTTAATTGCCATTTAGGCGTTTGGACCCACAGTAGTTGGCAGGGAGGGGGAGGTGAAAAGAGAGAGTGGAGTGATGGGGGGGGGGGGTAAAGAGAGCGACATTGGCAGCGGCATTTCAATGCAAACACAGTTGGCAAGTCATCGTCGTGCGGCCATAAATAAATTAAAAGTCCATGGCAAAATGACAGCAACAACAGCAGTTTGGCAACATGTTGCAAAGACAGCGACGTACACTGAGAACAAGAATTGACTCTGTTCTACATATGGGCGTACTCCATTATTTTGACTTTGTTATTAGCCCTCAAATTAAAAATGGTTTTACCTTATTTAAATCTTCTTGCTGTCAATCGAACATTTTTGATTTGGTGTCCCCATACTTCATCAAATTGCCCACAACATATACCATCGGAAGTTTTCCTCAGTTTTATAATAAGCTTCCTAACTGAATAGTTAATGACGCTTAACTTGGCCTTGAGATTGACGAATTTCTTGAACCCGCCAGTCAAGCTCATTACAATTTCCATCTAGTTTCCGTATGGTAATGCTTAAAGATTATGATTTAATAATGGCGATTCTTGTAAGTGGTTGTTAATGGACTAATAATTTTAGTAAAACTTACATACTTTTAAATTATTAGTCAATTACCCATAATTGCTTAGCTTATTAACAAACACGTAAATTGGAATGGAATTGACCACCATTTTAAAAAGTTTAAAAAGCAATAATAATAATAATAATAACATTTATTATAGCGCGTCCACAAGCCACAGATCTACAAGATTTTTGAAGCACAACCTGCTTTTGAATTCAGCTTAGAAATTAGAGTAATTTTAGACGTATTTTTTCTACATCACAAATTCAAATCTATTTGCAAGAATTTGCCATGAATTTTATTCGCAATTTGCTCAAATTAGTTTGTATTAACTGTCAAACAAATAACGAGATTTGCATATATTGTTAATCAAATACTGTTTTGTCGAGTGTAGTGTGACGTCAATTCAGAACAAGAGCAACATCAGCAGCAGCAGTGGCAGCATCAACAGCAGCAGCAGCAGCAGCAACTGAAACTGCAACTGCAACTAAACATATTATTAATGATGGCGGAAGCAAATGCGGCGCTTTTGATAATATGTCCTTGTTGTTGTTGTTGCTGTTGCTGCTGTTGTTTTCTGTTTGTCCAAAAGTTGACGTTGTTTGGCTCGTTTGGCCAATGTCTATGTCATGGCAAACGCATTGGCATTGACAGTGCAACAGCCGCAACAGCAGCAGCTGCAATAAATGCAACTGCAACATTTTGCATTTTTACTGTTGCTGTTGCTGCTGCTGCTGCTGCTGCTGCTGCTGCTGTTGATGAGCCATCATTTCTTTTTGGCCATAACAGAGTGCAGCTGGGCTGAACTGTAGCGCCTTTTCAGTTTTTTCTTTTTTTCATTTTTTTTGTTTTTTTTTTGTGTTTTGTGGAGCACCACGGGCTATGCTTAACTTGGCACCAAGCTGGCAAATCGTTTTCACTACCAAATAGAGCCCCCAAAACCAAAAGAAAAAACAAAACGAAATCGTTGCTCAAGTATCTCAGTTGCGTGGTTGTGTAAGACAAAACAGTCAGCCTCTTGTTGCAGTTGCAGTTGCAGTTGTTGTTGTTGTTGTTGTTGCATTTGTAGTTGTTGCAGCTCCAATTCTGTTTTGCATTTTGTTCAATTTCAATGGCGCCAAATCTTTGCCGTGGGACGCAAGCACAGACGCAGTTGCAGACACAGCAACAGCAACAACAACAACAGCAACAACAACTACAAAAATGTACGCAACAAAATCCTTGGCATTGCCTGTTGAAAATGTTGCCCAGCCATTTGGGCCACAGGCTGTTCCAGCTGCGATAGACAAACTAGATAAGCCATATAATTCGTCTACCATTCTTTGAGGGTGCTACAAGATGCAAAAAGCACTTGCAAAAGATACTTAGATACATTTAATGGTACTCAAAATATTTCTTTACAAGTTGCAAAAGTTAAACTTTCGAAAGAGGAACTTAAGAATGAAATGTACCAGCATAAAAACTCTGATTTGGATTAATTATTTTATTATTATTAATTATTTTCTTTATATTAATTTTTTTTATATAAATTTGTATTAAATCCAACAAATTAAATATCATTTTATTACTATGTAGAATTATTTATTAAGCTCACAAATATTTTCTTTAAAAGTCATCAATCCTTTTTAATATGTTTTTTTAATTATTGCAATTAGTTTTATAATGTTAATAACTATAATTGAATAATTATTATTTGTATTTTCATGATTAATATTAACTATTAACAAACTAATATATAATTATAATAATCAAATATCATAGTATATTTTTTAATTAACTACACGCCACATTTCACAGCTTTAATTAAATTTGTCATCAATAATTTGAATCAAACTAAATAATTTTCATGTAAATGTTAATAGTCATGTGACATTCTTGGCCTTGCTGACTTACGGAAAATATGCAGCTGTTTCAGTTATTAAATGACTTATGCAAGCTAATTTTTACAAACAGAAATTTAATAACTCAATTTGATTTAATTGAACATTTAATTGGTATTTACAAATGCCGTTTATTGTAACCAGCCTTTGACGGCCGAAGCGAGTAACTCTTTCGCATTGCCATTTGCCACATAATTGAAAGTTTCGATTCTAATTGCCAGGCAGTCAGAAGCCATATCAAAGGTGCATTCATTCATTCACTTATGCAAATGCCAAAACAGTCTTTGCAGGTCCCCAGTTTCACAGTGCTCAAGTCGCGCAGGGTGTGCATATGACAAACGACTTGAACTTGTGACTGTAGGCCGAAACATACACAAATGATTATATATAAGCCCAAACAAGAAAATATTTCTCAACTAAAACGACGATTTTCTGCACTTTCAATAAATTTATATATAAATAGTCAAGAAATATGAAATTAATGAATATATCAACTTTTATAAGGATTGATTTGAATCAACAAAGTTTTTCTGCAAATTAGGTATATATGTTCCAAGACTATACTGTTATATATATTAATATGTATATATATGAATTTAATTTCCTTATTCTATATATTTATGTTAAGTTTGTTTCGTTTTGATAACAATCTTAAATCATATTTCTAGTGAGAGTATCAAAATATGAAATCAAACTTTTTTAATAAAGTTTGTCGGTTGGCCTGCACATAAATTTTGCGTCTGAAGTGCTTATGCGTATGTGTATTAGTATAATTTCCATGCATAACACACACACACACCCAGGCACACTCGCAACACACACGCTGCGAGGGGTCTCTGAAGGTGAACCGCACGCAGAGTTTGTGCCTTAAGTCTTTCGTTACGTTTTGGCAGATTTGGGTGCGTGCGCATTTGAATTGCAATTTTTTAATTGATATTTAATTGCAGCCGTGGTATAAACATACACACACACACACACACAACCATACACACGTTTGCATCCACATGCGTAACTCGTATACATTTTTTATGTGCTCCCAAAGTGTTTATGAAAATTGCAGCTTTATTTTTAGACAAAAAAAGGGTATGATGAAACTGTGCAGCAGCATGTCACAGGCAGAAGAACGGATAAAAAAGTATATATTATATTCTTGAACGGAATCAGCTAAAACCATTTAGTTATGTCCGTCTGTCTGTCTGTTAAAGTATTTGGGTTATGGGTATCTCTTAGTCGAGCTCTCTCAATTAAAGCATTTTTCACTTGATTTTTATGTTTATATTCTTATTGGTTTTAAATGCGCGCAGCTGCAAATTGCTTGATTTTATTATAAACGTATTTATTGATTTTTAGCACATTTAAATAAGAAAAACATTTATTACTGTCAATTTTCATAGCAAGAATTTTGCTCTGTTGTAATCCGTAAATAGTTTGATTTTATTATTAACTGTTGATTGCTTTTCAATTTTACGACTGCATTGAACATAAAAGTATTAACGATTTTTTCCTCTCAATTATCAACAGCTGCTGTTGTCGCAGACAAAGGCAAATATAAAAATATGAAATTCAGGTGGCTCATTCTAAAGCTTTTTTTTTGTCTGTTTGTTTTTTTTTCTGTTGTCTAGTTATCTATTGTTCCTGGTCGGAGGAGGCACTGTAATCCCTGCTGCCACTTGGCTGCCGGCTGGCTCATCTTCTAACACTTTTCAAGAACTTCAATTGAAGTTCTCACGTTCGCATTTGTTTAGCTAATTTTGTGAATTTCTCAATTCTCTTCAAACAGGAAACGCATTCAAATTGTCTTTTGTTGTCCAAACTTAGTTTTTTTTTTTTTTTTTGCTCTTTCTCTTGTCGATAGCTGTGTGTGGGAATGGAAAAGCAATATTCAATGGCGTGTTGGCGACAGCTTCAGCCGCACAGCTGGATTCGGGGTCCACATTGAAGTCGAAGTCGGAGTCGTACTTCTCTAATTGCGACTAACAGCTCCAAATTTGTCTTGTCCGCTGTGGGCGCTCAATTGGGTTTTTTTTTTGTTTTGGAAAGGTTCAATGGATTTCAATTTGCCAGCGTTTAGAGTTTGAGGAATGGTTTTGGCCAGCACACCGCCAAAAGTTGCGCCTGCAAAATTAGTGAACAGATTGTGCAAAAAGCCAATTTTATAGTCTAGTATTGATTGATTGATATTTCAGATACAATTATCTGTCTGCGAATGCAAGCAAGTTATATCAAAGCCAGCTTTACAAATGAAAACGTCTTAAAAGCAAAATAAATATATTAAGAACTGTTAAAGACAGTTAGACTTGATTTGTTATTTATTTTATTTAATTTACTCTGTTCAATATGTATTTTTAACATACATATATTTAATATACACATATATATAAGAATTACATCTTAAGTTAAATAATTGAATAACCAAAGTTATGCATTTTATAGCTAAGCCTCAGGCTAATTTCAAAAATTGAGTTTTAAATTTATTATCAAATTGTTATGAGCAATATTAATAAAATTTTTAAATTAAAAATGTGGTTTATTTGAATGGTTTTTAAAGATCTTTTGCTGCTGTTATGATACATCAGACAACAGCTACGAAATTGCATGCAAAATCAAAATAAATAAAGTGTTGAATCAACACAAAACTGTGTTTCCCATGACCTCGAAAGCCGGTGCTCAGTTTCCCAGTTACCAATTGGCAGTCAGGTTTTGGGCCAGGCTCAAAGTCAGGCCGGCAGTCAGTCAGCCAAGCAGGCAGGCAGGCAAGCGGTTCAAGTAATTTTAGATGCATTCAAATCAGACGACGACGTGACGTTGAAATTAAATGAACTAGACTAGAGACGAGTCGGCTCAAACCAACAAGCCAACCAACCAGCCAGTCAGCTAGCTAGTCGTGCAGTTAGCCAGCTAGCCAGCCTAGACCAGACCAGACCACTTGACCAAGGCGGCCGCAATCTTGGCGATTTAACCCTGGTCTGACTAATGCACGACAACGATGCGACGACTCGCGGTGTAAATTGTTTAACATTTAGGCAGCATTAATTTCTAACCGGGCCTTCTTCTTCTTTATTGCTGTTGATGGTGTAATTTGTTTTCATAATGCCCAATATTATTACAAATGACCGCAAGCGACATGCCATCATATATATTTTATATGTGGCTATTTAATAAAGTGATCTCACTGAGAAGTTGACCGAAGGCAGCTTGAGTTTTTGGCTTACGACGTTAATTCTCTGATTTTATATTTCAAGTGTATCTTGTGAGTGACTAATTGTGTTCCAAATGGCAGCGGTTTAAGCTTGTAGCTGACACGCAATGTTGTTTGATGTTTGGCTGCTGCTGCTGATCCTTGCAACCGGGCACGTAGCTGGAAGGGCAATCTCTCAGCGCAGAGGCCACATATAAAAATAAAGGCTAACAAAATATGAAAACAGACACGTCAGTCTGCAAATTGCGTCCAGGTTCAACGTGGACAGAGTCAGAGCACAGAGTCAGCACGTCAATTGCGCTGGCGAAAGGCTGAGCAAATCAATAATTGTATTGACTGAACGCCGAAGATCAGATCAAAAGGTCGCCAACATCATGCAAATAATGTCGGCTGGGATGAGCCACAGAGTCGTCGAGGCATCATAACTTGCCAGAGACACACTGATTGCAACCGCGGAATGCACAATGCAGCAGACACAGCAAACAGAAGAAACAGTCAGACAGACAGACAGACGGACGGACGGACAGACAGACAGACAGACAGATAGACAGACGGACAGAGAATGCAGAATGCAGACTTGAGACTGCAACTTGCTGAAAGGTCAACGCGATCATTTCCGCATGATTACAAATGCAATTCGTTGCTTGTGGCATGCTCTGTGGAGGCCTCTACCTACTACTACTATTTCATCTTGAGTCACCATCGGCAAGCATTGAGCACCAAGCACCAAGCACCCAGCCAAGCCAAGCTAAGCCGACTTCGTTGTCGTTGCTGTTGCCGATGCGCAACGTGCTCAAGTTTGTGCCTTAAGTCATTCGTTTTTATTTTCATTTTGCCGCTCTCTCAAGTTGCGTCTGCGCTCTCGCGAGCAACTCTCCACTTGGTTTCGTGCTCGTGCAGGGGCGAGAGCAGTGCGCACATGCGCTCTTTGAAGGGGAATTGTGAGGGGTGTTTGTGTCTGTGAGGGGTTATAGGCGGGGAATTTAAGGGGCGTTTGAGGGGTGTGTGTGTAGATTTATGTGTGGAATCTATTGAGCGGGGTGTTTGACGGGGTTACGCTGCGGGTGGTGGGTTTGAGATCTGGTCTCCGCTGGGGTAACCAACTAAAGCGCCCCTTAATCATGCCCCTTGAGAGAGGAGTTGGGCGGAGAAATTAAAGGGGTAGAATGAGAACTGAAAGGAGAATTAATGAAAGGAGAAGATCCAAAAAGTGAGCAAATGAAATGCTTCACAGATTATGTGTTGTTAAAATAAAAGTTCTCTATATATAAAAAATAAATTCAATACATTAAATAAAGATAAATTTTCTTTATTTAAAATATTGATCAGAAATTTAATTGAATCAAAAAAATAATAAACAATTAGATAAATTATATTATTACAATTCGTTTCCGAATATTTTTTTGATCGTTTTGTGTCTGAGAATTGTGTCAAGGCAAAAATGAAACTTAATTAAAATCAAACTAAGCAATTCGCTGCTTAATAGATTTTCCTCTAATTTAAATTAAATTACACTTTTTTATTATAACTAGAACTCAATTATTTTATACATAAATGCACATCTCATTTCTATCATTTATTACAATACATATAAAAAAAAAACCCTTCAATTTATACGAAGCTAATAACTCAATAATGATATATATGTTTTTTTCCTGCACATTACAGTTTATCTGTGGAAGGATTTGGGTGCGTAAGCGACTCGTCTAAAAGCCCATGTGAGTGTTGATAAATGGAATCAATGATGATCGATGCTGCTGCTGCATTTACAGTCAGCTACTTAAGACCTTCTCAGATGTAGATAACAATGAATTATTGCCAACTGCTACCGACTGTATGCATTTAACTCAATCTTCTCCACAGCAATTTCACAATATCTCGCAATTGAGCAACTGGCAGATGCGTCTTTGTCTGCAGTTCAAGCAACAGCGCCAGCACCAGCACCAGCTCCAACGCCGACTCCAACTCCAACTCCTCCCCAAGCTCAGAGTCAGTGTCTTCCAACTGCAATCGGCAGTCAGCGATAAGACAGTGTCAAAATTTAGCAACTGCTGTTTGGCAGCAATGCTGTCAACATATCATTTGTCATTTGGCTAAAGTCGATAGTTGCGCCTGGTCCGAAACGGGTCTTTGTCTATGACAAATGCAACGGACAAGTGGGTGGGCAAGGGGGTGCTGCTGAAGTTGAAGTTGAAGTTGAGGATGGCAAGTTATTAATGAAGTTGCTCGCCGGCTGCAAGCATGCAAAAATGTGCCGCCTTACGGGCAATTAACCTGCTAATTAAATGGCCGCCAGTAGCGATCGCTGCTCCTACTGCTGCTGCTGCTGCTGTTCCTGGTAGCTTTTGGCGTTTTGTGTTTTATGCGGCGTTATCAGGCCACAGCGATCTGAGCACTCGGTGCTTGGAGCACACCGTATCCTCATGCATTACTCTTGATTGCTGGACCTGAAAATGCAAGACGACAGTTTGGTCCAAGCGCTGCTGCAAGCTCCAAACGTGCCTCTTCATTAGCTCCCAAAATTGATGAGTTCAATTAGGCAGGCAGACTCAACGAAAGCAGGCAGGCAGCTGCTGTTGCTGCTCCTTTTTTTCTACCCCCTCTCCACCTTTACTGCCCCTGCGTCTTTTGCCTGTTCATTGGTAATTAGTGCAGAGATTTTCAAATTGCCAAAACTTGTCCAAAAACGTTGCTTGTCAAAGTTGGTTTCGAGCCGCAAAATAAAATAAAAATTTGCTCTAGTGGAGATTGTCTGACTTGGAGTATGCCCTGTGGAGCTAATTAACGGTTAGCGGATGGAATATAGTTTTGACTGTGGTATCAATAAATCAGCTGTAACCTTGAACTTAACGATTGATAAAAATCGATAACAAAAACCAGTTACAGAAACCTATATTTTTGTCGTCATAATGAAAGCGGATACTAAAAAAATTTTGATATCAATTTAAACATGCTCGATTTAGAATTGTGACATAGCTGTGATTATCGCTGGGATTTATCCTTCCTTTGCCTTAGATATAGTAAATTGCCATTAAAATGCTTAAATATGTAAATGTGTCAAATTCAATATATGTGCAGCTTTTTGCATGATTATGATACACTACATAAATATATAGATATATATATATGTATTTATATATTTACTCATACGCCCACAGATTTCTCCTGCTGCACTTTGCACAACTTTACAGATACCCTCTCCCAGCCAATTCTTAATGAACAGGGTATAATAAAAAAGAGATGTGTGTCAGTTTGTATTTTTTTGTATTTTTTTTTTTGGCAACGAGCCCATTTTGACGATGTGCCCCATTCACCTGCTTGCTGAGTGTGTGTGCGTTTGTGTGTGTGTGTTGTATGGCTTGGTTTCACTTTCGCAGCATTGTGAAATCAAATGAATATGAATTCCAATTCCAATTTTTCAATTCCCTTTTTTTGCAGCTGCCGCACAAAAAATTGCCCAGCATTCGTAGAATTTGCAGCAATCCTTTTATACATTTATTTTTAGGTTGTTTTGTTGATCTTTTTGTATTTTGTTGCTGTTTTTTGTTTTTTTTTTTTGGTTATTCGGCAGTGCTTAATGAGCCCGTTTTGGAAATGGTATTCTCGTGTTAAAACATTGATTCGATTGGCGCTGTTAAAAGGTGTCGCCGGCCCATAAAAAAAAAATGAGCCAAGTTTTGAGTTTTTGAGTTTTGCCTTTGCTTAGCTGCAGTCTTTAAATTGCCCATTAAAGTTTCGCCCAAAATATCAAAAGGCGCCGTATCCTTTTTTATGTTGTTCATTAACGCATAGGTTTTTTTATTTTTTTATTTGGCAGACCTAAATTTTTTCAGCTGCTGTTAAATTGTACGATCAGCATGTCAACTTTTATGGAGCTTATGTTTTAATTTTTAACTGTAATGTCCGTTTAGCAGCACAGGTATCCAAAACCAAAAGCTGAGTGCCCAATTCATTAACACATACCCGCACAGCTAGTCGCAGGTGTGTGTGTGTGTGTGTGTGTGAACGGTACAAAAGTTCTTTCGTTTTCACATTTTCACAGTCCCACGTTGCGCTTTCTCACAGGCGTCTCGTGTGAAAAGCATTTCAGCAATTTTCAGAATCCACCAAATGTGCAACAAGACGAAGAATTTTCGACAATGTAAAAGCCAGCTAAATAACAAGATTTTTTTGTGCGTTTATATGTGACATAAAGATACCCTGTAGAGAACAGAAAAATTAAAATAATAATAAAAATATTTTAGTAAAGAAAAAATACCTATTAAGTTGTTCTTTAACTTTACTTGTAATATTAATTTAGTTAAATAGTTGATGTGGACTGAAAATATTATTTTACAAATAAATAAATAAATAAATATAAAATAACAATAGAATAAAAGTCAGAATCTGTCTGGCTTGCTTACTCCCCTCCATAATTCCCGCATTTTCACAAAAAGAACACAAGAGATTTGAGCACAAATGCCACATTGTTTATTATAGCATATTAGCTGAGGCTTAATATACCCCTTCCACGCTGCTGTGTGCGGGGCATGATACAAATCGCAGAGCGTTTGCTTTAATAAAGTTCTCACTCTCACATTATTCGTCACGCCAAACGCATCGCGTCTGCGCGCCCACATTCCAGAGAGAAGAGCAGCGAAGAGCGAAGAGCGGACTGTGTGCGTGTTTTTTTTGATATTCCCAGTCTCATTAACGGACGACCAGCAATTTGAGAGTCCCCTCCCCAGTCCACCCGCTCCTACAGCACACACATACACCCAAACAGCCAGTACACAGCGACAGTTCACATGCACATCGCACATCGCACCCCGCAATGGGTTTTTGGTTCTAAGTCTCAGTCTCTGATCGCTTCCCAGGCGCAGTTGCCAACAACTGGGCAAGTTCTCGTGTGATTTTTATGTGTTTGTCTGCGTTTCTGTGTGAAGCAACAGCATTTTCAGTTTCAACCCTAAACAAAGCCAAACACCTGAGCGTGGCAAGCAGCGCTTTTAGGGGTGACTGCGACAGACGCGTGCCGCATGTGTGTGGGAAACGCAATTTGTTATTGTTTATTTGTGGCTTGTTTACACAGCTTGTCATTGTAGCCAATACAAATGCCATCAATACGCTGTTAAATGCCAGTGGCATGATATACTTTAGTGTTGCACCCAATGCCGCAAAATTGGTTGCAAATTATGCATCAATTTAGAAGTAACTCTTATATTTATAAATGATTCTCATCACTACTCAAGTCTATGTTCGTCTTAACTTGCTACTCTTAAATTCTGCTGGTTGCCTCCTAATTAGATCTCGGAACTGATGAGTTCAATAAGCTTCAACGAAAGCAGAAATGCAGGCAGCTGTTTTTAAGTCTAATTCATCTTATTTTTACAATTAGTGCAGAAATTCTGGAATTGCCAAAAGAAGTTCAATGTGTCACTTTAATGTTGCCACTGACATAAAAATAAAATAAAGAATGCTCCATCAAAGACAGAATGTCTTGAAGGATGTCTGGTGCATTTCAGCTTTCTTACTTAAAATAAAAGCAGAAAATAATAAAATATTCATTAATCAATATAGGAATTTGTTTTACTACTATTACTTGATCTATTTTATTTTTTTTTTAATTTTTCTGAGTGTACAAATTGGAAATGTATCTCATTAAGTTAGGCAATCAAAAGCGCTAACAACGGCAATTGAGCTCGGTGCGGGCCAAAACAGTTGTTGGCCGTTTAGGTTGGCCAAAGTGTACAGCTCAATTGCAGTGAGTTTTATGGCGAATGATGAACGGATTTGGAGTCGTGCCAGAAGGGTTTGCGCAGAGCATCTCAAATTGCCAACATCAGCAGCAAGTTCGTTGCCTAAGTCTTTCGTTTTATTGCGATTTTTGGTTCTTGCCGCATTCCATTTCAAATCGGCACATAAAACGTATTTATTTTTATGCATTAACTTGAGCAAACAACATCATCATCAGTGCAACGGCAACGGCAACAGCAACAACTTTTGCGATTTAAGATTTTTGTTGCTTGATTTCGTTGCACCAAAAAAGGCAACGGCAACTCCCATTAAACGTCCCAAAAAGGCAAAAGTTGTTGTTGCTGCTGTTGAATTTGTTGTTTTTCTTTGTTAACTGGCGCCCACCAGGTTGTTGCAAGCACTGCGGCCACCGGCACAGTCGCTCTTGCAACGCTCAGCATTTCATTTCATTTTGTGGCGCCACGCCCCAGCAACAACTGCCACATTCAACGCCCACCGGCAAACAGCCGTCTTTGTGCCATATTCCCAGATTTGTTTAGACCATTTTGATACGCAACCCGCACACCCCTCCGCAGCCCCCTGCTGTTTGCCTGCCTGCCTGCCACCAAATGCAGCATCATTAAAGCAGCTGCATTTAATTTCAATGCCCATTTAAGGCTGAAAACTTTTGATATTGTTGCTGCTGCTGTTGTTGTTGTTGTTGTTGCTGCTGTTGTTGTTGTTGTCAAGGGCTCACTTTTCCCCCATGCAGCATACAGCCTGGCAGCTGCGCAGCTCAACGCATTTTTTACAACATTTTTGCCGCGACTCTATGTGGCAGTTGCAACCCAGTCTCAGCCTCAGACCTAGTCCCAGTCCCAGTCCTAGTTGCTGTCCCGTCCCAAGTGCAACACGTGCAACTAGACGAGAGAACTCAGCCCTGTTTTGGCCCCCTTCTTGCGCCTGCTGCTGCTGCCATAGGTGTTGTCTGGGTTTCTAGCAGCTAAGGGGATCGAAGGTTGAATATCCATCTCCTTTAATTTTAATACACTTTAAATAATAAACTTAATCAATGCAGCTTTGGGTCCATTGAATTTATATTAAAGAAAACTTTTTTATATTTAATTTTAAAAATCGAATTTATACTCAATCGAAGAAAATCTTTGGAATTTTTATTTAATTTACTTTTTACCCATAGTCGTCAAATAATTTTTCCTAGTGTGGACAATTTATATTTATTTGTGCTGTTATTTTTATAAAATTAAATTTTGTACTTTGTATTAATTTTACTTTATTTTTTTTATAAAAAAAACTTTTTCATGATGCAATAGTTTTCCGATTTGAATGTAAAGGTGATCTGTGAAATAGGTTACCATGGAAAAAGCTGATCTTGCATGATTTGTAGAGGGGAGCAAACCCCCATTTCCCTTCGCTCCGCTTGGCTACGCCCCTGGCTTACAGTTTTAAGCTGTTGTTGTATCAATTAAAGCTGCGCTTGATTTTCACATGCGTAGGACGACAGGTGCAAAATGCTACAGCGGCTTAAGCTCTCAGCCACATTTCCTCCGAACCCCAGATGCTTAGTCTGCTCAACTCACAGCTCACAGCTCCCCAGCTCACAGCTCGCAGAACGGTGGAGCACCCAGTTCTCAGCCCCCGTCATAGTCACAGTGATTTGAATTTTTCCATGCGGTTGGGCCAAGCAAAATTACATGTTAAAATGGCAAAACAGGCGGCATTTATTCAACGGCTGGCAACCGGCAACATGCCACATGCAGCATGCAACAGGCACAGGTGCACTGGCAGTGGCAACAGCTGCTCAAATCATTTGCAAACGCGTTAAGTGCATCACCGGATGGGCGGTGGCCTCAACTCCACAAACGGGTGGCCAGCAACAACAACAACACATTTCACACGCACACAAACACACCCAACACACACACACATGTGCCGGCTGCTAATTAAGATTTTCCATTTCGCTTTTTATTATGGGGCTGCTTGCAGCTTAAGCGAAATTTAACGCAACAAATTTGCTTCAATTTAAATAACTAATTTGATTAATTACTATGCTAATTAAGAAAGTTGTCGAGTTTGAATTCATTTAAGATCTTGCCGATCCCAGCTTGTAATTTTTTCTTGTTGCTCAACAAGAATACATATATACATATATATATATATAATATATTTATAAGCACACAGAAAATTAACCCATGCTTCAACTTAGCAGTGCCCACAACAAAGCTCAGTAAATATATATTGCGTTAATTTAAGTTTAAGTTTAAGTTTAAGTTTATGCATATCAAATAAAGTATTTTTTATGATTGATTGCCATTGGAACTTCGTACTTTGATGCGATTGATGCGTAAGTTGCCCATGCAGCCATCGAATAGGATATCGGCGATCGCCTTACGGGCAAAAATACGTTGCGTCGGCGCCATCTCTTCGTACTGAATGGCCCAGGATTTGGCAATTGCTTCGGAGGATTCGCTCAACGTTGGCGTCGACTGCTGATAGGCAGCACCGCTCATGGCATACACAGTTGTTCCATTTGACGTTGAGTTATTCGACCCGGATGGCTCATTGAATTCATACGCACTGGTCTCGGCAGTATCCGTCTTCATTTCAGTTCTGTCCGCATCCATTTCGGTTAAATCATTATCAAATATCTCAATCTTTGGGCTGATTAGAAAACTATCGCTTAACACAGATGCTGAAACCTCGGAGCTATCATTTGCAGTCATCGTTGCTGTTTCTGTGGCTATTGTTGCTGCTGTAGTTGGTGGTGGTGGTAAGGCTGTTATTGTTGCGGCCGTGTTTAAGTGATCCAACTTGACCTGAACCTTGAGAGAAGTAGAGACAATCAATAAACTGATTTACTCAAATTCCAAATGCAAAACTTACATCTCTTGCAAGGCCTCTCATAGAGGACTTGCCCCTGAGGCTGGGTCTGCCGCGCATCCGTTTCGATCTTTGCTGGAATGACTCTTGCGAGAGCAGGAAGCTCATATTGTCGTAGAACCATAGCGTCGGTTTGCACAAATCCGAATGCAGACCCAATTCGTGTTGTTTCCAAATCCTCATATGTTCTCGCCTGTAATTCGTACGAAAAATGTTGATGCGACGTCCAACATCGCTTTTCGTGGCATTTGGCTGGATTTCGCGCAACTTATTCTGAAGTATTTCATAGGATTCGTTACGCAATTCCTTGTTTCTGTAGTCCGCATGATTGACTTCCCACAGCTCGGGCATTTGCTGGTAAAGTTTTAAGAACTCGCGCCAAAATTGTCGCTTACCAGCAATAAAACTATCTGGCATCGCCGCCATTGTGTTGCGGCCAACTTCACGCTGTTTGGTGATAACAGAGCTATGTTAGCTAACAGAATGGCAACTTTTGCGCAAAACTATTAAAAATTAATATTATTAATATGCGCTAAGGAAATTTATATGAATTTAAAACAGATTTATTTACCTATAGACTGCTAATTTACGTATATATGCGTCTCCTTGCTATATATACATGTTTGCTTGAACAACCTTGCCGTGACGACGCCAATCACAGACTGATGATGTCGATGTTGGTGGTTGTGTGACTGCGAGCGCTGCTTGCTGTCGATTGATTGATTGATTAGTCTCTGTGTGTGTGTCCCTGGCTGTATGTGCGTGTGTGTGCGTCAGCCTGATTGTTTGCGTTGTTTTGCTTTCCGTTTATTTTCGTGTATCCCACTGTGTGTTTGTATGTGTGCGTATGTATTTTTGTATTTATGTTTGTATATGTTGTATTTCAAGTCTTCATCAATCAACATACGCATATGAAAATGTATTAGTGTACGTGTATATCATATATATAAATGAAATTTTGTTTACGCTTGTTTATATTTATGCATAAATACAATAGATAACATAGTTCAACTAAAATATTTAAAATAAATAAAGAAGTTGTATTTTACATAGGCTGGCCATAACCTACCATAAACACCCTGTGCCATATGGCCCAGACGCATTTCTGTGCATTTTTGAATGTGTATGTGCAAGCATTACTTACATGCATTGGTGAGCAGAATGTAACACGCGACGCTGAGAGTAAAAAGTCGTCGCCCAGCCAAAGTTTACAGCTAAGGGCAGACATGCGCACTCAGCGAGATTGATTCCTCTGACGTTTTCATGATTAAATATATATATTTGGCTGTGTGTATTTACTTTGACACAAAACAATTTCATCAGAATGCCTAATGAGAAATGAGTTGCAGTTTATATGGGTATCCGATAATTGCAAAAAATTATAAATATATTAATTTTATAAGCTGAAAAGATGCGCAATTAACATAAATAAGTTGGATATATTATATAAAATGCCACCCTGTGCGTCGGTTGCGTGCATTTGCCACCCAACCACATATAAATTGCATGAATGGCGCCTGTTTTGGTGGAGTGACGCAGTGAGCGAATGTGAGAGAATGGCAACACTGGTGACAACAATAACAACAACAACAGCAGCAGCAGCAACAACAACGCCGTCTACCAGCTAAGGGCAGACCTGCGCACTATGCGAAGGCGCGATATATAGCCGACTAACCAAATACACTTTTTAGTTTACTAAATTTGGTTTGTATTTTGGTACAAGGTACAAATAAAATATTTAGAGTACAAATTAAAAATATAGATATTCTATCATTGATTGCATCTTCGAGATGGAGTGGGGAGGGGCGACTACAAACTTAATTAAGAATGGCAGATGGAAATCAATTCTTATCATCGGCCAGTTCTCGCATGACTTCATCGGCTCGCGTTATTAATTCAATCAGTCGATAGTTTTCCTTGGACAGGGCAAACTCCTCCAGTTGCTTCAGGTACTGACGTGCCTCAGCACAGCTGATTATCGATTGCACCCCGGTGACTCCATCACCTCCTCCATCC
This sequence comes from Drosophila demipolita, assembly GCA_035042405.1. Lineage (NCBI taxonomy): Eukaryota > Metazoa > Arthropoda > Insecta > Diptera > Drosophilidae > Drosophila > Drosophila demipolita. The sequence goes on along the minus strand of JAWNLI010000067.1, from coordinate 1,227,858 downwards.
CCCACACTTGTACCATTGTTGTTGTTGTCATCGTGTTGCCGCTGACGCTTTGCCGCCACCGACTGCAACAGTGGCGCCTTTGTCAACGTCGGCATGGGTGGCAACTGAGTTGGAGACGTGGCCGTGCTTTGACTTGGACTGAGACTCCGTTTAAGTTTCCGCAAGGCGCGCGTCTGCTCAATATACTGTTTCTCATCGTCCACATTGCCGGCCAGGATCTCCGCTAGGGATGTGACACTCGAACGCCCGCCATTGTAATCATCATCGAAATCGTCAATCTCGACCCCATCGAGAAGCTCCGTATCGCTGTCCAGCTCCTGTTTAATGGTCATTGCTGGCTGCTCAACAGTAGCTGGCTCTTGCTCCCTGGACACATCCTGCTCTTCTTGTTGCTGCGTCGTCTCTAACTGCGTCTGGTCCTCCTCCTCTACCTGCCCCGGCTCCTCCTCCTCCGCCTGCTCCTCCTCTGGCTCCTTTTTGATCTCCTGCTTAATGTCCAGCATGGGCAGCGGCTTCGGCTGCAGCACCGGTCTTTGTGTTATGCTGTGCGCCAGCGTTGTCAGCGGTATTATGGTCATGGTCTGAGCACCACCAGGTGGCGTTCCAGGCGGCAGAATTGGCGTGGCCAGCAGCACCTTGCGCGAAGTGCCTGGCGGCACTTGTTGAATACGCACCAACGGTGGCAACGGCAGAGGTTGCAAGACACGTGTGTTTAACTCGTTGAGTGTGGGCTTTACATCGGGCGAATCATCCGGCTCGGAGACATACCCGCTTCCATCCACATCCACTTCCACATCGGCATCATCCTCATCCTCTATCCCGGTGTGAATGCTGTTGCTGTTGCTCGTGTTGGTCACGCTGACATCGAGATCATCCTCGTCGAGGTCAATCTCTGCCTGATCAACGGAAGAATCTTCCCTGTCTGCTCGAGAGCAACCCAACATAATATCCTTGGCAATGTCACCGATCTGCACCGAATGACTGTCCTCGTAGCCAATGCTCAACAGCTTGGTGTCATTGTGATTAATGTTGTAGGTGGAGCGAAACTTGTCGCACCACTCCTGATGCGGAAAGAAGTGATTCAGACCCATTAGATTCTTGAATTGTAGCGCCATCTTTTGGATGAGGCCGTCGGTGATGATGAAGTCCTTGTAGTACATCATGCGCCTAATCCAATCGTAGACTGCCTTGCCCAACATGGACACACGCACCACTTTGAACTCCTGCGTCTTGGCATCATGGCAGCGACGCGTTCTCTGCTCCCACGCACTCAAAATCTCTTTCTTTTGCAGCACAATGCGCTTGATCTGATCCGGACTGCAATTGAACAAGCGACCAACATGTTTGTAGACCGGCTGGCGATCATATTCTCTCAAAGCGGCCACTTTCTCATTTAAGGCCAAAACATTTTTGCGTTTGATGCGATTGTCGAAGGCTACTTTTTCCGTTGCTGCCAAAGTTGGTTGCTGTTGTTGTTTGCCAACAGCTGTTTTTGATGTTTCAGTTGGTTGACTTGATGTTTTATTTGGCGTACTTTGCTTTGCTGCGGCATCCGTTGCCTGCCATAGAGAACAACAAGTCAATAAATGTAGGGTATTAAATTGTGAACTTCTCGAACAAAATTTACCTTTTCTTTATTACCGCTTTTCGTCGATTTGTGCTCCTTGTGATGTTTACGTTTGTCTCGCACACGCATATCTGTAAATTTATTTTTCTTCCTTGTATTCAAATGGCGTTTGTTAAATCTGTAAAATCTACTGTTGCATTAAATGTTCTGTTATTCGTTATTATTGTTTTTAGCTGTTGCGCGCACTTACTTTGCTTACGCTGCTCTGCCCTATCCCTCTCACAATCTGGCTCTACACACGACACAATTATATACACAGACTGTCTGTCTGTGTGCGTGTCTGTTTGTGCTGTCCGTGTGCGATGGCTACGATTATGCGCGTTGGCCGCAACTAAACGTCGCCCGTTTTTTCCGTGTTGTTTTTGTTTTTTATATTTCACTTTCTATTGTGCTGTTTCTGAATTTAGCAATGCACTTCGTTTTTTATTTTAATTACAATTCTCAGTACACACATACACGTGTGCGATTGCCTTTGAATTGTTCCCGACTAGAGCAGCGGTGTAAAATGCATAAAAATAGCTGCCCACCCGCTGCCAGCGACTGCCGTTTTTATTCTGTGTTGTTCTGTTTTTTTTTGTGTTCTGTGTTCTATTCTGTGAGCGCGAATGCGCATTGAGAGCACTTTTCTGCGCCGGCGGAGAGCTGGCGATAAGCCCAAGCAGCGCGCAACTTTAACGTGTGTACGTGAGCATAGCAGCATTTGTATGTGTATGGGTGTGTAAGTTGTGTGCATCTGTTTGGTTGAGACAACGTCAGATAATGTCGGCAAAGGCCGAGAGAGAGCGAGAGGGTTGTTATTTTTCATACGAACTGCTCTCTTCTTGAACTGCGCATGCGAGAACTTGACAGTTAGCAGTACAAAAATTAAGTTTCAACGTGACTTAATTTCGTTCTCTTATATTTCGATCGCAATGAAAATATTTCTTTCCTGAAATTGAAATAAGCAAATTTTTTTAATCAATTTCTTTTTATTCACTTTGAAAAACACTTTTTATTAGTATCTCTAACCGAAATTTGTATATTGTCGCAGTATGTGCGACATGGCAGCAGGATTATCGGCGGGGACCATGTGACCAGCTCGATTCACCCAGAACATGCTGAAATTGCCGGCTGTCTTCTGGTAGCCCTCCAATACGCCTTGCACATTAATGCCCCAGCGTGGTGCATCCAAATAGTTCTTCTTATCCACCCACTCCATATCGGCAATCCAATTAACGGCACCGGGTGTGGCACATATCAAATCCAAACCACCCGAAAAGACGCCCACTTCAACAGTGGTTTTGTTCAGAAGCTCCTCAACTAGAGAGAAATGCGAGTTAAAAATAATAATTGTTATTTACAATTATGTTTATAAAATATTAATAATTCTTAATATATTAAGATTATTCTTTTTGCTTACCAATGTGAACAGCTGGCTTCATAAAGTCACCCATCAGCTTGTTGAAGGTTGTGGCTCCTTGGGCGCCCCACTTGACGCCTGTTGTAATATTGAGGGCCTTTGTAACTGGTCCCCGCATTAGTGCTTCCAGCTTGTTATCACGATCCTCATCGATGTCAAACTGGACCAGGGTGCGATACATGCTCTCTGCAATTACATCGGCATTAGCAACTAACTCTAAAGACTTAGGTATAGACTTACCCTCCGGGCTCATTTGGAGCAGTCGCCTCAGGTACTTGTCGCCTCGTGTGGGAGTCTCCACATTGTAGAAATCGACACCCTTCGATTCGCGGAGCACCACCGATTGTGTTGAGCTCCACTGCAATGTGGCCTGTGTCCATTTGCCCTGATCGACATATTTTTTGGTCTTCAGTGCCGATGCCTCGATTTTATCGTGTCCACTCTGATCCACAATGCCCAGTTGCAGCAAGAACGGTGCCCAGGCCAGCACTGAGTCTATGGGTGAAGTCCACGGATCACCCAAGCCCACCGATATGAAATTACTCTCAATCTCATTGCGTTTGATTGCATAATACAGTTCCAGGGCAAACTCTGGCGCCATTTTACCACCATAACTTTCACAGAAAATGTGAAGAGGAACCTTTTTGAATTCCGGATGATTTGCATAGAAACCCTTCATGAACTCAACCAGATCCAAGGCGATTTGCTTGTTGGTCTTTGAGTATTCGGACGAGCTATCCACATAGCTGAAGCCCGAGCCCACCGGATTGTCAATGAATATAACATTCATGTCCTTCACCCACGTCCAATTACGGTAATTGCCTTCCAGCGTCATTGGACCCAACTCCTCGAAATTACCATAGCCTGTGGAGGAGGCACCCGGTCCACCCTGCAACCAAATTGCTAAAGGACGATCCACATAGCTGGACACATTGGCAGTGGTATAGTAGAGCCAGTAGAACATATGAGCACCCTTCCGCACATCCACAAAGCCCCAATCCTGTTCCCCGGGTCCGTAACCAGTGCGAGCTGAGAAAAATATAATAGTTTTCAATCTTCCACTTCAAAATCAACCACTTGAGTTTTAATTAAGCAGATATTTCCAAAGATTTCTTAGAAGTCTCGATGTTAGCAATACTTAAAGATAAGATTATTATTGGATAGCCGAAAGTTAGACTTGGACAATCTACTGAAATGAAGAGAAGGAAATCTAAACTAATGAATTGTTGCAATTCAATATTTGATAAATTTTGTTTAACAATTTTTATAAATTGACTTAACAGACAACATGCATTTTAAGTGACAATCGTTTCTAATAAGAATATGTAATTGTTATTATTGATTTATAACTTATTTCATCAATAATTGGTTTTTAATTTTTAATTTGATTTTAAATGTATTGATTTATTGAATTGATAAATCAAAGTTTGCAAAGCTTATTCAAAAGTTCTACGTAAGAAATACTATTTCGTTATACTGCCAATTTAAAGATAGTTGGGTAAGTGACAGTCCTTATTAATAAGAATTTACAATGATTTTAATTTCGAAGTAATCTCTGCTGGTCTGTTTTAAATATACAAAGATATCTTTTTTTTTGTACGACTAATTTGCTATCATTAACACCTGATTGGCATACAAAGTGGCACTAATTTCTTGGCACAAGCAACACACACAAAACACAGTTGGAAGTCTGTAAAATTTAGGTCGGTTTTGTTACAGTTTTCATACTCACCATTCACAGCGGCAAAGCCGCAAAATGCCACAAAAGTCAGCAGCGCAAAGCTGATTAAAAGTCGACTCATTTTTTGTATTCTAGTTGCCACCAGCTAAAAAAACTCCAAGTAGACCGTGCACCTGAAGGTGTTGGGAACGTCTGATCAATTTGTTCAATTCGCACACGGCAAGTAAAGAATTTCTAATCTTTCGAGTGGGAGTCGGCTGCTATTTATGTGCATAGATAGTTAAGATCGCTGGTCTTAACGAGAGTGATGGGCCTTCGCTTGACCAGTTAAGGCCATCTTAGTATGAATTTTTATATCAATACTTAACTTATGACTTTCATAAATTTCAGATATAGCCGCTAAGCTAGTTCTTAATAAAATGTAGCGATTGCGTTCGCTTATCAGTCTTTTCTTTGATTTTTCATTTTTATTTGTATTGTTTTTTCAGTCTAGCCAAAGCCAGTAAATTCACGCAGGACATGGCTCATGGCAGCTGGATTATCGGCGGGCGCCATGTGACCTGATCTGTTTATCCAGTACATGGTAAAGTTTCCTCCCGACTTTTCATAACCCTCCAGAATTCGATCCACACTGATTGCGATGCGGTTCGCAGCCAAATATTCGTCTCTCTTGCTCCAGTTTAACTTGTCAATCCAGTTGACGGTGCCGGGTGTGGCACAGATCAGATCCAAGCCACCCGAGAAGACACCCACTTTCAGCGGTGTCTTATCCAGCAGCTCATTTACTTTAATGGGGTGGATTAACCTCTCGATTACTCTAATCTCACTTAAGTATCTAGATCTTACCAATGTGAATTACGGGCTTCATAAAGTCCGTCCGATGTACATCAAAGGTGCTGCCACTCAGCGAACCCCATTTGACATTGGGTGGTATGCCCAAGGTTTCGGCGACAGGTCCACGCATCAGATTCTCCAGCAGCTGATCACGATCCTCGTCAATATCGAACTTGACCATGCTGTCGTAAACTCGTTCTATAATATCCATATTACTATAGATTATCTTTTATAATCGGGGCTCCTTCCAAACTCACCCTCGGGTGTCTGCAATAGCTGCCTGGAGAACCGATCTCCGCGCGTCTGCTTCAGAACATTGTAAAAATCGACACCCTTGGAGGCTTTCATAACCTCCATTTGGGTGATGCCCCACTGAGCGGTGGACTGTATCCAACGTTCAGCTTCCACCAACTCGGCAGTTAGGTTGGCCGCCTTCATAATCTCATCGAAGCCATCGTGATCCACAAGGCCCATTTCTAGCAATAACGGACCCCAAGCCAGAACCGAGTCAATGGGCGATGTCCAGGGATCACCCAAGGCCACCGATTGCAAGTTACTCTCAATCTCACCCCGTTCCTTGGCATAGTACAGTTCCAGGGCAAACTCGGGTGCCATTTTGCCGCCATAACTTTCACAGAAGATGTGCAGCGGAACTGTTCTAAATTCCGGATGCTTTGCATAGAAACCCTTCATTAATTCCACCAGATCCAAGGCAATTTCCTTGTTTGTGGCCGTATAAAAGGCAGAACTGTCCACATAGCTGTAACCACTGCCCACTGGGTTGTCAATAAAGAGCACATTCATATCCTTCACCCAAGTCCAATTGCGATGATTGCCATACAAATCCACTGGGCCCAGCTCCTCAAAGTTGCCGTAACCCGTGGATGAGGCACCTGGTCCACCCTGCAGCCAGATGGCCAAAGGACGTTCCTGGTAATTGGCTCCATTGGCTGTGGTGTAATAGAGCCAGTAGAACATGTGGGCGCCTGGACGGACATCTACATAGCCCCAATCTTGTTCACCGGGCCCGTAGCCGGGCTTTCCTACGTTAGATAAGTTTTTTTGTTAGATTTATATTTTGATTTATTGCCATAGTTTACTTGCCATTTGTCAAGGCTACAAAGTACAGCAATAATATTGCCAGAGAGCGATTTAATATTGTCATCCTCCTTTAAGGTGAACAGCCAATTTTGCTTTAGCTGCGTCCAACTTGCTCAACTGGGTTTTAACTGGGTTGCTTATCACTTGGCAAGGCATCTTATCATAAAATCGAGCGTTCAAATATTTTGATTTATAGCTGTTGTTCACTTGCCATTTGCCAAGGCTACAAAGTACAGCAATAATATTGCCAGAGAGCGATTTAATATTGTCATCCTCCTTTAAGGTGAACAGCCAATTTTGCTTTAGCTGCGCCCAACTTCCTCAACTGGGTTTTAACTGGGTTGGTTATCACCCTGGCAAGGCATCTTATCATAAAATAGTTCAAAAGCGGTGCACTTTAATTTACTATGATTAAAGCGTCATCGACATCAATTTCATTATATCGATTGTAAGAGTTGGCAACATCTTATAAACTTTTTTTTTTTGTTCTTTGTTTAAAAAAATCTGTTGCTGTATTTTTAAATATTTGTTAAACATATGAAGAATGGAAAAAAAGTAAAATACAGTGGTGCAAAGAATATAACAGGAAGGCTTTTCAAATTAATAGTGAAATTTAGAATTCGGCAATTAATATGTAAACTTTGCGTTCTTAACCGTTCTTACTGTTGTTAACAAGTCTGCTTTTTGTTTCTATTAATTATGCTCTAATTGGTTACCTATATAAAGCCAGTTCCTATTAATGCTGAGGATTTTACTCAATTTGGAAAGTATTTCTGTAAGTGATTTTACTGCACGTTTGCCTATTTATACCTAGTTATCGATATCAATATTATAAACAACTTGGTGGCATCATTGAGATAACAGCTGTTTACTGTGTGTGTTGTTAGTTTCCTTTGTGTCTGGGAATTAATAGAATTAAATTAAGTTACTGAACACAAATTAATTAACATGGCAACGGTACGAATACCCAAACAGAAGGTTATACTCTGTGGCGATTATGGGGTGGGAAAAAGTTCCCTGTTCCGACGATTTACGAACAACACATTCATCACCGAAACAGACCGCAAATCCACGTTGGGATTGGATCACATTGACAGGGAGTACAATGTCGGCGAGAAACAGATTAAGGTACGCCTACTTTGTCCTGGATAGCAGCTGAGTAGATAATTTAATAATTTCTAATTTGTGGCAGCTGCAATTGTGGGACACTGGTGGCATGGAGCGTGTGGCATCCGTCACTTCATCCTATTACAAGTTTGCCGAGGGCGCCGTTCTCGTGTTTGCCTTGGATAATGCGGCATCGTTTCATTCGCTGTCGCAGCACTTGCTGGACATTGTTACCTATGCGGAAAATGCCAAAATTTTCATTTGTGGGAACAAGAGCGATCTCGAGGGCCGCGAGCCGGAGGTCAGCGATGAGGAAGTCGAAGCATTTTGTGAACAATGCCATTCTCTGATTAGTGCCACCTATAAAACATCATGTCGCACGGGCGACGGCATCGAAGCAATGTTTCTGGACATCTCGCGACAACTGGTCCAGGCAAATCGTTCCAAAATGGAGCTACAGGAGCTGGAAAGGCAATCCTTTCAAATCGACAAAGCCATCGAGCCGGAGCTGACCGAGGAAGCCTCCTCCTGCAGCTGCTAGCAATTGGGAAACATTGAGTTTGGCTAATACTAAATGCCAAACTCAATGGAATGCAGCAATGCATTTATTTTATTTGACTTAAATTTATTGCGAGCAGTTGTGACTTGAAAAAAGGTATGCAAGTATCTCAATTCACTGATTATTGCAATATGCTTCAATTAAAAAACAACAATTTTAAATAACCATTTTAGAGGATTTGGTTTTTTAAAGTTACAATATTTACCAAAACTGAAATTTTAGGCTTTTTATAGGGACTTTTAAAATTGTAATATATAACAAAAGATAACTTTTTGTCATTTAAATAAGGAACTTTCATCTCTTAAGAATATCCCTTTTCTTCTAAACCAATTTCAATTTCCCATCGCCAACTAAACAAAAACAAAACATAAACGCTTTTCTAACGTTGCATTTTTTATATGTACCTTTTATTGGTTAATTATTTATTATTTGTAAATATGCGATTCGAATTTAATGCTAAAAACGTCCGAATATGTAGTAATTATGAAGATACATATATATATAGTATATAGTTAATGTGCGCCAACGGAACACATACGATTCTGAATATATATTAGCACACTTCGAGGTGCATAATAAGTCATAGTAAAATTAAGAATTTTAGTCGATTTCAATACACACACATATATATATATATAATATCATATATATAGTAAATACATGCATAAAACATTAACACGCAAATTGAAGCTAATGCTAACAACAAATAAATATATAAACAAAATTAACTCAACAGTGGAATGCAAGCTACTAATTAATAACTAAAGCCAACTATGAGGTGGCTGCGGATGAGCTTGGTGCAAATGTCAGATAAAGACTGACACCGACGGCGACCACAAAGCAGACACCGACGCCATATAGGACAACCTTCTCGCGCAGGGCGCGCAGCATCATTGTGTTTAGGGTGCGGGATGCACGTCCCAGTTCCGCATTCGTTTCCCTCAAACGAGCACGTGAGCCCTGCAACGTCTCCCGCTGATGATGAAGATCTGCCAGGAATGGAACATGAGCAAACTTAACCATACAAGAGTCTAGGCTATTAAATACCATTCAAGACCTGTGCGCCGAGTGCCTCCGTTTCCAGGGCCACACGATAACCTTCCGTCAGCCGATTACCGGTGCGTTCGATAGTCTCCGAGTTGTCCAGCAAACGTTGCCGCTGATCATTGTTAATCGATACATCCTCATAGTAATCTCCTGCTCCAGCCAGATCGAGTGTGGTATATCCCGTTGCCTGTGCCCGCAACTTGTCCTTTGTCTGTTTGTATTCCGCCTGCAAGCGTTTGAGTTCCGCTTGTGCCACTTGCAACTTGCCATTGAAACTGCTGCGTTGTGTGGCATTCAATTCGCGCACCTCCAAACCCATCTGTTCGAGCAGCTCCTGTGCCTCTGCCAAACTGGCATCGATTTTGTTGCACAACTCGCTGCGTTCGGCTTAAAGGGGATGACAAACATTTATATTATTCACATATGTTCTGTATTTTTTATTACAACTCACTTGCATTCTGCTGCAGTCGTCCAATGTGTGCCGTTATTTCAGCAATTAGCGCCGCATATTGCTGCTCGTATTGCTCGAGCAGCGACATTTGTTGTCCGTTTTTTTATTTTAATTAATTTTGTGCTTAATTGCCAATAATCGGTCCATTTAGTTAGCTGCTGCTTGTTTTGTTTATCACTTTATTCATCAGCAGGAGTGCCAGTCACAACGAAATGTGTACAGTGTTGTAAAACATGGTTGTTGACAGCGGTGCCAGAACTGCTGGACATTCGAACTGACCGTTATTTCGCAATCGAAAGCGAAAATGCGACAATATTTAAGCTTTAAGTTTTTATATATTTCTGATCACTGCTAACCGAGTCAGATGAAGCCAAATACATTTATTATTATATTGTATTTTAAATTCTTGTTTTGTATATTTAAAAGACATCCATCTAAGAGAGGTGTCAAATCGTATCAAGATCGGTCCCATATAGTTCACATTGATGTAAATAACTCCGAAAGGCAATAACCGATCTCTTAATAGGGCATTGTAGATTAATGTCACCTAAGTAAAATTTAACCGGACACGGCGAAAAATAAATTTTATTTTTTAAATTAATTTCAGTCAAAAGCGTAATCTACAGATTTTTTGTCAACGAGTAGTGTTCAAGTATGAACATGAGACGCTGTAAAGCTCAGCTAATTGTAAATGGCAAAATATCATATAGAGACGACTTTCAAATTGATGCAGTTAGAGCTCAGCTATTTTAAGATAAACAAGCATCACATTCTTAAAAGAATAAACCTCACATGGAGTCGCCCTACAAACGCTACAAAGCTCAGCTATTTTAACATAAATAAACATCACATTCTTAGAAGAATAAAGCTCAGCTATTCTAGACCACACAGAGTCACTCTACAAACGCTGCAAAGCTCAGCTAGTTTAAGAATAAACATCACATGGAGTGGCCCTACAAGCGAATCCGTTAATATAAATAAACATAGCATGAGGTCGCCTTACAGGCGGCTTCATATGTATTTAGGTTTAAGATTTTTGTATAAAATAAAGAAATGCTCATCAGAGCAAAGAGTTCGATTCTAAACGTCGTCTCATCGTGTTGACTACACCCTATACGTGTTTCACACAAGTAGGAATCCCCAAAGTACAACAGAAAAGATGTGTCCAAAGAGATTCAGCTTTGGCCTCAAAATATATAAGTTAAGATAAGAGATTTAGACTCAAAGACGATAAAAATAAAATACGATGAAGTAAATAAATGAATTTTATTTTCAACTAATTTAATGGCCGCAGATTCAGTGTGCCCAAATTAATTACTTAATGCAAATAATGGTAAGACAAAATTAATAATACTATTACAGTACTTGGCTATTTATGTTGTGGATATATATATATATATATAGTACATATGTGTACATATGTACACTGATCATCACATTTGTGTTTTATTTGTGTCAGAGTTAATTAACCCTCGATAAGGGTCGATTTGTCGCCCTTGCGCAGCACCAGTTCCAGCTGGGAGAGCAGGCCAATTGCTCGAAAGTTCTCCTTGAAGAGCACAAAATCCTCCAGGGGTTTTAGATACTCCAGTGCCTGCGTATAGCTATCCAGTTCCTTGAGCACATTGGTAAAAGCTTTGGAATCGGTTGGGGGTTGAGATTCGGGTGAAGTGTGTCCATTTGTTTGACTGCCGGAACTGCTGCTACCGCCATTGATGACAAGCTTCTTGGGTGAGGCTGGTGCGGATGTGGAAGCGGGTGCCGGCGTCGGTGAACTGCTGCCCTTGAACGAATGTGGCGTCGATTTGCCACTGCTGCTGTCGGGACGGATTTTTGGGGCATTCTCCTTGCTGCTGGCACTGTCCCGACCACTATTGTTATTCTGTTCCTTCACAATTGGACTGGGCGTGCCTTGTGTTGTGGATTCAGCGAGGGGCAGTAGGGATTGTCGAGCTGAGGCATTGATCTCCTGCACTTCATCATCATGGCCAGCGGGGGATTCCAGCTTTGGTCGCTTGGCTAGCTGCACGGGCTGGAACGGACTGAGGCGCTGCTGTTGTTGCGACTGATTCGGTGGCAGCTGTGGCTGGAAGGGTTCACGCTGTGCTTGCGCTGGACTCAGTGCACCTGTTCCAGCTCCTACACCTGTTGGAAACTGGGCCTGCAGCTGTTGCTGCTGCTGGAGTTGTTGCTGCACCTGTTGCTGATGCCTTTCAAAGTAGAAGTCATTGAAATTATTGAAGCCGGGATGGGCATGAGCATGTCCATGCGGATGAGCATGTTGATGACCGGGAAATGGTGGCCATGCTGAATTCAACTGATGTTGCTGCTGCTGTTGTTGCTGCTGTTGTTGGAGATGTTGCTGTTGAAGTGCGTAGTGTTGCTGCTGCTGTTGCTCCTGGTAGCTCTGCTCCTTGGTGTCCATGCTGTCGTCATCCTCCTCGTATTCACCATACTGTTGCATATAGTTCATATACTGTTCGGGTATCTCCTCCAGCTTCGCCACACGCTCTGCACTAGCTGGTGGAAATAGACTCTGCAAATCCTGAACAATATCCGGTATCCACAGCGATGTACCCATCGACTTCAACTGGTTGTTGGCCAACTTCTGGGCGAAGCCCTGCAGATGTGTCTCCCGAAAGCGATTCAGCCAGCGATTGTCGGCTATGAAGGATGTGCTGCCGATGGCTTGGCGTGCCGCTTCCGCCTTATCCTTGATCATACCGTGCGTGATGCTCCCACGCAGCTGTGGATTAATATTCGCTCGCACCAACCACTCATAGACCACAGCATTGATATACGCACACTTTCGGCTCCGTTCGATCTCCTCGACCATAGCCTGTTCTGCCGACTCCAGATTTGAGGGCACCTCAAGTCGCAGTGTGGGCAAAGCATTCGATTGGAGTCGTCTTCCACCAAGCACACTTGGATCAAAGTGAAGGGCACAAACCACCGGTTTTTTGAAAGGAATGATACGTCGCAGCGAGGCTTGGCACGCCTCCTTCCACAGCTTGTGGAACGGAGAGTCGGGGCGTGGGAAGGCGAAGAACTGCATGCTCGGATGTTGCCGCGAGTTCGAGAGGCATCCGATGATACAACAGCGCCGTATAGTCGGCATTACGTTTATATTGTTTACGCCACGAATTTTGGAAATATCTTCGATTTTGGCGTTGCACAAAATGCCCGCCAAATACCAATTAGAACATAAAAAAATAAAAATCAACAACTGCAAAGATAGAAAGAAGGAAAAATTAAATATTATTAGTTATTTTGAACTTTAACATAAAGAAACACTAATAAAGAAAACTAAAACGAACAATTGCCAAGGAGAGCAATCAAGTTGAGCCAGACACAGTTTCAGTTTGTAAAACTTACTGGAATAAAAAGTTGTTTGACAAAAGTTTGGTTTTTTTTTAGTTGCTTAATCATTATGAAAAACTAGAAAAGTTTCTGCTCGAAATACATTTCTATAAATCAAGGGACAAATAATGTGATTGATGCAAAGAGGAAAAAAAATAAGAGGATTAGCTGCGATAAAGCAAAATATTTATGTTTGTACTTGCATAAATATTTGTAAATTATATGTTTACATTAAAAATGCTTAAAGAAAACAATTATGAAAATTGAGTACAAATCGGTTCGCAGACTATTGAGTAAAATAAACATCGCGCATGATTCAGTTGAAAATTACGATGACAAAAAAAGCACACAAGACAGAAAAATATACTCCAAATTAAATGAAAATCAATGAGTAAAGCCAAAGCAATATAGAAATATGCAAATTTAATTTGAGGTCTTCAGCACATGACGCTTTATAATAATATTTATCAGCTGCATCTGTATATATTTATAATAGCTGTGACTTCGCTGTGTGGGTTTCTGATTTTAGGAAAAATACCATATGCACACACGGATAGACACACTTATGGATAAATCAGAAAGTTTGAAATTATTAAAGCAATACGTCTGCTGAATGAACCGCTAAAATAAAGCGATACCAGCGCACCATTAAACCATCTCACAAATATATTAACACACATTAAATTTGAAGCCGTTGCTCGAGCAAACGATGCGTACGCCTTCAGAAATCGATACGTTTTCTAGTCCCCATTGAAGTCAGCAGTTCCGCAGCACTTCCCCTCTCCAAAAAAAAAAACAACAAAATAATAAAACTAGAACCAGTCGGACGTCGAACGCTCCATTATGGGTACCCCCAAGCGACCATTCCCATATCTGAGAGCTAACAAGCACACACAAATATAATTTATATATATATATATATATATATATAATACGTATAATATAGCTAAAGATACAAATACAATGATGTATTGCCTCTGCTGCTAGGCAACAGCAGCAGCAGTTGACTAAAGTGAGCTACTTTGTCTCCTGACCAAGATTCGAGGGTAATACTGCCGCTGACTCAATTGCACTTGTGTGAGTGAGTGTGTACACTTGCAGAAAAATTTAGAGTTATAGACTAAATTCCCAGAGCAGAGCAAAATATTTAAATTTCTGATCACTACCGTATCTATAAGTCCCTCTGTCATAATTAAACAACGATCTCAGAGGCTATAATATCTGGAGACTTTTAATTTTGTATATAAGTTCTCATATATCATTGATCAACTGCAACGATTTCACAAAGATCTCATAAAAAGAATAGGTTTTTGTTAAAAACGTATGAACAAACTAATATCAGTCAGCCTACTATGTGTTATACAGGGTATCTCATGGTCGAGATTTGGCGACTGGAGTATTCTTGGTATAGATAAGGTCGATGTTTTATTTATATCTTAAGTGCCCATCTGAGCTCGAATTTATAACCAGTTTTTTTCGCTTAGTGTAACTACGATGAGAACCCACCTGACTGAGTCAGCGGTCATCTTTTTAAGACGCCATCATTTCTGCTATTCAAATTGGTATTCCGTGTTTTATTTTTGATTTTTTCCACCCTCTACTCCTTTGGATTTACGGAATTGGGTTTTATCTTTTCCGTCATTAGACTTAGGGGTTGTTCAGTGCGTTGCAAGCGTAATTCAGATTTCGCCTCTGGCATCAAACTTTCCAAATGCCGGAAACTTTTGGTTTGGCAGCCGAAAAGTTTCCTAGCCCAAAATACAACAACAAAAGGGGGCAAAAAGCAGAAAGCAGAGAACCCTTCCACAAGGCGTCTTTAAGAATGCTTTGCCACAACTCGCAGTGCGCGCACCTTGACACAAAACGAAATGAGACGAAGCAAGCGCAGCTCAGCTTCGTCTATGCTTCGTATTTGCACGCACACACACACAAACACACACACATACATACGCATACTTGTAAGAGTTGAGTGCAAGTACAGCATCATCAATTCCAATTCAAATCTCCCCTGACTGACTTGCTTTATAAATGGTTT
This sequence comes from Drosophila demipolita, assembly GCA_035042405.1. Taxonomy (NCBI): domain Eukaryota; kingdom Metazoa; phylum Arthropoda; class Insecta; order Diptera; family Drosophilidae; genus Drosophila; species Drosophila demipolita. The sequence goes on along the minus strand of JAWNLI010000067.1, from coordinate 1,212,657 downwards.
TATATTTCCTTTTATGTCGTCTTCTATATATGTATATATATATATATATATATTTATATATGCTCTGCACTGTGTGTAGCTCTCTCGAGCTGTCGCTGTGACTGTTTTTCCTTCCTCTGATGTACTACTTACAGTATAAAACTTGCTCTGCTTTAGCTGCTGCGTCTGCGTCTGCCTCTGCCTCAGTCGGTGCCACCGTCTCAGCAACTGTCTCTGCCTTATCCTCAGTTGAGCTCATCTCATCTTCTGCTGCCTCCAGTTGCCTGCCTTTCTTTCCTTTATATATATATATATATATATATATATATATGTATGTATATATATCGATTGGCACTTTATCTTAATCGCCTCGAGACGTGGTCCCTCTTCCGCGCCCTAAGTCCACCTTCTACTCACCCTAAATAATGGTTGCCTACTTTACTTTACTTGCTGCTTGGTTGCCGATTGGGGATTGTTGGAACTTCGTGAAATATTCGTGCAGCGTCATCATTATCATTATCATCATTTATCATGATGATGATGGAATGGCTGTCTCAGACTCAGTTCTTCCCTATTGTGCTACGTGCTACGTATCTCTCCTTGTATCTCGGATATCTCTTGCCCACTGTTAAACTACATCTTATATTTTTATACCTACTGCGAAGTACTCTTAACTATTCGAAATTCCAAATACCCAAAATTCAGTATCTTTATTTTTCTTGACAGGTATTTTGGTTGGATTGGATTTGGTCATGCTTAGGTAGTTGTACACTTATTTTAAAACCATATTAAATTCGTATTCGTGTCTCGTTCTCATGTGTATTCAGCGGTAGTTCAAGGTGACTTGGATGTGACCTTTCTTATGTTTCCATCGAATTGCGTTTGTTTATATGTGTGTGTGTGCGAATAGTTCATGGAATTAGTTATGTATAAGAGTGTAGATATTTATTATGTTATAAATATTTATTCATGGCTATAAAGTTCGTTAGAATGAGGACTTATTCTTGATTGAGCATCACTCGCACTTTACGTAATATTTTAATATTTATAAATGACGTTTTCATAACTTATTGATTTTTGAACATAAATCACCTGTGGCAATGTTTATAATTGATGCATTCTTGATTTGCATTCAATTCAGAAACTGAACTTTATTAAACACTGCTTCATTTAATGGTTCCACTTGCTACACTGTTTCTTTTAGCTATAAGTTTTAAGTAGAGTCAATGTCCCGTTATCACTGTATCTGATGAACGTAAGGCGCACCAAAAAAGAAGCGCGAAAACTCAAATGAAAGCATAAACCAAAACAAAACCAGCGGGCCCCCAAAAACCGAAACGATAAGCAAAACAAAACACAGTCGACGTCGCTGCCGTCTCGCCAACGTCTAACAGTAAAAGCCAAACAAAAACAAACAAACAGACGTGCGGCACATTTTTAAAAAACGGACACTTGCTGCTGGCGCCTGCTCATGTGCCATGCAAATGCCGATGGCAGCGCAGCGACAGCGACGTCGCGCCACAACGCGCCGCCTTTTTTTAATTGCACAAACACGGAGAGAACAACAACAACGCTGCCTCGGCAGCGGCAGAATCTCAAGACCCCGTTTGTTTACATCAGAGAACACATTACACATTGGCACAGTGGTACTCACTTATCAAAAAAGCACGCGAGTTTCCTTAATGAAACCCCACTTCTTGAAAGAGTTGCGCGCGCTTTAAATTTTATACTAAAATCAAGTCTATTATATATATATATATCTATAATTATATATATAAAACTCGTAGAGCTAAAGCAAAGCCACAGAACGTTGTGGAATCATACGAGAAAAACAATTTTAGCTCTTTGTCGCGCTGTGAGAACCGCTTCGGACGAACGTTCAGCACAAAGTGAAATATACGAAACTAGCGACAACCAACATCGCCAACATCGCTAGCATTGCCAGGCAGCGCGCGACTCGACGACCGACCCGACCGACTCGTTTTTCCCATCTATAGGAAATATTTAATCCCAAAACAAGCCCAGTCCAAACCAAAAACCAGCCAGTTAGTCAGGAAGGTGGAGGGGGGGAAATGAGGAAAGCCAGGCAAGGACGGGCAGAGAATATCTCTTGACATCGACGCTGACGTCGCTGCCAGCGCAACGATGTGCAAACCAAAGTAAAGACGAAAGAAGAACAACAGCAAGAGTATGTCTGTCTGTCAGACAGTCGCGTGTGTGTTGTGTTAGGCAGTCAGTCAGCTGCACGAGAAAAACCCGAAGTTTTGCCGATGTTTGGGGTGTTTTTAGTTGTTGTTGTTGTTGCGTTTACTTCTGCTACTGTTGGGCGCTTTTGGCTGTGTTTTTTGCCCCCAAACCACAGTGCTACCGTAAGACTGTTTATTTAAGGGGGCTGAAGCTGCTATGCTCTGCTCGTTTTAAGGTTTGGGTCTCGGGTTTGGGTTCGGTTTGCTCTGATGGGATTTCAATGGCATTTATAGAAACGTAGCGCCCGACAGACGTGGTGTATATGTTTTCTCTATTTTAACGATATGGGGTGTGTCTGCATATACTATAAATACACACATATATCAGCGCATATGTCTGTATCTGTATGTGCATGTGTGAGTGTCTGTTTATTATGATATGTATTTTATAAATGAAAATATAAGTATATTGAATGCGTGGTTTCATATTAATAGCATACCCATATACAGTGTGTCTGCAAGTATTTGGACTAACAATAGCTTATATTTTGCATATGTATTATACAATAATTATCTTTCATGCACAAATGCAAGGCAAAAAAGGGAAGCGCAAAATCGTAAGCAGCCGTCATGCAAACACTTTATGAACAGTTCAAAAATTGTTTTTATTTTTTTTTAAATTTCAATTATTTAAATGAATGAAACTCGTTAATTTTTTATTAAATAGTTAAAACAAGCACACTCAAGTAAAATAAGAACGTTCACACTTGTAGATATTCTGTATACACACTTTTTCAACGACGGCAGCCATATTTTGGTGCACGTGCGTTGTTTCTAAACGCGATTGTTTGATTTAAATATGTCACTTATTTTAATTTATGGCATCGCTTAATTTAACTTACAATTTTTTTTATTGTTCGATATTAAGAATTATAAGGAATTATAATATTAAACTATAAAGTCGCAAAAACTAAACTCAAGTTAATTATTACCGTTGGTTTTTAGCTATCTCTTCTTCTTAATGCCAGTGATCGACATTCGCTTCGATTTGTTATGTTATGTTCGGTATGTTATTTTACAGAAGGGATAACAGCCTTGTGAAGGAAAAAAATGTGGTGACACTTTTGTATGATATATTATGAGATATCTATATATATATATATTCTTTGTTGTAATAAACTTAGGTAACTTCCATAACAACATTTTCATATGTCTGATATAGAGAACTTAAAACGTTTACTGATCACAGGTAAATCAATTACTGCAGAATTAAACAAAAGTTGAAAATCTTTGAGTAGTGTTTTTAGCTCTCTGTATACTTATATAATAAATTAATACAGGTAACTCAGCTGCCCTTCTAGGTATATAAATATTAAAACTACCTACGATTATACAGACATAATGATTCCAACAATAAACTATGCACAGCTTCTCTAAAAATTAAATGTTTTTCTTTTACATATTATAGCGCTACACACGAATCGTAGGTTAGCAATTAGCACATATTTTTGGACCAACCTAATTCCTAGAGCGATAAATATTTTATATGTATATAGTAAATATATGTACATATATATATATATATATATATATATTTTTTTTTTGGTTCGACATGAAGATAAGTTAAACAAGTTTCTGTATGGTATCAAGGTATGCTACCCACATGGTGCGTCTTCAATCAGCCGTGAGCTAAAGATATACATTTGTATCTTTTGTATATGAGCAGCGATTATTTCCCAGGTCATTATATTTTACAGATATCCGTTAACCAACTGCGAAAGCAACTTCAATATGATATATTTATATATATATATTTATACATATATATGCATATATATGTATGCCCACAGAAAAATCCATTCTACGCCAACATCTTTTCCAATCCACACACACACACACACTTGCATACCTGCGTGTGTGTGGGTGTGTGTGTGTGAGTGTACACATACATTTACTTATAAGTACAAGCTATCTAAAAGATGCTGAGAAGTTGATACGACTGCGACGTGTGTATATCTGTTCACTTGAAGTATTCCTCTTGCTCTGGCTCTGGACCAGGTTTGGGGTTCGGGTTCGGGTTCGGGTTTGGGTTCGTTCGCACCAATAACAGCAATAAAGGCAGCTAACCAAGCAAGCAGAAGCAGCATATACAACAACAACAAAATAAACTATAAACGTGTTGTAGTTAAAGCCATTATCGTTGTAGTTGTGGGTTGCCCAAAGCAGTTTGATGGATTAGTTTTAATATGAGCATCTTAGAGAGCTCTGAGAGCTGAAGGCTGAAGAAATACAAGTTGGGTGTATTGTTCGCTGTTTGGGTTCGGTTTTTCCAGCTCGGTTCGATTCGATTGGATTGTGTTTAGAATTTGGTGGTTGAAAAGCATATACACATATTTATATTTTATATATATATATATATTTAATATGTATAACTTTATTTATACATAAAAGCTGGGCCAGAGATATTAGCAAAGGTAAAGATAAAACCAAACCACATTCAGACAGCAGCATCCATCCACTCATTTGTTGGGCGGGTGGCTTTAGATGCTGGGTTCGAGTTACGTTTCAAGTTTTCCAAAGTTGACGACGACGACGACGACGACTACGATGACTCGACATTAATACACATTATATTTTGTTGCAGCTATCGACTGACTGACTGACCAGGCAAAAAGTTTTCAAATGCTTTTCGGTTGCTTGCTGCTGGGGATGTGGTGATTGAGTTTGGGGTATGGCGGTGTTTAGGGAGGAAGGTCACCAGCATAAGCCCTTTGGCAACCTTTCGAAAACGAGCTGAGCAAAACGAGCCAAGAAAATGACCTTTCCCTTTGCGTTTGCCACGAAAACCGAATGATTACCGACTAGGATAAAACATACACACACATAAATATATATTTATATATCTTATACATATATATATATATATATATAGGTGCAGTTAACTCCCACACACACACAGCTAGTCACATCTAGTCAAACCTTTTCCTGCAAACCAGGGATTAAGCCATGGAATTTATTATGGTCATGTATAATATTGAACAATGTCGCTCCTCATTCTCTCCTCACACCACAACCCTCTTCAACTTTGTCCTCGAAGAACATTGTCCCTTTTTACACGGATGCCATATATCCCTTCGGACGCCCGTTCAGTTTCATCTCTTGGCGAGATAGTATTTTTCCATTACCTTCTCTGATTACGTCCATTCGCTGGCTGGAAATGGAAATTGTTCAACTTAGTTGAAGGTATCTCGACTCTCCTATCTCGGCATCTACTTCCACCGAGGGCATCGTGTGCGCCCTATAATCTATATAAGCGATGCCCTCCAGCTCACACAATATATATATATATATATATATATGCACACATCTATATATCTAAGGTGTGTGTGTGTCTGGCATAGCAATTCTATTCGCTTGGCTGTGTCGCTCCCAAAAGCACCATAGGGACCTGAATTTTTCCTCGTAATTTCCTTTGTGCCATTTTGCTGCTTCCTCGATGCCTCGATGCCTGGGATGCCTTGTTGCCTTGATGCCAGTGCCCTCGTGCTCTGCTCGCGTCGCTGTCGGCGTCGCAGTTCGCGTTACTAAGTAATCCCAATTTCCCCCCATCTCCTATGCTGTATATGCTCAACGCTGCTACGAGTTTATTGCCATTTCCATATCTGGGCTTTATATCTCTCGTGTTGTATTCTCTCTGGCTCTTTTGCCATTCGATTTTGTTGCCAGTCATCGTTTGGTTCGCCATTTTAAATCCATTTGATTGCCTTCAGCGGAAAAACTGGAATTGGGAAATTGACAAAAAAAAAGAGAAGCGAATTAAATAGGAACATGTTGTGCGTCTGATCGCTGGAAAACCCGATCTGCGGATTATAGATGAATGATGCTGTGTGAATCTTTAATTTAGGCCTGCAAATCTTTTAAATAAGATATATATACGACCTGCTTATACGCTACAATTAAAAAAATTGGCCATGGTATTTCAAAACTATTTACAGGCCAAGAATTTAAACACTATATTCTAACCAGAAACGCGTTTTCAACTATAAATGTTTTATTATTCTAGGTGTCCAACCAAGTTCGTAAGGAACTGGTTTTTGAAAATCGGATCAAAATCGACAAAGTTCTGACAGAGAATAGTTGTGACAGGCCTCTTTGTTTAGTTAAAATTAACTTCTCTACTTTGACTGTAGTAAAAACTATTAACAAGAAGCTATGGTTTTTCCAAATCGATTTGGTTTTGACACAGGGTTTCCAAAGTCTTAATTTTAAGGTATGCCATTAAATTGTTATAATATTAAACAATAGGTGCTTCTCAGTAAATGATCTTACCACATATTACACACAATTAAAAATGTAAATATTGCGGTCATGAGATCATAATAATAATATACATGGAATGGAATTACGTAGGATGGAAAAATGAGACATCTAAGCAAAAAAAAAATTGTCAGACATTTATTTAAAACAGAAATTAAGTTGAAATTATGATAAATACTTTTCAGATGCTAACAGAAAATATATAGAAATAATATACAAAATTCGAATAATATCTAGTATTCCAACTCTGATTTAAATATACTTTGAATACACTCCAACGCAATAGTTTTATGCACAACTGTACCTGTGCTGAGTTAAGAGCAACCGCATAAACAACCACATTGCACATTTTATATATAAAACCTTTCCAAAATCTGTGTTGTATGTGTATGTGTGTTGTTGTTGTTGTTGTTGTTGCGGCATACACTTCCCTAAAGCGTACAAACCAAAATCGAACCCAAGTGAAATCCAATACATACGAATGCCCCAAAAAGACCATTTATATTTATAGCAGCCCCCGAAAAAGAGTCGAGAACAGAAACTGAACTGAACTCAACTCTGACTGTCGCACCGTGGCGACGGGCATAGCATCTTTACGCTCCCATTCCTCCTCAATATCCCCACAATACCCAAATGCCAGTTCCCCACACAATTCGCATACACATCCTCTCGACATCTTTGTACAATAAAGATAGATTAGCATCTATCGAAGCGCTGTGCCAGCAGAACGAACCAACCGAATGAACCCGAATGAATGCGGGTCCGGACTCGGGGCGCATGTCTGAAAGCTGAAAACTGAAAGCATCATCATCATCGGCATCAGCATTCCCAGCTGAAGCTGTAGCTGGTGCTGAAGCTGATGCTGATGCTGAAGCTGAAGCAACTGCAAAACTCAAGCTGTAACTGTAGCGCTTTGGCGTTGCAGCATGGGGGAAGAGGATGGCAATCCGCCGCATTATGTTCCCCGTAGAGTCTAAGCCAGTTGTTGAGAGAGCTGGTGAACTAAAACTCTGATGTTCAAGTGCCCATCATCGTCTGGGTTCTCAACAATGTGCCTATGGAATTGTAGCAATGCTAACAACAACAACAACTACAACAACAACATTGATACATACACTTGGGAAAAAATAAAACATTTATACCTAAATCGACTGGAAACTTTGATTAGCTCGAATATACTAAATCAAATTGTGTATTTACTATATTCTCTGTGAAACCATTTTTAAAATTAAGTAAAGCGAGATTTTCCCATTATGAAATAATTATAGAAAATTGTAGACACAAATTATAAACGCTTAAATTAAGTATAAATGTTGCCTTGACCAAATATCTTTTTTATTATTATTTGTAAAATATGTTTTTCTTTTTTTTTTAATATTTCCAGAACGTTTTAAGTTTGCAAGTTTAAAAATTGAAACAGGAAACGTTGTCTACATCAAAAATACTCGAACAAGAACTCAATTAACTTTTTAAACTATATTAAAATAAGTTAATAATGAATTTGACAATTTTGAATAGTTCTAGAATATTTTACACTTTTTTTAAAGTGAATAAACTGTTGTAATGATAAATATAAGTATTATTTCTATTATTTATATGAAATTAAAATACTCATTTCAACAATTTTCTCTGAGTGTAAGTAGTTTTTTTTTTTTTTTGCTCTTTTCAAAACCCAAGAGGCTTATGCTGGGCCGACAACCCAAATACTTAAGAAGTAACAGCGACTGGCAAAAGGCAGCCAGTGCCAGTTATATGGCAAGCAGATGTCGATTGCAAGACTAAAACTCCGACTCCGACTCAGATTCAGATTTAGTTTCATTTTCAGAGATGTTTCGACATCGACCCGCCACTCACCATCACCACCATCATCATCATCGTCATCATCGTGAATATGTGCCTCTGGTTCTGAACAACGTCGCACTGTAACTATATCTATAAGTATTCGTATTCGTATAGTTGTCGCTGCACGATAACCTCGCTGCTCTGCCCTGGCCATGGGTGAGGGGTGTTCGGGTTTCGGGTATACTGTTTTTGGCTCTATGCGAGAGCTCATTCACTCATTCACTCATTTATTTTATTTTATTTTATTTGATTTGTTGTCTGTATGGCATACAATGGCATCGATTATGGCTCGGCATGAACAATTTCGAATGCTGATATACTTATTTATTTTTGTGGGCAGGGGTCGCTCGGCCTGCGACTTGATTGAGCCGAGAGCAACGTCAAGAGATTTATGTTTATGAAAGAATCGATATGATATATATATACACACACACACAACAAGCAAAACTGTACTGTTTACAAATAGCTGCTAGAGCATATATAGAATGTATTTAAAAGTAAATCAGATAACAACTGGAATGTTGAAAATATGTTTCAACTTTTATATATATATATATATATATTTATATATATATGTATATAAATATGTATAAATGTACATGCCTCATATGGAAAACCTGTTATCGCTTTTTTTGGGTTGATCTCTTGTGAAATAATATTGCCATTGATTTTTGGTTTTGGGCATCAAGTGTAACTATCAATTGAATCTATATAAGAGATTTGAAATTCGAAGAATCGTTTAAAAGTCAACTAAAAAAAAATTTTTTGTTAATAATGTTAAGTTAATTTTTTATATCTGCACAAAACCAGCTATTTCTTTTAGGGGTATTTTGGATGTCATTATTATGTCATAGATTTTTTTGTGAATGTGGTTTTCGGGAACTCTAGCTTGATCCCTGACCAGTTAATTTTAAGATGTATTTGTCATAGTACATAAAATCAATTTTAATTCGGCTTATAACAATTAGTAAGTGGTTTGCTTGAAATATGATTCACAAAAACCAGTTAAAGTTTTTAGGCAATGTTTATAAGAGTGATTATTATGTCAGATTCATTTCTAGTGTGGGTTTCATTATTCAAACGTATCTTACAGATACATAGCACGAATTAGGGCTGACTCATGGTATAAAGCAATAACGTAAATGTTAACATCTGGAATATATGAGTCACTTTTCTGTATATGAATAGAATATATGTATTTTTGGTATGACCACTTGGCAATTTGCATTAAACAGGAAATGCCTAATAGAAACATACACATTTTATACTTGTCATTGATTTGATATCTGTTCAAAGCTGATCATTAGTCACGAAAGTAATTATCCTGGCACTACCCTCTTCGAAATGTTGACGGGATAATCCCCGACAGCTGGCCAAATCTCAAATGTATATTGGCAAGTAACATCATGTATTACTACACACACACACACACATACATAAGAAGGCTTTTAGTTTTTTCTTGTAGCTTCCATACCCGTGTGCTATGTGCCGTCAAGTCCTTTTCGGTTTTGGCTCACGGGGTTTTCATGTCAGGACTCTAAGCGCTCTGGGGCTTCAAATTTACGTTCTTGTTGTCATTTTTTTTCTGCAGTTCTTTTTTGTTCTTTGTGGAGCGCAGCGGTGTGGCAGTAACCTGAGTCGACTCGAGTCGAGTGGAGAGTCGGGTCCGAGGCGTTGTCGCTTTCAGCACTGATGTTGCTTCTTCTGTTCTTCCTCTTTGTGCCAAAAACATTACCTGCAACACTAGTGGGTTTTCAATAGCTATGCATTCTCTGGCTGCGTTCACCTTTAACGAGTATAGCCAGGAACTCAGGTCGCAATTTGACGTCTGACGTCGGTCGGAAATCCTTGAAATGAAAGTCCTGCTGCTCCTCCCCTCCCCTCCCCTCCCCACCCCTGCATCTGCTACTGCTGCTGGCGGCTAAGAAGGGTTGGCTGCTGCTGCTGCTGCCGCCAAGAAAATAGAGTGAAAGAGAGCAAAAAAAAAAACAACGTAAATTGAAACTTTCGACTTTCAACTGAGGACACGATGAAGGCGTCCTCTGTGCAATGCTCCCAGCTATATGGACGCTGTTTAATCGTAGCACCATCTATATATATATATATATATATATATGGACTATATAAATGTGTGCATTTATATGTGTGTGTGTGGCTGGCCACAGCGAAGGTCCCTCGCTGGGATTTGCTGCCCTATTGGCGCTGCCCGCCTGCCGGGGCTATTCTAGCCATTCTGAAATTGATGTAGCACCTACAGCAGCGCTCCACGCACGTTCAACTGCTGGTTCCCGCTTTGCACCGCATTGACTTACCACCTCTCCTCCGACACTTGTCCAACCCTCTTGATGCTGCAGGTCATTTCATCTCGCATCTACAAATGGCCAGGACGCGTAAACTTTTACAGGGCGAACGTAAAGTTTAAGCGCTGATTGTACTACGTTTCAGCGTTCTCGGTGTGTGTGTGTGTGTGGTGTGTGTGTGGTGTGTGTGTGTGGCAAAGGGCCACAACGGATTATGTAACCTGAGCGTGAGCATTAGCATCAGCATCAGTATGTGCACCGTGTGCACTTCAGTGTGTGTGCCACATGCACCATACCCAGCACAGTTATAATCGAACGAAATTATATATATATATATATATATATATATATATATATATGCATGTCTGTGGGTATACAACAGATACAACGAAAATCACTATTATATATTTTAAAAAAACCCACTGTTACTATGAACATTATATTCTTATAAGCATGAAATAAAGTGCATTGGTAAGTTTGGCTAAGTTATTTTGGAAAACAAAAAAAAGAAACACATAACATATTATTTTTGGTCCAGTTATTCATATTGGAGCTATAATAAACAGTTTATGACAATTCTAAGAACAAAATTTATAGAAGCATTATATTATGCATTATTTAAAAAAATTATTTAAAATTATATGAGTCGATCTATCATATAAACATAACAAATTTAGAATACTCTCTGCAAGCATAAAAAAATGTCTTCACTAGTTAACAATTTAGTGACAGGCAACAAAATAAGTGGTATCCACTTCAATTATTCAATATAATATATATATTTTGTATATATATAAGATTAGTTTGACAAGCGGCACACAGCAAAATCTAACTTAGATACAAGGAATGCCGTTAAAAATTAAAAGAAAAAAATAGTTCATAACTATTCTTAAGCACACAAATTAATATAAAACACATTCAACTTTTGAAACATATTCAAAGTGTGCAGTTTTTGAATACAAGGCCTTGTTATAGGTAATACAATCATATTATACTTTTATACACTATATTCTATATATGTATCATTCCTTATTTACATAAGCTAAGAAACTTGGAACATCGGCATTTAAGTTTTTGGTCAAATTGTAGTTAAGATTTTCGCTTGGATTCTACTTTGGTAGTAGGGCAACTTTTAGGCGTTACCATTTTCTGCAGCCTGCTTGAAGACCTTTCCGAGTTGCGTGAGCAATCCAATGGCTCGATAGTTTTCCTCCAAGAGAGCAAACTCCTCGAGCGGTTTGAGAAGGTTTAACGCATCTTCGTAGTTTTGGACGCAACTTGGCAGATCGGCATCACTATCATCCTCCGAATGGTGACCGGGACTGTGTACACTCGGATACAAGGATTCAATCTTTTGTATCTTGAGCGGGGAACTGAGTGTGGGAGTAGTTTCAGTTGATGGTCGCTTGAGGTTATTGCGTTGGTCTTTATCCTGTTCATCGTCATCGTCGTTGATTTCAATCAGTTCCGTTGGCACCTCAATGGCCACGCAATCATCATCGTCGTCGTCCTCGACTGGAGTATTATTATTATTGTTATTATTATTGGGTTCCTTGCTGGGCGTCACCGGCTTGGTCTGCACCAATGGCCTATGTACATAACGAGTGGGTTCCGTTTCCTTGGGCGTAAGGGTGATGCTGCCCAACGGCTGTTCCCGCTGCTCATTGCGTCCGCAGTAGCTGACGATGTCGCGCAGATCCAGGGAGAGCGGCGCACGCCTCAATGTCATCCTGTATTGGACACCCTGTGAGAAGCTAAAGTTGTAGTGGCTTTTGAAGTGATTGAACCACGTGCGATCCGGAAAAAAGTTCTCTATTTTGAGTATGTCCCTCAGATTGATAGCCACCTCGCGCAAATGATCCACATCGAGGCGTCCCTTGTTCTTGTGATGGAATTGCGAGCGCGAAATGTATTCGAACAGCGCCTTCTCCAGAAAGTTAATCTTGCGCTTGCGCCGCAGCTGCATTTCATCCAGCGTCGCCTGATTCTGACAGGATGCAGCCACCAGGGTCTTGGTGCGATAGAGCGAACGA